>CAUJRU010000663.1:0-390714 GCA_963277665.1 Viscum album
GGTACCTCATACTGTCATACACCCCACATCCAATACTATTGGTGCTTGGTCCACCGCATGAATACTCTTCAACTCATCCAAAGATTGAGAATGACCACTAGCCTATGGTTATACCCTGAACTGACTATTCTTAGTAGGTGATATGTCCCTACCTCCATGACCTTTGACTCGAGACCCCACTAAAAGCACTTACAAACACTAAAAAACTAAAAGCACTTACAAACACTAAAAAACTAAAAAATTCTAAAACACATAAAAACCCAAAAAACTCTACGAATCCCTAAAAACCAAAAAAAATATTAAATCCTAATAAATCCCAATAAATTCATAAAAATGTAAAAACCCTAAAAAACCTAAAAACCTAAAAACCCCAAAGTAATCTTTAAAAAACTAAAAACACTTGAAACACATAAGAACATAAAAACTCAAAAACCCCTAAAAACTTAAAAAAACCCTAAAAACCACTAAAATCCGAAAAACCACTAAAAACCCAAAAAACCCCTTCAATGTCCTAAAATTTTAAAAAAACTCTAGAAACCTTCAAACCCTAAAAAACTCAAAAAAGTCATAAAAAATCAAAAAAAAATGATTAAACCCAAAAACTACTCAAAATCCATAAAAACCCCCAAATTCCCTAAAAACCATAAAAACCATAAAAATCCTAAAAAATCCCAAAAAATACATAAAAACATAAAAAGAACTGTAAAACCAAAGGAAAACCTTACATACCGAAAAATAATTAAAACCCTAAAAACCCTAATAAAATCCTAAAACCCTTAAAAACCCTGAAAACCCTCAAAATCCCAAAAAACCCTCTAACCATAAAAATCATAAAAGAGACCCAAAAATCCATAAAATTGTTAAAAACCCTAATACCTAAGAAAAAAATAGGAAACCCTTAAAACCCAAAAAAAATAAAATCCCCTAAAACCAAAAAAAAATCTAAAAGCCCTGAAAAACCCTTAAGAGAGCCTAAAACCCATAAAGTTCCTAAAAACCACTAAACCACTAGAAACCATAAAAACCCATAAATCCCCTTAAAAGAACTTAAAAATATAAAAATTATTTAAAATTATAAAAACATTAAAAAAATAATATACCTTAAAACCCCTCAAAACAATAAAACCTATAAATACCATAAATACCATTAAAACCCTCAGAATCCGTAAAAACCTAAAAATCGTAAAAATAATAAAAAATCCTTAAAATACATAAAATTATAAATATCCCTAAAAACCCTTAAGAAAAATGTAAAAATCCAAAAAAACATAAAAAAATTAAAATTCTTAAAATTCTTAAAATATCGTAAAAATTCTAAAAATCCCGAAAACCCCATAAAAATCCTTAAAAGCACTGAAAATCCCTAATTTTTTTTAGAAAAACCAAAAACACTATAAAACCCATATGAAAACCTAAATTCCCCAAAAACAATAAAACCCAAAAAGACTTAAAAACACAAAAATCCCTAAAAGACCCTAAAAGACCCAAAAAATAAGAAAATCCCCTAAAAACCATATAACCCCTAAAAACCTTAAAAATACTTAAAAACCATTATAAACCTTGAAAACGAAAAAAATTCTAAAATCCAATTAAGCCCCTAAAAACATTAAAATACTCTAAAAAATATAAATACTAAAAAACCATAAATCCCTAAAATCCCTAAAACCCCTAAAATCCCTAAAAAACCTAAAAACCTTCAAATTCCATAAAAATTATAAAAAATGAAAAAAAAACTCAAAAAATTAACATAAAATCCATAAAAACGTAAAAACAAATAAAAATCGTGACAAACGCTAAGAAAACCAGAAAAACCAAAAAACAATTAAAACACCTGCAAAACCTTAAAACACAAAAAACCTTCAAAAACCCTTAAAACCCAAAAAAGAATCAATATCCCTAAAACCCATAAATATCCTAAAAACCCTGAAAATTGCTAAAAATGTAAAAAATCATAAAACCACTTAAAAATCATAAGAAAACCTTAAAACCATAAAACACTTAAAACCCCTAAAAACCCTAAATGAAATTGAAATAACTAAAAATTTCTAAAAATCATAAAACCTATAAATTAATTGGAAACCCTAAAAACAAATAAAAATTCTAAAACACCACTAAGAACTCTAAATACACATTAAATCCCTAAAAACATTTAAAAACAAATAAAAACATAAAAAACATAAAAACTCAAAAAACAATAAAAACCTAAATAACCCAAATAACCCAAAAATCCAAAAAAAACCCTAAAATCCCTCAAAATCTCTAAAACCCTAAAAACCATAAAACAAATCCCTAAATATCAAAAAAAACTAAAAACCCCAAAAAACCATAAAATCTATGAGAAAACCTTTAAAACCTAAAAAAGCATAAAACCCTCTAAACCCCTAAATATAATGCTAAAAACCTAAAAAAACCCCTAAAACCTAAAGAAACCATTAAAATAATAAAAAAATACAAAAAATCACAAAAAAAAATAAAAACCCTAAAAAACCTAGGAAAACCAAAAAAACTAAAAAACTTAAAACCCATAAAGGACCAAAAAACGCTAGAGACCAAAAATCCCTAAAAACCCAAAACCCCTAAAAAACCATATAAGCATCAAAATCCAAAAAATATCCAAAAACATTATAAATTCCTAAATAATCCCTAAAAATTCCTAAAAACATAAAAACACATAAAAACCTAGAAAACCCCAAAGAAAGCCTTAACAACCTCAAAGCACTTTGAACCCCTAAAAATCAAAAACAAAATACTAAAAATCCTAAAAGGACCCTAAAAACCCTAAAACACCTAAAAACCAAAAACCCCTTAAAACCCTTTAAATACCTATATTTTTTAAAAAGAAATCTAAAAATCCATAAAATCTCTAAAAAACCCGAAAACCCCTCAAAATACCTAAAAACCCTAAAAATCATAGAAATCCTAAAAAACACTAAAAATCACTAAAAATACCCCTAAAACCCTAAAAAAGTCCTAATAAAAGCTTAATAAAACTTAAAACAATTAATAAACCAAAAAACATTAAAAATGCTAAAAACACCAAAAAACCAAAAAACCCTAAAAGTTAAAAAAACCATTTAAACCCCTGAAAAATTTTAAAACCCTCTAAAAACCCATAAAACCCCTAAAAACTCAAAATTTCCCTGAAAACCGAAAAACATAAAAACCCCCAAACCCCTCAAAATAATATAAAAACACTAAAAACTAATAAATACCTAAACACCCCTAAAAAACCTAAAAATTTAAGAAACCCAAAAAACCACTAAGAAAAGCTTAAAACCTAAAGACAGATAAAACACCAAAAACCCATAAAATGATAAAAACAATAAAAATCCCAAAAAATACCTAAAAATCCCTAAAATATAAAAAACCCTAAAAACACTAAAGAACCCTAATAAAACCTTAAAAACATAAAAAAAACCTAAAACCCCTTAAAACAAAAAAATTTATAAAAACTCTAGAAAACTCTAAAAGGGCCATAAAAACCCTAAAAATACCTAAAACCATAAAACCCTTAAAAACATTAAAACCCCATAAAAATCCTAACAATCCACCAAAACACTAAAAAGCCTTTAAAACCCTTAAAATTTTAAAAACTCTAAAAACCCTAAAAACCATAAAAAATACAACTAACACAAAAAACCCAAAAACCCATAAAAACCCTAAAAATCCAAAAATATCCTGAAACCCTCCAAGTCCATAAAAACCCTAAAACCCCCAAAAAACATGTAAATCCCTAAAAATCCCGAAAAAATTGAAAACCCTAAAACCCTAATGAATAAGTAGAAAACATTAATAAGATAAAAAAAATTTAAAACCATTAAACCCCAAAAAATTCTAAAAACCCTAATGAAACATAAAACCCCTAAAGACCTTAAAAACCCAAAAAATCTATAAAACCCCATAAAAATCATATAAATCCCAAAAAATCTATAAAATAGAAAAATCCATAAAAAATGAAAAACCGTAGTAAAAAATTTAAAACCTCAAAACATTTTAAAAGCCTAAAACCTAAGAATGATAAAATCCCTAAACCCCCTAAAACTCATAAAAACCATCAAAATCACTAAAAACACTAAAAAACATTCAAAAACCTAAAAAATCACAAAAATCCCAAAAACCCTAAAAGACCCAAAATCCATAAAAACCAATAAAACCCCCTAAAAATCATAAAATTACTAAAACCCTAAAAACCCACTAAAAACTCTAAAAACTGTAGAAACCCCTATAAACATTAAAAACTCTAAAAACACTAAAACAAAAAAAATCCTAAAATCCAAATAAACCATAAAAACTATAAAATCCTTAAAATCACAAAAAAGTATAAAAACCATAGAATGTCTTAAAAATCCCTATAAACATAAAAAATCCTAAAAAACATTAAAAACATAAGAAAACATTAAAATCCTAAAAACACTTAAAACTCTTAAAATTCCTAAAATGATAAGAACCCTAAAAATTCCCAAACCCCTAAAAACATCAAAATCACATAATACCCAAAAAACCGATAAAAATTCCTAAAAATATACAAAATATAAAAATCCATAAAAAACATAAAAAAACATAAGAAAACCATAAAAACCTAAAGACATTAAAACCCTTAAAAATAAAATTTGAAAAACACTAAAAACCATAAAAAAATATCCTAAAACCCCTTAAAACCCATAAAAACCCTTAAAAACAACCAAAAAACCTTTAAAATCATAAAAATCACAAAAACTCTAAAAATACATTAAAAAACTCTAAAAAACAATGAAAAGACTAAAACCCCAAAAAATATCTAAAAATTTATAAAACCCCAAAAACATTAAAAAACCTTAAGAAGACCATAAAACATAAAAACAATTAAAACACCCAGAAAATATAAAAATAATAAAAATACTAAAAACCCTAAACATCCTTAAACCCCCTTAAAACTCCCAAAATACCTAAAACACCTAAAAACAATAAATGTCAAAAAAATATATTAAAAATCCATAAAAATATAAAAACCCCTAGAAACCCTGAAAAACCTAAGAAAATAATAAAAACCTTGAAAAAAATAAAACACCTAAAAATCTAGAAAATGTTAAAACCCATAAAATTACCCTAAAAACCAAAAAATCCCTAACAACAAAAAAATCCACCTATAACATTAAAAAACCTAAAACCCAACAAAAACTATAAAAACAATAAAAACTCTTAAAACCCTTTAAATCCCTATAAAATTTAAACAAATCTAAAAAACATAAAAACCCTTAAAAACTCAAAAAACCCTGAACAAACCCAAAAAAACCCATAAAATCCCTAAAAGCACTAAAATTCTGAAAATCCATAAAAATCCTAAAAAACTCTAAAAAATGGAAAAAAAATAAAAAAAAACCCAAAAAATTCATAAATACCTAAAAAACCCTAAAACCCTAAAAACACCTAAGAAAAAAAATAAAAATTAAAAAACACTCAACACCCCTAGAAATCCTAAAAACAATAAATATGATTAAAAAAATCTAAAAACACTAAAAATCCACTTAAAACCCAACACACACCTATATAGGGGTGTGGAAAAAGAAAATTTATAATGTTTTTCTTAGTGCATCATAGAGGATTATCAGCTTTGTCTTACTGTAGGAGATTATCGGTTTGTTCACAAACATAATCTAATTCACCTAGATTATTTCTTTTTATTGTTCTTATTATTTTATGAATACAATGAAAAATGTATTTGGTTTTTGGTTTAATTTATAAAATAATGAAATAAAATGAAATATGAAAATTTAAAAAAAAACTAACATGGAATGAAAATAGAAATAAATTAGAAAGAAAGAATTTGGTCCTGAGATTGGTGTTGGGTTCTATCATTATTATAATTTCTTTTTCTTTATTTTAGTTTAACAATCTAGTGACGAAATATCATGATGAATTGGTATTCTTTAATATAGAAATTTTAAATATTTAATTCCTTATGAAATATAAATTCCACCTCCTCCAGTAATCAAGGTTGATGACATAATTTGGTTGAGGGTGTACCATCTTCGAATACCCGGATAAATTGAATATTTTATCATCCATTGATTAGATGAACTCTATCATGTGAAGAGCTAACCAATTTAAAGAGGAAAAATGGATTAAATAAATGAATAGAAATAAATTTGAGTGCGTGGACTAGGGGAAAATTCCCCCACCCCTGCATGTCACACTCATATATCACAAATATAAAATAAACATTATGTAATAATTCAAGAACACATTGAAATCAACTAGGAAAAGCCTTGGGCTAGTCCCTTGTCATCGAGGGTAAGAGATCTCTTAGTGGAAAGAGATAATAGAAGAATAAAAGAAACAAAATGATAATAAGATAAGAATGATAATAAAGTAAAAATAAAGAATTGGGTGGAGATAGAGGAATAAAAATAAACTAAAGGAAAATGTGAAAATAAGAATAACATATAAAAATAAAAAAATGAATATGAGAGAGAATGGGAATAATAAAATATAATAAATAAATAAAATAAAATGAAAACACAAAATGTTAAAAACGATAAGAATAAAATAAAAAGAAGAAGACGATGAAGAAGAAGAAATTAAGAAGAGGTGAAAAAGATAAACATGGAAATGGGTGGAATAAGACACAAAAATTCAAAGAAAATTCTTGGATTATTATTTATAAAAGATAATAAAATTAATAATTAAACTAAAACATAAACAAAATAAATAAAATAAAAATAATGAAGAAGAAGAAACAACAATGCATAAGCTCATGAATCTCCATCTATCAAGATTTCCTCATGGTTGGTATAATCTACATTGGTAGTGGGAGATCCTATCCTTTCATAGACACAAGGAGGATCCTCCTACGGTCTTCCAATAAAAATCCCTAAAGACTTGTCGTATCTCATTAAATTTTAAATAGTTTTGAGACCCAGCCATTGTGTTAAGAGATACACCTGATGGTTTCGAGAGTTTCCTATCTTGGCAAGGACTATATGGAAGCGGGGCTTCCTTATTTTTTCATGGGGTTCATAGTGTTCTTCTTGGAAGTGTAAAGGTGGAAGTGGAGCATGGTTGATAGTGCATGGCACTGGTGAGCAGTGAGAGTGGTTGTGCGGTTCATGGCACATTGGCAGTGGAGATCCACATCCCATTTATCCTTCAAAGTGTCTGGAGGACTAAAAAAATACATCATGGTGGCCACATGAGGCCCCCATGGTCATCCATGGTGGTTTGAAGCGGCGATAGTGGTGCGAAGCTGCGGCTTGAGCTTCATCGGGGTTGATAATCGGGTTCATTGGGAGTTTGTAAGGTGGCTAGAGACAATGAGGGTAGAGCTTTAGTGGATCACAATGGTTGTTAGTGGTAATTAACAATAACTTATAAAAACCACGTCCCACATTTAAACAAGATGCAGTTGAAAACTCCATTATAACTCAAGGAATAATTTTCACACTCAAAACTGGTTGTAGTGGGGATGGACTCCCGTATAACACTATGCACATGAGATAAGATCCTCACATACACCCATACCATGAGGGCTTCAACCCATATTTACTCCCCACATGGTTCACTAACCATAGGGCACCTATGCACATTGGTTTGATGCCCCGGGCAGCCGCCATGTGCAAGGTCTCGTTTATCCTTGCTTAGATGGCCTTCCCTTAGGGATAGGTAAGTGGTTGTGGTGGATTTGGATGAGTGCCTTCCTTGGTTTAGTCCTTATTTTTTGGTAGAGTGCTGAAAAAGAATAAGATAAAAAATAAAAATGTTAAACAATTATATACCAAATATTCATAAATGAAATTATATTTAAAAAAATCTTTTATTCTTCTTAAACCATTTTCATTCCATATATCAAATTGGCCATTATTTAATTATAAAACTAAAAATAATGGGTATTAACATTTCAAACCATTAAAATAACTAGATGTTTTTTCATTATTCATGATATTTGTTTCCTCCAAACACCCCCACACTTAAACCATCCTTTCCCTAAATCATAAAATCTCAACAAATAATTTAGAGGGCACAAATGCTACCAATATTCAAATTCCAATTTAATGAAATTTAAACAACTATCAATGTAAAATCATATTTCCAAAATTTACATAAAATATCAATTCAATTTCTTAAATTTTAAATAAATAATCAATTCCAGTATTTTAATTTTTTCTATTTGAAAATTATGATAATTATCTTATCATTCATTCATGTTACTCAATTTCTTATTATTAAACATGTCAAATCATGATTTACCTCACCTGTTAATATTTTCCCTCATCTCTCATGATACAATTCAAGTGGATTTATTCTCATATATAGGGAAAATGCTCCACAGACATAGGATTGTAAAGGAACTAATTTATCCACTTGGTAAAGACAAAAGACACATAAAATCATGAGCACATTCAATTAAGGTTATAATGTCTCTGAGGCTTAAGGTTGGTATGAATTTTTGTTGGAAAAATTAAGACGCATGGAGTAGGATTATCTCTTAATGTATAAATCCTGATATCAAATGTAAAATATTAATGAAATTCTCCCCTTCAAAGTAGAAACCCCCACTTCCCCAAAATAAAATTAAGTTCATTAAAAATGTAAATAATAATTATTTATTTATTTAACCTCTTGAAATTTTCCCTACTCTTATAATTTTTATTTAAAGAAATATTTAATTTTTTTCATTTTCAAAATTAATTCTTTTAATAAACCTCACATACACCACCTAAAAACATATGATAAAAATAATAGGTCTAGTAAGGGTGATTTTTGGTTTTCCCAAACCAAAACCAATTTTCTCATTTTTTAGATATTTTTGTCATTTTTTTATCAAAAAGGGGAAAATAATAATGAGTACAATGAATGAATCATCCATTCTCAATCCCTATGTATAGAACCCCAAAATTTATTCCTTAAAATTTAAAACATCCATGTCTACATGATTCCATTCACCCCCACAATTCAACATTAATATATCATGAAAATATTAAGAGGAGGGTTGGAATGAATAAAAATTGCTTTAAATGTGGCTCATCCCTAACAAGGCCATTCATGGTTTCTAAGGGATAAACAAGGAATGATGTAAAGGTGTTATTTTAAGGATAATTTATTTTCAAAAGATTCCTCAATCATTTTAATGATGTTTTTATACATTCACAGCATTGATAAGTTCAAATTAAATTTCTTGTCATTGACATATCCCAATATCACTCAGGAAATATGCTCAAGAATAAATAGTAAGTACTTGATCTTAGAATCATCTAGGGAATGAGAATATGAATTTTAACAAGAAATCAAGGAATTAATAATAGTAACAAATAAATTCAAATAAATTACAGAAATTAAAATCATGAAAAATGATATATAAATTTCATTTACATGAATCAATTAATTTCCTACAATCAAGAGTCGTCATTTTTATATCTATGCTTCACTTTAATCATCCAATTATAAATTTTAATTATTAAATATCATTATTATTGAAATATAAAACATATAATCATAGGATTACTAAGAAAGTCAAGTCTCATAAATATGTTAATTAAAGCATGAATTCCAATGTGGGCATGTAATTGTGTAGTTTAAATCTGAAATCTTATTGTTGGAAAAAAAATGTAATGATCTTAAAAGATAAACTATTAATGTTTAACTCCATTTTCTCATGAATCTTATGTCCTCTTCCGTCAATGTTTGTGAATTCCTTCTGTCATAATGAATCGATAAAGAAATTAATCAATTAAGAATAAGGATCGTCTCATTTAATCTCAAATAGATAGAGGGAATTGGTTGTATGATAATCTAATAAAAATAACAGAAATTTAAGATAAATCTGGGAATAATCCAACTAGTGGGACCTAGAATTTTACTACCTATATAAGGTAACAGCTGCTATTATCTATAATCTGATTGTAGGTGGGTCTTGTTGGAATTGATCCACCACATGTGGCTTTTCTGAGCCTTTTATTCATCCTCTTTGGTGAGCAATGATCCATGGATAGAGTATATAAGATCATACCCCTTCACAATTAAGTATATATTTCATGTAAGGGGTTAGATGATGTATGGATCATCCTACTTATTGGTTTTTACTTTTTTAACCTCCTCTTCTTCCAATGCTGACTCAACATAGGCTGTATGTATTGAATGATCAAAGGGAAAGTAAGATGCAATTTTTACTTGAAAAAAAATTAAATTTGAATTGTTAATAAGTGATTTATCCATTTAAATATGAGAAACATATCTCTTTATTTACTCATTATCATCTACATAGAATTCTTCATGTCCCTCCTCAAAATAATTTTCATCAAAATTACAGATCTCCATGTGTTTCTTAATAGGTGTAGGTCCAGCTTCTTCATCTTTCTCTAATGCATGGAAATAATTGAAAAATTATTAAAATTAAATACAATAAAGAGTGATACAAAAATAGTATTGAATAAGATTAGAAAAATACATTAAAATAATATCATCTCCTTGAGTTTTTTCTTGTTCAATCACTGCCTCAGTGGTAAGTTCCTTGTGGAGTTGGATGGTGGAATGTGGCGGTAGGTAGTCGGAGTCCTCTATCATTTTTTTCAAATTCCACCTCTCTAGAGGTATCTTCTTATTCCAAGAGAGATTGAAATTAAATTGTACTAGCCCTATTACTTTTCAAGGATCAGGGAGATCAATTTTTACCATATACTCATTCTAGAATTCATATAGATCTTGATGATTTGCCACACTTATCTTGGTATGAAATTCTTCATCATCATGAATCCACTCTAGATTATCATGGTCTTCATGAACCTGATTCCAAAAATAGTTGGGCTATTGATATTCCTTGAGTTTGATCTCAACTTCTTGGATGTATTTAGTGAAATTGGAGAAAACATGTGGTACTTCCTTCTTGGACTCAAATATTTTCCTGTCAGTTCGGAGTTCATCGACCATGATCATCAAATATTGAGGAAATATGGCAGTGTCTATGCATGTTTTCTTTTGATTGACCATTATCATAAGATCATAAACTCTTAATTTGACAGTCTCCTCATTTTATTATATTTATTTTTCTTATACATGTGAATAATTCTTCCATCTATTGAAAAAAGTATCATTTGAAAACATCATGGAAAACAGAAATTTTTATGGGTTTTTAATGAAAAATAATTATAATATTTCTAAAATTTGAGAAACATAAGAAAAAACTAATTGTATCCGTGGACATGGCACTAGTTTTTGTCACACACCTGTCACAGGGTGTGGAAAAAGTAAGTTTATAATTTTTTTCCTTGTACAACCTAGTGGATCACACAGATCATCTCACTTGTGGAGCTTCTACGTTTATTCACTAACTTAATTAAATTCACATAAAATATTTATTTTTGTTGTTTTATTATATTATGAAAATAATGAAAAATTAATTTGTGTTTATTTTTTAATTTTTAAATAATTAAATGATATGTAATATGAATATTTAATCTAAAATAACATAAAATTCTAAAAATGAAATTAAAAATAAATAAATTGCTCCTGATTTTGGTTTTGGGTTCCATCATTATTCTCCTTTTTATTTATTTTAGTTTGATAGTATAATCATTAAATATCATAGTGAATTACTATTCTTTTATTTAGAACTTTTGAAATCATAGATTCTTTAAGAAATATAAATTCTACCTCCTCTTGTAATCAAGGTTGACGACACACTTTGTTCGAGGGTGTTACATCTTCTAGAACCTGGCTCAATTGAATTTCATTTCATCCATTGATTGTATCAACACTATCATGTGAAGAGATAACCAATAAATAGATATAAAATATATTAAAAAATATTATAAATAAATTTCAATTCATGGACTTGGGGATATTTTCAACACCCATTCATGTCATTCTCATTTATCTCAAACATAAAATAAACTTTAAGTAATAATTAAAGAACACCTTGACCTCCCCCATGAAAAGCTTCAGGTCAGCCCCTCATTGTTGAGGGTAAGAGATCACTTTTTGGAAATAGATAAGAGATGAGGAAAATAAATAAAATAAAAATAATTAATAAATGAGAATAATATAAAAATAATAGAGGAGAGAGATAGTGAAAGAGAATAACAAAAATAAAATATAATAAGAATGAGAAAATAAGGACCCATAAAAATAATACAAATGGAAGAGGACCGAGATGGAGATTAATAAAATGTAATAAGGAAGTAAAATAAAATTAAAACACAAAATGTTGAAAACACATAAGAAGAAGAAAATAAAAAGAAGGAGATGAAAATAATAAGAGAATAAAATAAAAATTATTGGAATGGGTGGAAGAATACACAAAAATTCAATGAAAAATGAATGGATAATTATATATAAAATTTAATTAATTTTACAATTAAAAAAAACTAAAACAAAATAAATAAAAGAAAAATAAAAATGAAGAAGAAACGAAAGAATATCAGACCATGGATCATCCTTCATTGGTCTTTCCTCATGATGGGTATTGACTCCTTTGGAAGTGGGAGTTCTTATCCTCTTACAGAGGTAGGGAGGATCCTCCTTTGGTCTTTAAATAAAAATCCCAAAAGACATGTTATGTCTCATTATATTTTAAATTGCTGGAAAACCTGATAGTGGTGTTCAAAGATATACTAAATAGTTTCAATTGTTTCCTATCATGGAAAAGAGAACATGGTAGTAGGGCTTCCTTATTTTTCATAGTGTGCATGGTGATCTTCATGGAAGTGTAAAGGTGGCTGCGAAGCATGGTGATTAGTGCATGGCATCGGTTAGTAGTGGGAGTGGAAGTGTAGTTCATGGGACAACAGTAGTGGAGCTCCTCTTCCCCTATGGACTAAGAAGTGGTAAAAGGGATCAAAAAATTATTTAGGGTGGTTGGTCGAGTCCTCCATAGTCGTCCATGGTGGTTTGGAGTGGCAACATTGGTGTATGGCTGGGATTCAAGATTCACTATGGTCGACAATGGGGTTTTATGGAGTTTTCAATGATGTATAGAGAGGATGAGGGTGGAACTATTGTGGAGCCTGGCAGTAGTGAGCGGAAATGATCAAAAATACGCAAAAATTGTTCACCACATCAAAACGGGACACTATTGTGCACTCCAATATAACTCAAGGCATAGGAGTAACATCCAAAATAGCTTATTTAATGGATGGAATCCTAAATAACAATCCATATATGAGATGTGGGTTGCATATACACACAACCCGTGAGGGGTTTAGCCTGTATTAACTCCCCACAAGGCTCACCACCTGTGGGACACCTAAGTGCATGGTCTTGATACCCTCGTGCAGCTGCCATGTACGGGCTCTCCCTTAACCCTACCTGGTTGGAAAGCCCTTAGGGGCGAGCTAAGTGGATATGGTGGATTTGATTGAGGGAATTCCTTGATTTGGACCTTAATTTTCGATAAAGTGTTGAAAAAGAATATGATAAACACTTTAAATGTTAAAACCGCATATATCAAAGATTCATAAATAAAATTCAATTTAAAAAGAAACATTGTTTTATTCATTTTAATCTATTTCAATTTTATGTTTCAAATTACCCATCATTTAATAAAAACACTAAAAATATTGGGTATTAAAATTGAAAACCATCAAAAAATCATTAGAATTTGTTTAAAAATATGCATGATACCTTTTTCTTTCAAAACATTCAAAATCCCTAAAACCATAAAAAAAATAAAAATCCAAAAAAATCCCTAAAACATAAAAAATCCTAAAAACCATGAAAAACCCAAAGAAAAAAATTAAAACCCTAAAAAAAATTAAAATCCCTAAAAAATCATAAAAACACTAAAACCCATAATAGATGCTAAAATTATTTGAAATCCCTAACAAACTCAAAATCTGTAAAACCCAAAAAATACCATAAAAATCATAAAAATCCCTAAAAATATGTAAAGATGTAATAAAAATCTAAAACCCTAAAAACACATATGAAAACTTTAAAAACATCGGAATATTTTCTAATTAAAAATCTAGAAAAGGTTAAAAACCCAAAAACCCCTAAAAAGACCCTAAAATCCTTAAAATCCCATAAAACCCAAAAAACATCCTAAAACCTTTAAAACCACTAAAACCCCATAAAAACATGAAAACACCACTAAAAACTCAAAGACACTGTAAACCCCTAAACATGTTAAAAACTCTAAAATCATGAAAAATCCTATAAACTCAAAAAATCCCTAAAAATCCAAAAATCCACATACCCTAAATATCTTAAAACTGAAAAAATAACCCCTCAAAATCTTTAAAACCTATAAAAATGCATAGAAATCCCTACAAATTCCAAAAAAAGTAAAACCCCCTAAAAACTGAAGAAAAAAACTTAAAAAAATTAAAACACTTAAAATCCTTTAATTCCTAAAAATACATAAAACCCTAAAAGCCCTAAAAACCATCAAAGTCCCTAAAAACGCTGAAAAATATAAAATTCCTAAAAATTCACTAAAATCTGTAGAAATGTAAAATTTAAAAAATCCTTAAAATCGTTAAGAACTAAAAAATGCTAAAAACCTCAAAACCTTTAAAAGACCCCAAAAGACCTTAAAATCCCTAAAAGACATAAAAACCCATAAAACCATAAGAAACATTAAAAACCCAAAAAACCTAAAAATCCTAAAAACCCCTCAAAATCCCAAAAAAACCATAAAAAACATAAAATTATTAAAAACCCCTAAAATCCATAAAAACCTAAAAACTCCTGAAACAATAGAAAACCCTTAGGAAAATCTAAAAAAACAAAAAACACTTTAAACCCCTAAAAATACTAAAAGCACAAAAAAACACTAAAAACACTATATCACCAAAAAACCATCAGAATCACTAAAACCCCTAAAAACTAAAAAAATCATATAAAAGAAATCAAAATCCCTAATGATATACAAAACACTAACAACAATGAAAAACCTAGGGAAAGCCATAAAATCTGAAAAGCACTTAAAACCCCTCAATATCCTAAAAATTCTAAAAACCCTAAAAGACCATAAAACCTAGGAAACCAATAAAATACATAAAATCCAAAAAAACCATAAAAACCCCATAATACCTTAAAAACTATAATTCCCATTTAAACCACTAAAAATGCTAAAAATATCTTAAAACCCATAAAATCCCTAAAAACATAAAAAAATCCTTAAAACCCGAAAACCCTAAAAAACACAAAAATTTGTAAAAGCCCTAAAAACACCTAAACACGTAAAAAAATTGTAAAACCCTAAAAAACCGTAAGAAAATATTAAAAACCTAAAAACACATAAAAAACCTAAAATAAAAAAAAATTACTAAATACCCTAATGGATCCTGAAAACCCTAAATCCCTCAAAATCCATAAAAACCCAAAAAATGCTAAAAATACTAAATATACCCTAAAAATATAAAAAATCCCAAAAATCTATTAGAAAAACATAAAAAATTAAATACACATAAAACCCCATAAATCCAAAAAAACCCTAAAAACTCATTAAACCCCTAAAAACCCAAAAACCCTAAAAATACCTAAAACCCTAAAAACCATAAAAATCAAAAAAATATCCCTAAAATCCCTAAAAATGTAAAAACCCCTGGAAAAACTAAAAACCCAATGAAAACCATAAAAACCTAAAACTCTTAAAATCCATAAAAACCTAAAAAATATTAGAATCCCTAAAAAACACTAAAAAGCCTCTGAAAACAATAAAATCCCCAAAAAACCATAAAACCCCTAAAAACATATAAAACAATAAAACCCAACAAAAACCTAAAATAAAATTAAAACATTAAAAACATTAAACCCCTAAAAACATTAAAAAATCTAAAAACCATAAAAGCAATAAAAATTATAAACACTATAAAACTCCAAAAACTATAAAAACCCTAAAATAGCCCCAAAATTCACAAAAAAAATTAAAAACACAAAAAACACTATAAAATATTAAAAACAAAAAAACCATAAAAACCCATAAACCCAAAAAATTTAAAAACCCTAAAAACCACTAAAACCACTTAAAATCCCAAAAATACTTAAAAATCATAAAAAACTAAAAAGTACCAAAATTCCACAAAAACGAAAAACCCTAAAATCCCAAAAAACCCTAAGAAAACAATTAAAAAACTAAAAAAACATAAAACCCCTAAAAAAGCTAAAACATTCTAAAAACCTAAAAACCAAAAAAACCTAAATACCTTAAAATATCAATAAAACCCCTAAACCACTAAAAAATCTAAAATTCCTTTAAACCCCAAAAAAGCATTAAAAAATATAAAAAACATAAAGACACTAAAAACTCAAACAAACCCAAAAATCCCAAAAAAACATAATACACTAAAAACCCTAAACCCCTAAAAATCATAAAAAATCCTAAAAACACCGAAAAATCCATAAAAACAAAAAACACCTAAAACCATGAAAAAACATAGGAAAAGCTTAAAAATATAAAAAAATTCAAACCCCTAAAAAAGGAAAACTTTTTAAAACCCCTAAAAACCGAAAAATTCCCTAAAATCCCTAAACCACTAAAAACCATAAAACCCCATAAAAATAAGAAAATACACTAAAAACACATAAAATCCTTAAGAACCCACTAAAAACTCTAAAAACCCTTTAAATCTCTAAAAAATTTACAAACTATAAAAACCTATGAAAACCAAAAATACTAAAAACACCCAAAATCCAAAAAATGAAAAATATCAAAAAAACTACAAAAACCAAAAACCCCTCAAAATCCCAAAAAACACTAAAAACCATAAAAACACTAAAAAAATACCAAAATCCCTAAAAACGTAAAAAAACCTAAAAATATTGAAAACCCATAAGATTAACTTAAAAACCTAAAAACAATTAAAACCCATAAAATTCCTAAAAATTCTAAACGCCCTAAAACCCCTAAAACCAAAAAATCCCACAAAATCCCTAAAACGCTAAAAACCCATAAAAATCCTAAAAATATATAAAAATTTAAAAACCCCTAAAAACTAAGAAAAACATGAATAAAACCTTTAAAACCTAAATACACATAAAAACCCTCAAAAAATAAAAAAACTAAACACCTTAAAAACTCTAAAAAGACCCTAATACCCTAAAAACGCCTAAAAACGCCTAAAAACCCTAAAAACCCTTAAAAATCATAAAACCACTAAAAACTCTAAAACCCCTTTAAACCTCTAAAAATGTTAAAAACACCCTAAAAACCTTAAAAATTAAAAAACAACCCTAAATAAGAAAAAAACCCCTAAAACCCTAAAAACCCTAAAAACCTTAAGACCCCTCAAGAATCTTAAAAGCCCTAAGAGACCACAAAAAACATAAAAAGGACTAAAAACCTCTAAATACATAAAAAAACATAAATCCCTGAAAAATACTAAGAAAACTGTAAAAACCTAAAAACACATAAAACCCCTAAAACATAAAAACCCTAAAAACTATAAAAAAAAACCTAAAACCCCCAAAAAATATGAAAATCCAAATAAACCTTAAAAAAGAATAAAAATCCAAAATAAGAATTAAAAAAACCTAAAATGTAAAAACCCCTAAAAACCCCTAAACCTACCAATACATCTTTAAAAACGTAAAAATACGTAAAACCCCTAAAAACATAAAAAATTCAAACAAACCCTAAAACCCCATAAAAACCATAAAAACCTTAAAACTCTAAAACCCATTAAAACCACTAAAAAATATAAAAAATATTTAATCGTCAAAAGGTTAAAAACTCTCAAAACCTTTAAACCCTAAAAACTATAAAAACCCCTAAAAAACCAAAAAAAACCAAAAACATAATATCCCAAAAATACTTCAAAATCACATAATTCCATAAAATACTATAAAAATCCTAAAAAAGCCCTAAAATCACTAAATAGATAAAAAACCCTAAAGAACCTAAAAACCCTAAAAACACTTAAAACCCCTAAAAACCTTAAAACACTTAAAACTCTAATAAAACATAAAAACCCTTTGAAAGCCATAAAATTACCTAAAAAGATAAAAAAACCCAAAAAGACACTGAAAACCCTAAGAAATCCCTATACACCTACAAAAACATAAAACCCCTAAAAACCTAAATAATTCTAAACATCTAAAAATCCATCAAAAGAATGTAAAAACCCAAAAAACCCCTAAAAACCATAAAAATACAAAAACACCAGAAAACCCCTATGAACAAAAAAAACTCTAAAACCCCCTTAAACCCCTAAAAATGTTAAAAAACATTAAAACCCATAAAAAACCTAAAAACTCAAAAGATCCATAAAACCCTAAATAAATAAAAACCCTAAAACCCATGAAAACCCTAACAATCCCAAAAATCCTAAAAACACATAAATGTTTTAAAAAATACCTAAAAATCCCTAAAAATATCAAAAATCCCGAAAACCCTGAAAAATCCTAGGAAAACATTAAAAACATAAGAACACATAAAACCCTTAAAAACGTAAAAAATTATAAGAACCGTATCTAACAATAAAAACCCAAAAAAATCTAAAACCCCTCAAAATCCCTAAAAACCAAAAAACCATAAAAACCATAAAAAATCCCTAAAACTCACTAAAAACATAAAATCCATTAAAATCCATTAAAATACCTAAGAAACACCTAAAAATGAAAAATGATAAAAACCCTAAAAGTACCTAAAAACCCTAAATCGGTTAAAAACTATAAAACCCATAAAACCCTTAAAACCCCAAAAAACTCCTAAAACCACTAATAACTCTAAAAATCCTTGAAATCCCTAAAAACATTGATAAACTCTAAAAAACCACTAAACCTCCAAATCCCTAAAATTCTAAAAAATCAGAAAAACAATAAAATATCACTAAAAATCTCAAAAAACATAAAATAGTTTAACAACCCTGAAAACCCCAAACAATACCTTTGAAACCTGAAAACACTTAAAATCCCCAAAAACATAAAAATGCTAAAAACCCTACAAAATCATAAAAACCGTTAAAACCCTCAAAATCCCTAAAACTATAAAAATCAGAAAAATTCCTTAATGATCCATAAAAAAATAAAAAAACCTAAAAACCTTGAAAAACCCTAAGAAATCCTTAAAAACCTAAAAGCAGTTAAAAACTCTAAAAATTAAAAATAGATGAAAACCCAAAAAGATCCTAAAAATAGCTAAAAACTATAACAGACTTAAAAATCCTAAAAACAATATAAAACCCTATAAACCCAATAAAAACAATAGAAACCCTTAAATCCCATAAAAATGTTAACAAATTATAAAAATATTGAAACCCTAAAACTCAAAAAACCCTAAAACCCCTAAAAACAATAAAATCCATAAAAACACTAAAAATCCTAAAAACCCCTCAAAATCCCTAAATAACCTAAAAATCCCTAAAAATGTAAAAACCCTAAAAACCCCAATGAAAACATTAAAAACAAAAAACACTTAAATCCCAAAAAAATGCTAAAACCCCTAAAATCCCTAAAAAGACTCAAAAAACACTAAAAACCATAAAAATAAGAAAGGCCCAAAAAAACATTAAAACCCCTTAAAATCCCTAATACCCCTAAAAACCAACTACAAAAATCCAAAAACCATTTAAAAATCAAAAACATGTTAAAAAACATTTAAAAACCTTTAAAACCCTACAAAACTCAAAAGAAACCCTAAAACTTCATAAAAAATAAAACCCTAAAAAACCGTATAGAACTCTAAAAACCTATAAATCCCCCAAAACCCTAAAAACCCTAAAAATCCTAAAAAAGAGATAAAATTACCAAAAAACAAAAAAACCCATAAGAAAACCATAAAACCCTAAAAACAGTTAAAACACCTAAAAAACTAAATAATCTTAAAAACCCAAAAAACCCTCAGAATCCCTAAAAACCCTAAAACCATAAAAATAAAAGAGCCCTAAAAATCTATAAAAATGTAAAAAATATTAAAACACTAAGAAAACATTAAAAACATAAAAACACTTAAAACCCCTCAAAAACATAAAAAATTCTAAAAACGTAAAAAAACCATAAAGACCCTAAAAACCCTGAAACCCCCTAAAAACCATAAAAGCCCCTAAAAACACTAAAAACCCTAAAAAACCTAAAAACCCTAAAAACCACTATAAAATATAAAATTACTCTAAACCCCTAAAAATGTTAAAAAATATTGAAAACTGTAAAAACCCTAAAAAACTCAAAAAACCCATAAACCCCATAAAAACCAAAAAACCCCTTAAACCTAAAAAAGGTTAAAACCCCAAAAAACACCTAAAGACTAAAAATATAAAAAACATTTAAAACATGAAAACCCCATAAAAAGGTGGAAACACATAAAAATCCTGGAAAAACCCTAAGAAAACCTTCAAATCATAAAATCAATTAAAATCCCTATAAACCTAAAACATGCAGAAAACCTTAAAAACCCGAAAAAATGTCAAAATCCATAAAAATTATGAAAACCATAAAAATTCTTAAAGACCCCATTGAAATCCCAAAAAACATAAAAATCCTAAAAACATGAAAAACAACCTACAAAAATCTTTAAAACCCAAAAGGATTAAAACACCTAAAAACCTAAAAAAATATAACCCTCAAATGATACTAGAAAAATCTAAAACCCCTAAAAACCATAAAAACCTTTAAAACCTTTAAAAAAACTAAAAACCCATAAAAACCCTAAAAACCTCTAAAATCACTAAAAACCCTTTAAACCACTAAAAATTCTACAAAAATAAAAAAAACCTTAAAAACCTGTAAAAACTCAAGAAAACCTAAAAACCAAAAAACCTTAAAAACACATGAACCCCTAAAAACCCCTAAAAACTCTCAAAATCAATAAAAACTCTAAAAATAATAAAAAACCTTAAATGAACAAAAAATCTAAAAAAACAGAAAATACCCTAAAACCCATGAAAACCCCTAAGAAGACCTTAAAACCCTAAAAACAATTAAAATACCAAAAAACACTAAAAATGCTAAAAACCCTAAAAATCACTAAAATCCCTAAAATCGCTAAAAACCATGAAAACCCTAAAATATTTAAAAACCCATAAAAACCATAAAAATCACTAAAGACACTAAAAACCCTTTAAACCACTAAGAATGTTAAAAACACTAAAATATCATAAAACCCTAAAAAAATATTACTTAAAAACAAAAATCCCTAAAATCCCTAAAAACCTAAAAAGATCCAAAAACCCCTCAATATCAAAAGAACTATTAAAATAATAAATAACCCCTAAAAATATTAAAAAAACATAAAGACCTTTAAAAACCCTAAAAATCGCTATGAAAACTCTAAAATCCTAAAACACTAAATCCCTTAAAAAGGGTAAGAATGCTAAAAACACTAAAAAACTAAAATCCTAAAAAACCATAAAAACCTTGAAAATCCCAAAAACCCAAAAAAAAATATCATAAAAAAAGAATACCTAGAAATACCTAGAAATGTAAAACTGAAAAAAAACTAAAAACCCATAAGAAAACCAAAAAAATCTAAAAAACATAAAAACCCTAAAAATTGAAAAACTATAAAGACCCTAAAAACCACTAATAAAATAAAAACATAAATACCATTTAAAACCCTAAAACCCCTAAAAACCTTAAAACCCCTAAGAAACCATAAAATCCTTAAAACCCACCAAAAAATCTAAAAAAACTTTAAACACATACTTTTTTTAAAAAAACATAAGAACACAAAAAAGATCAAACAGACATTTAAAATTATAAAAATCCAAAAAACACTAAAAACCCAAATGACACTCATAATCCATATTACCCCCAAAAACCATAAAATCCTAAACAATTAGTAAAAATACCTAAAAATAAAAAAAATAGAATCCCTAAAAACCACCAATGAAAACCTTAATAACCTAATAACACTAAAAATTACTAAATAACCTAAAAATTCTAAAACCCCTAAAACCCTAAAAACCATAAAATCCCACAAAACCTTAAAAAATCATAAAAAGCATAAAACCCTAAAAACACACAAATAATATACAAATAATTTAAACCCCTAAAAATGTTAAAAATAATAAAAAACCTTTAAACCCCTAAAAATAAAATAAAAATCCTAAAAACCATAAAACCCTAAAAACCATCAAAATACCTAAAAACCCTAAAACCCATAAAAATTATAAAAATCCCAAAAAATGTAAAAAGTACTAAAAAATATAAGCCCTAAGAAAACCTTAAAAACCTAAGAGCCCTTAAAACCATTAAAAACATAAAAATGATAAAAACCGTAAAAATCCCTATAAATTCTAAAATTGTACAAAAATCCGAAAAAATCTAAAAAATACCTAAAAAGTAAAAAACCCTCAAAATCCTGATAACCTCAATGAAATCCTTAAAAAATTAAAACAAATAAAACCTCTAAAAAATCATAAAACACTAAAAACCTTAAATGACCCAAAAAATAATAAAAACCCTAAAACCCATGAAAATCCTAAAACCCTAAAACCACTAAAATTCTAAAAATCCTCTAAACCACTAAAAATTTTAAAAAATGTAAAAAACCATGAAACCTATTAAAATATCAAAAAACCCCCAATGAATCCTCAAAAACCAAAAAAAAAATGCCTAAAACCCCTAAAAAACCTAAAAATCCCTAAAAACAAAAAAACCCTAAAATTATAAGAAAACATTATAGAACTAAAAACACTTAGAACCCCTTAAAACCTAAAAAAATAAAACCCCTAAAAACACTAAAAATACACTAAAACCCTAAAAAATAAAAAACACTAAAAACCATAAAACCCTTAAAACGAATAAAACCCCTAATAACCTACTAAATACTATAAAACACATGTAAACCCATAAAATGGTTTAAAAACTCTAAAAACTTCAAAAACCCCAAAAAACATAAAAACCCTAAAAACACAAAAAACTTTAAAACCGTAAAAAACACCAAAAACTATTTAATTCTCGAAAAAAAGTAAAAACCAATACAAATACAAAAAATCACTAAAAATCCATAAATATTTAAAACCCCCTAAAACCTGTAAAAATATCTAAGAAAATATTAATACCTAAAAAACATAAAAACCTTCAAAAAACTAAAAACATTGAAAACCCAAATAAACCACAAAAACCCCTAAAACACCTGAAACCCATAAAATCCATAAAAACCATAAAAACCAATAAAAACCCAAAAAGCCAATAAAAACTCTAAAAACACTTTAAATGTAACACCCCAAGCTTCCACGGTACGCTTCTCTTTAAATAATACAATAGCGTGTGTGGTACGCAACTTCGAGTTCTAACACACCTCAACAAATAAAACTAGCCGTTATGAACAGTAATAACCAATTTTTGAAATTTTAAAAATTTTATTTTTCAAAGTGGACCTCATTTTTGGATATGGAATATCGAAATTATCCTAGGGTGATGTTTTGGTATTTTTCTGAAAACTTTAAATTTTTGATGAATAGTGAAAAGCACTGAGTTATTAGTTAAAACCGACTTTTTTTTAATAATTATTTATTTATTTAAAATTTAATTTAGGTCAAAATAGATACATAATACCTATATAAGTTCAATTAAATTGATTGGAGTCATTTTATATTAATTTTCGATATATAAAAAGTTTATTGACTTTTCACCGTCTTTTACCCACCTCTAAGGAGATATTGCAAATTTTCACAAACCTTAATTTTACCACTTCTATGAGTGGAATTTCCAAAATTTGAGAGACACTGATGATATCAGCAAGTAAAATGTGCTTCAATGAGATGAAAATAATTTTTGGTGAATAGTAACTTTTTAGTTTTATTTACCACGGTTAAAAGTAAATAGGGTAATTAATGGTAAAAATGACATTATTTTTACCCTAAATCATGTCCTAATTCTATTGGATAAGTATAATTAGACCAAAAACAACCTTATTAATAAAATATGAACCTCTTCGGTTTACATGGATTAGATTAGGAAATTTATTATTATTTAATTCAAAGAAGAGTAAAAAGAGTAAAAATCAAAGTCTAAAAACTAAAACATTTTTAATATAGGGTTACACATAAGATAAGTTAGATTATAAATATTCATTATAAATATAAATATATTTCCTACATAATTATATTTTATTTATAAATTTTAGACAATATATAATTTAATTTATTTATGACACAATGGTGATGTAGTAATAACTTTTTAATTAAATATTAAAATAGTTGATATTATAAATACCCAAAAATATAAAATTTGAGACTTTTTATGAATTGAACTAATTTTATAGGTTAATATGACATGTTAGGATTGATTTAATTAAATGTTTTAGAAGTAATAATTCTTTTATGAGTTTCAAAAAAATCAATTTCCAAATAGTGTCAAAAGTGACATAAAAGAGTTTTTAAAACAAATATTATATTATTAATTGGTATTCTATTCCGAAAAATCTATGGTTCGGCCAAGAGACTTATATAATGATAGTTGTATCATTATTGAACCACTTGGGGTTCTCTTGAAAGTATATAGTATGTTTATTAACCATATAATATAAAAATACAAAGAGACATGGTAAATGTCATACTAATTAACTAAGAGTTAAAACTTAAAAATAAGGTTAATATAGTGACCCAAACCTGTCTAAAACCAATTGGTTGAGTTTTTTTAGACCCATACCCACCTTATCCTCTAAATAAATCAATTTGTAGCCATTAGAAACCGAAATTTATTTTATTATAAAATAATATTTCTAGCTTTTCCTAGGGTGCCCCTCACCCCTCTTGTAAAAAGGCACTCCCCCTTCTCTGAATTTCACACCTTAAAAGCTATTTGGCTCGACCAAACCCTTCCAAAAAATCCTCTCAACTTCCCTCACTTCAACCTATAGGACTTATATTGTTCAAAAATCGATCCTAAGGAGCCCTTTTGATCAAATCAATAGGAAGAACCCGAAGAAGAAGTAATGATTTCACCACCCTCTTTCAAGTTCTTTTCTTCTTCCACTTCTTATTTCATTGTTATTTCCATTCTAAAATAATAACTCCAGTATCTTCTATATATGGTGATATTATTTTAAATATGGTGCAACCATTTTCACTATTCTATCAATCCTTTGAATGACATGTCACCATACGTGCGTGTGTATGGCTTACCGTCTCCATGTCGTGGTGTAACTGTTATTCCAAATTTATTATTTGGATGGGTATGATAATGATGTCTAATTAATGTAAATAATAAATATAACATGATTATAAATCTGTATATATGATATACCATCCAATTATATATTATTTTAATATCATTCGCTCGTGCATACATACGGAATACCGTCTCCATGAATGCGATGAGATTTTTTTCCCCATCATATCCATTCAAGAATAATTTTCATTTTATGATTAAAAATAATGTTTAAGTACATGATATCAATATTTATATGAATAAGATACAAACTATCCACAAAAAAACAACTTACATAAAAAATCATATAAAGGAAAACGAATCAGTTATCACCCGAAACGAGGATAATACTATGATATTATTAACAAATCAATGTTAAAAGATCGTATATGATATCATATTAATGTATATGATTCTTGTATAATTTAATAACAATTATTTAACCATTATACAGGAGGTTAACCTACCCTTGTACAAGGAAAAGTACAAGGTAAGGGTTTATTTCACAATCTCTTCATTATCCGAGGTTGTTTATACGTAATTATCTACTGGGACCTCTTTATCATCAACATCCATGTTTCATAAAAAATGTCTTTCAAAACATTTTTACTATTTAATATACAATGGTTTAAATTCATTTATACACTTATTTGACCTTATAAATTTTTGAAAGGAATCATTCCATCATTTTCCAAACAAATAAATTTTTAACATTTTCGACAAAATTAAGGTATGAATGTCTTTTTTAACGTATACGGCGGGTGCGGCTATTTTCGGCCGTTATAAAATCGTTGAATCTTCCCTTAAAAGATTATAAGAATATTTTAAAATTAAAGCTTTTCTTTTATAATTATGTAATATTTAAATGATTTCAAAAAAGAGATATTTCTCTCAAATTGTTTTGATTTCATCTATGTCAATATCCTTTGATTGATTTTAATCTTATTTGAAGTTGATTTATTCTGATACAAAACATCCATATTGTATTGAAGGTTTTGTGATTTATTTGACTGTGGATGTGTTATTTGTATACCATTCATGGTTTATGGATAAATTATTGACATTTCATATGCTATTTTCAATATGAATGTTTATGTTATGTTTAAACCTTTTCATATGAGGAATGCATTGGACTAAGTAAGTGATGGTTGGAGCCCACTATAGCTCCACGATGCATCGGTAGGTCTCATGAGACAAACTAGTGTCTTGGCACAAGGACCTGACAAAATATTATTTATAGTCTTGGCATAAGGCCTTGACTATGTGGTTATGATAGTCTGTCATTATGCATTCCCTTATTATGAAAGTGGTTATTGATATTTCATGTGATTATTCTATTAGTAGAATATCCATGTGAATAAGTAATTGGAATTATTTCATTTTATCTTTGCCATATTATGCTGAAGTTCAAGTTTAAAAGGAATTTGTTTTAGATATACATTGCCTTAAATGTTTATGATTATTTGTGAAAGTTTTCACTGTATTGTTATCCTTACTGAGCATCTGAGCTCACCCATTTCAATGTTTTATTTTTTACAGGAAGTGAAGAAGTATTTTATGAATGACCTGCCGGGATAGTATGATGGGATTTGATGAAAAGATGTTGTTGTAGTTTTTCAATTGATGATGTAATGTAAGACCTATGAATATATCTAGTGTTTCCAAAGCTACTAAACTGATCGGTCTTTAGGGATTTGATCCCTTCTGATCATGCCAATATTATATAATAATACACCAACTATGGGTAACTGGGGTCGGGGCGTTACATTAAACCCCCAAATAATTTAAAAAAAACTCTAAAAATCCATACACCCCCAAAATATCAAAAGAACCAAAAACTGAAAAGAAACATAAAAACCCTAAAAAACCTCAAAATCCTTAAAAACCCTAATACCCCTAAAAATATTAAAAATCCCTAAAATCATAAAAAACATGAAAACCATAAAAAACATTAAAATCCTTAAAACCTAAAAACTTTTAAAATCCCTAAAAACCTAAAAAAGCTAATAGCCCAAATAACCATAAACCCAAAAAACCCTCAAAATCCATAAAACCCCTAAAACCCCTAGAAACCCTAAAAATCCCTAAAAACCATAAAAATGATAAGAAAGACTAAAAACATTGAAAACCCCTATGAAAAATTTTAAAAACTAAAAACAATTAAAACCCCTAATAATGATAAAAATCTTAAAAGGCCCTAAGAGGACACAAAACAACCCTAAATCCCCTAAAAAAATAAAAAACCATAAAAACCATAAAAACATAAAAAAAATCATTTAAACCACTAAAACTCAAAAAAAAAACTTTAAACACCCAAAAACATTAAAAACTCTAAAAAACCATAAAAACTCAAAGCCCAAAAAACCTCTGAAACCTAAAAACCCAAAAAAAACCCTTCAACCCTAAGAAACCCAAAATCCCTAAAAACCAAAAAAAACATAAAAATCCTATAAAATCCCAAAATAACCTTAAAAACATAAAAAAACCAAAAAAACCAAAAATCCCAAAGAAAAACCTAAAGATAATTAAAACCCCTAAAACCTAAAACGGATAAAACCCAAAAAAACTAAAAATCCTAAAACCCCAGAAAACGCTCAAAATCCCTAAAAACCTAAAAACCCATAAAAATCAAAAAAACCCTAAAATTCCCTAAAAACGTAAAAACCCCTAAAAACATTATAGAAACATTAAAAATTTAAAATCACTAAAAACCCCTAACAACCTAAAAACACGAAAAACCCTAAAACCCCCTAAAAAGTCCCAAAAACCACAAAAATCATAAAAACCCCTAAAAAACTTAAATAACCATAATACCATGTAAAACCCCTAAACCCCACTAAAAACTCTAAAACCCCTTTAAACCAAATAAAACATTAAAAAACTCTAAAACCCATAAAAACCATAAAAATTCAAAAAATACCCAAAAATCCATAAAAACCCTAAAAACCTTCAAAATCCATAAGACCCTAAAAATTCATAAAAAATCCATAAAATTTAAAAATTCATTAAAACCTTGAAAAATCTTAAGAAAAACATAAAAAACTAGATACACATAAAACCCCTAAAACCCTAAAAACACTAAAAACACTAAAAACATGAAAAATCTAAAAACCCCTCAAAATCCCTAAAAACCCTAAAAACCATAAAAATCATGGAAAATCAATAAAAATTTAAGAAAACCCTAAAACCCAAAAAACCCTTAGAAAATCGTAAAAACATAAAAACATTTAAAATTCTTAAAGAGCCTTAAAATTCTAAAAACCAAAAAAAACACTAAAATACTCTAAAACCATAAAGGCTACAAAAATATCTAAAAACAATAAAAACCTATGATAACTATAAAACCAATAAAAACTATAAAAAACCATTAAGCCTTTGAAAATGTTTAAAAAATCTAAAAACCCTTAAATTACTAGAAAACTCAAAAAGACCATAATAACTCAAAAAAATCCATAAAAACTGTAAAAACCCTCAAAATCCTTAAAAATTATAAAAACCCATAAATATCTGAAATGGTCCTAAAAATAAATAAAAACATAAAAACCCCTAAAAACCCTAAAAATCACAGAGAAAACCATAAAAATTTATAAACACTTAAGACCCCTAAAAATGCTAAAAACATTAAATACCATATAAAACCTAAAAACACTCAAAATTTATAAAACCCCTAAAATAATAAAAATCATAAGAAATCCATAAAATGGCCTAAAAATGTAAAAACCATGAAAACCCCCGAAGATAAAATTAAAAAACTAAAAACACTTATAACCCCTAGAAACCAAAAAACGTTAAGAACCCTAAAAAACCATGAACCCCTAAAAATACTAAAACCCTCAAAATCCCTAAAAAACTAAAAACAAAAAAATACCAAAAAATCACAAAAAATCCCTATAAATGTAAAAACCCTAAAAACACTGAATAACCCTAAGAAAACATAAAAAACCTTAATACACTTTAAACATCAAAAAACACAAAAAAAAAATTAATAAATGTAAAATCCCATAAAATCCCTAAAAACATTTAAAACCCCTAAATACCCAAAAAATCGTAAAACCCACTAAAAAATATAAAAACCCTTTAAACCCCTAAAAAATTAAAAAAGTTTAAAAACCATAAAAATCTAAAAAATACGTAAAACCCCCATAAAACCCTATAACCCATAAAATCCCTAAAAACCCAAAAAATCATAAAAATCATAAAAAATTCCTAAATATATATATAATATTAAAAAAACCTAAAAACCCATAAAACTATTAAGAAAACCATATAAACCAAATAACACTTAAAACCCCTAAAAACCTAAAAAAATGTTAAAAACCCTAAAACCCCATAAAATGCTAAAAAATTCCTAGAAATCTCTAAAATTTTTAAAAACACTAAGAAATCCATAAAAACTAAACCACTTAAAAAACCTAACAAACCTAAAAAATGAAAAACACCTAAAGACCCTAAAACCCATAAATCCCATAAAGATTTTCAAAAACAAAAAAACCATAAAAACATAAAACCCATTAAAAAATCTAAAATGATTTAAACTCATAAAAATGATAAAAACACACTAAAAACCCTTAAAACACTAAAAAATCAAGAAAACCCTAATAAATCGGAAAACCATCAAGACCCCTGAAACCCAAAAACTATAAAAATCCTAAAAATCCATAAAAATAAAAAAAGCTTAAAAAAAATCCTTAAACCCCTAAGATAACCATAATAACCTAAAAACACAGAAAACCCCCAAAAAACCTAAAAACACTAAAAATAAAAAAAAACTTATCAAACCCTAAAAACCCTAAAAACCCCTAAAATCAATAAATACCACTAAAATCCGTAAAAACTATAAAGGAGAGGGCCTTGCTAGAGGAGGTCATTCCATAAGGGAACAAAATCAAACTTGTAGGGGTCTCTGTTGATTCCCGAAGGAGGAATATGAGGAAGGACTACTCTACTTTTCCATAGAATATTTCCAAAAGAACCTCCTGAAAAGCTAAGTAAAATGCCTCTGGAAGGGGAGTTAGGTCTGTCAGGGCATAGTGGAATGTGGACCAGCAACATCTCAGAGAGTATTACACTACCTTCGTCATAAAATATGAATCATCTGAATGGGAGTTGCTAGATTTAGATGATTCCTCTGGGTATGATGCTGATAGGGATCCATATGGGGATGACACGGCTTTAGGATATGGTGCAGAGGGTGACTATTATGGCATAGCTTCTGTTTCTGACTTTGGTGGTAATGTTGACTGACTTGTTTTCTTTGGGTTTTTTTTCTTTTTTGGTTATTTGGGGTTGTTAAGGGTTTTTGGGTGTGGTTTGATTGAATCCTCCCCTCCCTTGTCTTATGTGTCTTTTTTTAAAATAAATTTGGAGGGGGGGGGTCAGGAATATCTTGGATCTGCACCTTCCTTTCCTAAAAAATCATTAAAAACCCTAAAACCAATAAAACCCCTAATACCCCTGAAAATCCCTAAAAAACATAAAAGCACATAAAATCCTAAAAATTCCCTAAAAATTCCTAAAATCTTAAATACACTAAAAGCCATGAAAACACGAAGATATCCTTAAAACATAAAAACTCGTAAAACCTCTAAAAACCCTAAAAATGCTAAAAATCTTAAAAGACCTTTAAATCCCTACAAATCATAAAAACCATAAAACCCTTAGAATCTTAAAAATACCCAAAAAACTAATAAACCCCCTAAAAACCCATGAAATACTCTAAAACCCATTATACCATTAAAAACATCAAAAAACTCTAAAAACCTTTTAAGCCATAATAATCTAAAAAACCCCTAAAAACCCAAAAAAAATAGGAATTCTAAAAACACCATAAACCCCCTAAGAACCCATTAAAACCCTAAAACCCCATTAAATTCCAAAAAATTCCCTAAAATCACTAAAAACATAAGAACCCAAGAAAACCCTAAAACCCCTGACAAAACCTTAAAAATATAAAAACAATCAAAACCCCAAAAAACATAAAAACACTAGAAAACCTTAATATCCCTAAACACATTAAAAACCCAAAAAACCCTCAAAATACCTTAAACCCCTAAAAATCCTAAAAAATCCCTAAAAATGAATTAAAACTGAAAAAACTTATGAAACCTAAAAATAATAAGAAAACCATAAAAATGAAAAAAAAATGTATAACCCCTGATAACCAAAAAATACTAAAAACCCTAAAATACTATAAAAACCCTAAAACCCCTAAAAATTATAAAAACCCCAAAATACCTTTAAAACCCCAAAAAACCCAATAAAACCTAATAAACGCACTAAAAACTCTAAAACCATTTAAACCCCTAAAAATTTTAAAACTCTAAAAACCTAAAAACCTCAAAAAAACCCAACCAAACCAAAATCCATAAAAACCCTAAAAACGCTAAAAACCCACAAAATCCCTAAAACCCCTAAAAACCATAGAAATCCTAAAAATGTACTAAAAATCCCTAAAATGTAAAAACCATAAAACCCCTAAAAACCCATAAAAAGCCTTAGAAACCTAAAAACACTTAAAACCACTATAAAACTAAAAATCACTAAAACCTGTTAATACCCCTAAAAAACCATAAAACCCCGCAAAATCCATAAAAACATGAAAACTCATAAATATCATATATAAGACCTAAAAATCCCTAAAAGAATAAAAACCCCAAAAACCCTAATAAAACATAAAAACCTTAAAAACAATTAAAACCTCTAAAAATCTAAAAAAACCCCTAAAAACATTAAAATGACCATAAAAACCTAAAACCCGCTAAAATATATAAACACCTCTAAAAACATTAAAACCCATAAACCCCATAAAATCATAAGACTACTAAAAACTCTAAAAACCTTTTAAACCACTAAAAATGATGAAAAACTCAAAAAACCAAAAAACCCTAAAAACTCAGAAAAAAATGATAAAACCACAAAATAGTATAAAAACTCTCAAAATCCCTCAATCCTTAAAAACCCATTAAATCCTAAAAAACAAAAAAAAATCCATAAAAACTTAAAATACCAAAAAAAACCCAGAAAACCTGAAAAACCTAAAATCACTTAAAATCCATAAAAACATAAAAAACACTAAAAGTGATAAAAACCTGAAAAAGTCCATAAAACACTAAAAATCCTTAAAACCAAAAAAACCCTAAAAACTGAAAAAAAAACCCATAAGTCCATAAAAAACCTAAAAACTAACTAAAAACTCTTAAACCTTTTAAACCCCTTGTTAGGTCCTGAAAGCTTTATAAGGGAATTTGAAATTGTCCTATAGATTTAGAAAAGGAAGGAAAAACAACTTAAAGAAAGAGTTGTATGGAAAATGTTTAAAGGAGTGAAAAAGGAAAATGAAAAGGTCAGGCCATGAGGTATAAATCCATCTTAGACTACCACTCTGAATGGTGGTCTTCTTCACAAGACACCGACAAACTACAAAGTTTGTGGGAGGAAAATGATAGTCCCAATTCCCCATACACGAAATCATCGATGGTAAGGAGGTGTAAATATCCACCCCTCACATGACATCCCCACAAACTAAAATAGTTCATGGTAAAGGCGAAGCTGATGGATTACTATGAAGGAAATGCTGTCCTTTGTTGGACTAAGGTGGTGATTCTCTCCCCCATAGACGATGACCATATTCCCTCGCTAACCTAATCATGTGTGGGTTGGGTTCTTTCCATGGGCTTCTACAAAAGAGAGATATCCTCGCAATTGATCCTTTATACCAATATCTAGTTCCTTGAATCTCTATAAATAGTTTCCAAGGGGGATATAAAAGAAGAGGAAGGGGTATTTTTTATGGGGATTTTGATGAAGGCATGGAAGAAGGGATCACCACAAAAGCTGGACTCCTTTGATGATTCCCTATAGGTAAAACCCACCACATAGAATTAATTAGGGGGAAATAAAATAAATAATGTTCCACGAACCCCACAACCCTTGTGGATGAATTTACCAGAAGGTGTAGAATTAATTCCCCCTATGAAATCAAGAACCCCACATAGAAAAGAACTATTCAGGTAAAACCCTTCCCCATAAAGAAAATTTCTACACATATAGAACCCAGCCCCACGTAGCATCACACTATGTGGGCAGAACCTGGACCCACATAGAATCATGCTACACGATTAGAACTTGGTCCCACATAGAAAATCGCTATGCGGATCGAATCCAGGCATGCATAACACCATGGTATGTGGATAGTCCCCTTACTAGTATACCAATACGCTATGTGATGGAAACCCCATCCTGCATAAGGATATGCAATGCGGATCAGAGTGTCCAGGGGATTCCTACCCTCTAGCTCCAATCATATTCTCTTGTTTCCATCATGCCATCTGCAGTCCCTCCACAAAGCCACTAGACATGTATGATAATACCATTAGGCACATCATTGCGCCCTTCTGAGTTTACAAACCCATGGTAAGTGGAATCATGTGGGTAATCCCCGCAATAGGGCAGACCCTTGGATTGTCCTTAAGCTTACATTCCCATAATAACCTAGCTTCTAAACCTGAGGATAGTCATGTGAACCTCCCTTTTCTAGGGAGAAATGGGAATCATTGGATTTTCCCTTTGATGAGGGTTAGTATTAAACTAAGGATATCACACTTGAATTTCCTTCTAGAAAGCAATGAAAATCATCCCCTTTCCGAGAACCTATTTTTGGGCACTCCCACTAAGGTAATCCCCAACATTTTCTTATTGGAGGCGACACTCTTACTCTTATTTTATTCATCCTGGGATGTATCTGGGTAGATTTTCAAATGTAACTATCCTAGAAATGAAAAAAAATGGAAATGGGAACACTCAAAGACCCTTTCTCTCCCCCAATAAGCTCCATCTCCATCTATCAGCAGATGGGGAGGGTTGCATGATCATCATATCTACTGATTTCTCTTGTTTCTCACACAAAGAATGACTCATTTAGGCTTAAAAATTAATGGAGAACATGACATCTATGAAACACCAAACTTTACGTGGTCCTTATTTACCAATGTAAGTCCCAACCATTTCCAAATAGGCCTCCTATTTAATGTTTTCCCTAACCATATTCTAATGGTCATCTCCCATGTGTAAGCCACAACGTTCATGACTATGTGGACTTCGATTTCCAACCAACTGGGATACATAGGAAACCTCCATGAGGTTCAATCTCAACACCATCATCTTCACATTGACCCACTCTCATATGAACAACATCATTTTAAACTACACGAGCCACCAAAATCCAAGGTATTTGATTCTTGATAAACAAATATATAGAAGAAGCCTCCATCAGGTCCAAACCCACCTAAAAAATCCACCATAATGTTATTCGGACTATATCATTAAAAGGGTCACATATATCCTAGAATACCACATCTCTCTTAGGGTTCCCTAGGATTCCTTGATGTATGTATCACTTAAAAACATGATTAGGAACCATCCACCAAGATTTACTTTCTACATGACATTAATCTGCCTAGATGGGTCCTCATCATACGATCTTAATTGATGATTTTTTCATTTATGTTTTACCGAACTACATGGGTTTTGATTCCTCCCATGGGAATACATAGGAAACCCATCTTAAAAGATCGATCATATCTTAGATACAATTATCCTCCCCCTGGATGATGTTAAACTCCAGAGTGTGTCATCAGGTGTCTTAAATCAATGTTATCTCATTTAATAACCAAATAATTCCTGATTTGTCCATGAAAGGGTAACATTGATGGACATCCTCAGGTACATACAGATTATTTTGGACCGGTGCGTATGTATGATAGATCTTGTGACCTAGGATTAATCAATAGACACGTTCTTGGGGATGAACCAAGGATTCAAGAACACATCAACATATCTTAAATCTATAAGGGAGTCCTAAAATAAGAAATAGTTCCCCCAAAAAGGGTGTGATTAGCCCAAGTTCCCATCCTCTCAACCAATGTTAGTTATTAAGTGTCATTGGCCAAATCATCCAACAAATGCATGACTTCAGAAAGTAGGTCCATGAATCATGGATAATAGGGTCATTGGGATTTTTTGAATCCACGGATAAACTCGTTGGAGACCATCTGAAGATATTTTACCTGATGTGGATGTATTACACAAGAACTTAACCCCCTATAATCAACCTTCATGTGCAACACATTCGGTTCAAAACAAAAATGGAGAACCTATTGTGAATCCTTAACCAAGGTGGTGGTGTCACCATGCCTCTGGTCCCTTTCACATTTAATATGGAAGAGGGTCCAACAAGATCATCAATTACACATGTGTTCATGAGATTCTACTTTTATTGATTTTTTTCTGTACTTTTCAGATATATTACATGCATTCTTCATATCTTACTTCAATATAATAGAATCATAGAAGTTCTCAAGGACACGCATGTCAACCACCACATAGCTGGTCGGGCCCTCCATGAAGCGAAGGACCCTATCACCCCCCTAGAATCTCTAAAACTAGGTCTCAAATGCAATGATCTATGAGTACCATCAGAATGGTACTCTCCTAACACTAGAGGCAGCATGACAGACCATCCAATCGATGAAATCCCGCCATCCACCCACTTAGTAGTGGCCATCAGTCCAGAACATGGAGGATTTACTGGACCTCTCTTATCACTTCTAGGGAATATCCTCGAAACGTGACAATGAGTACCTCCCTTATCTTAGGGACGTAGATGAATTCATTTTCAATGACTTTGTACCTACTGCAAAGGGACACCGCTTAATATCCCCCCCAGAAGATGTCACCACTAACACCATGTGGCACAGTATCCTCATTATGAAGAGGATATTACACCTAGGACTCCATCTGAAGTTCATAGAACATAGGGCCCTCGAGATATCCTCCAAGGGTAGCGAACATATAATCAGGAACAGGTCATCACCCTGGTTTTTGAGGAAGAGATTCACCATGAAAATATAGTGGCATACTATTGGGAGGCATGCATTCCTTCCCCCTTTTCTAAATCCCACCATTAAAATACAAATACAAATTATGAGGGGTCATAAATTCATGTTAATTCTCGCCAAGACTGTCGCACGGATATGGCAGAAAATTATAGGCAAATGAAAATATCTATCGATTTTTATGAAGCTATCATCCAAATTGGGAAGCAATAAAACCTAAGAAGACGTAAATTCCTACTAACATGTACCAAGCCTGTCATCCAAATATTTCAGAACACTATAGGCATGCACATATCTCTATCAATGAATATGAAGTCCACCATTCAAATACAATGGAAATCAAATACAAGTAGAGTAAAATTCATGTGGGTTCATATCAATCTCATCCAAAAAATATAGTGGAAAATGAGCAGATGTAAATCCATGCTCGCAAATATGAATCCAATTAGTCAAATATGATGGAAACTAGAGAAAACAGCTGGCATATCCCAGATATAAATCAGGGGTAGACTCGTTCCTCTCCCCAACATAGGAGAACTATGAATACCCATTAGAAAAACATGTAGGACTAGAATAGGAACATATTCCTTATCTGAAATCTAAATGGGAATATATCCCCATTCTATCCAAAGAAGTATCTCTACACATCATAAAAATGATGGAGGATTAGACAAAAATTCCTGATCATATTCTCCATACCTATCAAGACTTCATCACATGCTTGAAAATAGAAAGGAGTCAGTCCTATAACCTTATCTCCCAAAGTGGAGTGACTCATCAAAATGATAATATGGTCACTCCAGAGAAGACTCACATCCTTGCTCTAGTACAGGAGGGTCTTCGACCATAATTCATGATAAATGGACAACTGGGAACAAATACCCATTCCAACTAGGGGATATCGGTCCACCATGGTGGTCACTCCAGGGCAGGCATATATCCCTTACAGAACTCAGGATGCTCATCGTTGTATCTCTATAGCATCATGGGAACCACTCAAATGGTAACCTATATATGAAGTCTATTACCAATAGCATTCGGCCCTAGTCACATGATAGATAGAACCCAAAAATAAATTGTTTCAATGGAAACACTAAAATGAAGAGCATATTCGTGACCCTACTCTACAAGAAGTTGGAGTTCTTGATGCTATCAAACATTTATCAATATGGGATCAATATATTTTCAATATGTTACAAAATTATGGAAGTAGTAGTAGAAGTTGTGAAGAAACTCTATGTAATGTTGTTACCAGCAGCTCTAAAGGTCCTCCTTAGAGCACCCATGAGGGCTTAATTCGTGAGCAAAAAATGATTGAACATGAGAGCTTATCTCATGATGAGTTTCATGGTATCCCTCCTTGTGGCTAGAATATCGAACAAAAATAAGGTCCTACTCTTGCTATTAACCTCCTTGATGGTCCTCCCTAGGGTATATGCTAATGATATCCTCCCTGAAGTCAAAAATAAATCCATAGTTGTAGTCCTTTCCATGATAGAAATTACTATGGAGTCCCCCCCCCCCACAATGACATCGAGCAGCAAGAAGGAACTCCCCTTATTTAAGTCTATCATGAAGGTCCTACCTAGGATGAAATCCGTAGATATTATCCCTATGGATGTACACCAAGTTGTGATGGTAGCCCTCACCATCATGACATCGGTTCCAGTGGTCCTCCCCACTGCCAAATTTCACACTAGCATGAAGGTTCACTCCTCATTAGGCCATGTATGAGAAATACCTCATATTCTGAGGTGCTTGGAAAGATGGGTTCAGACATGTTTTTACTCTATCAATGAAAAGAGACAACCTCTCTCAACCAGAAGATGATCTGGGTCCATGATCATCCATTGAGCCACCTTCATACCGTTCACATATCAATGAGTTCCCTAATAGCCCTGATCCTCATGAAGAAACCACCAAAAAAAAATCCAAATTGGGAAGACCAAGTAGATGAATCTTTGGTGGAAGAAAAAATGGATATGTTACTCATGAAAAGATAATTATCCAAGGATGACATACTAGTGATGCTCTAACCCACATCCACTTCTCAGTTCGACACACCAAGAGAGTTTTCATAATAATTCATACATAACATTCATCTCAATCTCTAAAAAAACTCACCACTACTTGAAATAAAAATTCTTTCCCTATAATGGGTATGTAGACCGTGTCAAAATAAAGGGAGAGATTCGCTGTCATATCAACCTGGATGCTCTTCTATCTACACAGTGACCCCAACTAGAGAGGTGAAAGAAATTTCTTTAATTGACTTGCCTCCATGCATTGTATAAGTTGTATTTCCTTATCAGCAACATCGCGTCTTGTGTTCATATCTATGGATGGGGAGAGCATGGAGATTTGAACTTCACACCACTTCACATCTAGAAAATCCCAATTTAAATGACATCATGTAATGTCATTATCCCAATATGGCGATCAGATGAAATCCCTGTTTAGGAAAGGTGACATTGTCAACAAGGACCAGCCTTGAGTGAGTCTCAAATGTGTCAAGATAAGTGAGAGTGGGCCATTGAAAAAACTCTTTAACTTGGAAACTAATAACATTTAGAAGGATTATCGCCTAAGGGAAGCCAAATAGAAAGCCTTCCTCATGTCCTCAAAAACAAATAATTCATGTGCAAACCTGACACAATATTCGGTGCACACTCAAACGAGAATGTGTGAGATCAAGAAAGCAGCCATAGAAACAGAAACAATCACATTACAGTACCAGCCCCATCCCACAGGATGGGGGAATTTTTAACATGAAATTCCCCCGTAAGACCAAAAAATCCAGTTCGAGGCACAGTAATAAGGGAATGAGAGAAACCCCATCCTGTGGGATCAGGGGAATTTTTACCTCAACCTCCAGTCCAATGGATATCAGTCTTTTCCCACATGGGGAGGACAACAAATAGAGTGGTCACTCATTCCGTACCATATTTTGATTCATTCCCCCCATAGGGTAGGTGTACAACAAGGTCATATAAATGTTACCTTCAGGTTATCCTTCACCAAGAAACCCAAAGAGGGCCCCATAATGGAAGGAGAAGATCCAAAAAAGGACTTAAAGAGCCATCATATGATTCGTTAGCTGATCAGACATCCACAATGCATTGTGTATCATTCAATGTTGTGGAACATAATCCCACGAACCACAAAAAATGATGCAAATATAGACGAATAAGTAAGGGAAGGTTCCACCTAGAATCCAATCCACACCGAACCCAGAGGTGTGCATACCTAGAATCGTAGGACCACCCTAAATTTGGGAACTCCTTCAAAAAATACCTAATTACCTCCTTAGTGAACCCCTATTTTCTAGAAGAACATAAACACAAAAATATATGACCAACCTCCTCCAATAAATGATAATGAGTCATTATCACTGAGGAGAGATTCACTCGGTTGGAGGAAGAAATGAAAGAGTTGAGGTGAATCAATGATGAGATACACCGAGGAAGCCATCTTATCGAATATTCTCCCTAGGAAGAGCCTAAACATACAATTCTTGTAGGCATACCTCATCCACTTGGGTTTATCATATCAAATGAAGCAAGTCCTAAATAGTCATTCAAGATAGCTCCAGGACCATTAGTCAACCTAAATCCAATCTTGGAAGGATATAAAGATTTCCCTCTATTAAGGAAACAACCAAAACAGATTCATCTAAATTCACAAAGGTTTCCCATGTTCGGGCATCCACCTCATGTACCCGCAGATCTGACACGTCCAATTGTGCCCACTTTTATGCCAACCCATGCTTAGGTTCAACATGACATTCATTAATGGATTATCACTAACATCGAGTCATTGGATGCTTGATTAGAATCCATGGAATCTTTTCATGATTCGATACAACTAGAACTAGAAGCCTTACCCAGACTGGGTGAGTAATACTCCACCCCCACCAAATTTTGGGAACCCCGTATTCCCAATATTCAATGGCTCAGGTGACCCAGAACATCATTTGATACATTATGAATCTTATTATGATCCTATTATGGGAACCACAGACATAAAGGAAGCAGTGAAACTTAGATGATTCATGCGAACTCTCCAAGGTTCATCCTTTATATAGTATAATAGTTTTGTATCTCATTCTATAATATGGTGGGAGGATCTTTTATGACATTTCATTTTTGATTTCATCTCAATGTTTCCAAATACAGCAGTCAGAAACCTCATGAACTAAAAACAATGGGATAATGATAGATTTTCAGACTTCATTTCTAGATGGAAAGGAAATAATTAATCTTTGAACCAGCCACCCCCCCTAAGATGAGATTCTTGTTATGTGCATTGATAACCTCTGAAACGAGATCCAAAACCATTCATCCTGGTGAAATATACAAGTGGGTTTCGATATTTCTTCCCCATTTCTCAAATAATTGAATATTCCTTAAAATAGGCTAACCTAAATTCCCGGGTAGCCTCATCTACCCCAAGAAAGAGAGTGGGAAGAGCTGAAGTGGCCTCCATTACACTTAAACCACCCCTGTGCAAGCTCTAGCTCTCAAGCCTATACCAAATCGTGTTGGGCCCCTCGAACACCAAAAACTACCCCTCCTTGACAAGAAGAGTGGAAGAGACCTAGGAAAAATCAATTTGAGGAAGGAAGGATTAATATTTTATCATTCTGAGATGAGCATGTCCATGGATACTTTGAATCTGCTATAAATTACAACTTACTTCAATTACTAGAGACAAGGAGGTTTGATGAAGTCGGTCTCAAGGACCAAACAGATTATTGTCCCTTCCACAAGATACTGGGACATACCATTCAAGAATTATTTCTTTTTAATGACCTCTTGAAAAGAATGATTGATTCCAGGTAACTCAAACCGGGGCCACTGCCAGCAAAAGTGGTATATATTTTCACCACTGGCCCAGATGAAGGAGAGGAGTGTAAAGAAGTTGTTAGAAAAAGGGAGCATAAGTTTGATGGTTTGATGACTTATAAAATAGTCAAATGAGCTCATGTAATACTCTAAGAATAGTTGAAGCAACCAACTATACCTCTGAAATATCCTAATGAAGCGCAACCTATATCCTTGACCCCAAAATATTTCAAGAGTTGGTTTTCTATGAAGAAGTTTGACCAGAAAGGCAGAGAGGAATTTCTAGACAATGAAATCATGCCAAGGAAAAAAGTGGGCTTTGACCCTATCAGATTTTATTCCATTAGATCTAAAATCATGGGCACCACCCCACCAAACAATACCATCGGATGTATCCAATCAGGTAGACTCAACATCAGATGAGGAACTGATCATTGGCTCCATTAATGTCATTCACATAATGAACCCTTTCTCCAATGAATATACTAGTTACGAACTGAAGATACCCATACCAAATTGGAGAACCATAGGAAGAGTCCATAAGAGACAAGGATACTATAAATGACAGGGTCATGGAAGTAATCAAATTTTTTGTCGCACCCTAGCTCAAAATGCTAACATTACAGAAACTCATAGAAGATCCCTTCATTGGAACCAACAAGAACAGGAAAATGAAATTTCTTTTGCTGGAAGCCACTCTGTACCAATTATCCTAGAATACCCATCAAAAGAGGAATGAATTTCTAATCACTCATGGCACATAGGCCGACCTGCTCGTCCAAACCCAAAAAGCATATAAGTACCACCAGCACTTGTCTTGGGGTTGGTCCATCTTTATCCAATTCTCAAGACCCTAATGCTCCTACGAAAGAGATTCCCTAAGATGGTAAGTGTCGAACCTTAGAGAATAAGTATGATATTATAAATAAATTGGATTCAGTCCCAGACAAGCTATCAATCATGGATTACATAAATTCTTCAAAAGATCTCATGGAAACACCTATAGAATCTTCTCTAATCCCTCAGGAGTTTGAGGATGAACTGAACATCGCTAAATTCAATCAGAATGAGATCAATCCTACAAAATTAAACACTATTATCTTCTGCACTAATTGATAAAAATACTCCATTATGCAAGGACACATCAAACCCTTATATGTGTGTAGATAGATAAATGGTATCGATGTCTTAAAATCATTTATTGAAAATGGATATGGAGTTAATCTCATACCATTATGGAATCTTCGATGACTGGGATGCAATGAGGATGATCTAACATCCTACACCATAACTCTGTTGGGATATGGAAAAATTGAACAAAATCCATTAGTTCAAATCAAGATAAAAACATGTTTTGGAGACCTCTTTGGTGACTAAGAATTTCTAGTGGTTTAATAAAACAAAGCCTTCAACATCTTATTAGGAAGGCCTTTGTTGCACCAATATACAGAAATTCTCTCATCATACCATCAGTCCGTCAATTATGTCATTAATGGACAGTGTGTGACATTTTTTGTTGATAAATCCTCATTCGAATCCTGTGAGTCACACTATATCGATATAGTATTCTATGAGAAGAGGGGGAAGTAACCCTCAATCAATGGGATTGATTGGTTAAATGATAAAAATGGTTTGGAAATTATCTCTACTGGCCCATTCAAGAGGTTTGGTGAGAAATATGTTCTACCCATCAACTATATTGAGTAAATGGGTCCAAATTTGGATGCATAATCCATAGTCATCCTGATTTCAATCATGGTCATTTGAGCCTAACCGTGCGAAAAAATACACTAGTATGAAAAATAATGGGAAATGATTGAATGGAAATTCCCTCAATCCATCTTCAAGGATCTAGATAACCCCAAACTCACATACAAAGGTATAAGAGAAAGGTGACACGTTTCACTCCCTTACTCCATCCTCTCTAGAAACTTGCCCACTGTCAGTAAGGTCAGAAGAAGTCATCTTAGCTTCCGAATACCAAAATTTTGACTCTTATCTCAACTATGTAGAGATAAACTCACGAATTTTCTCCCCATAAAAATGATTATAGGATGAGGTTGATGGAGAAGAAGAATAGGAAGAATAATTTAAGGATACCCCTCCAGCATTCGAATAGGCTATCTCTACCATCATCGATGAACTGAGAGAAATAAACCTGGATACTGAAGAAGACTTGTGGTCCACTATGATTAGTGAAACCATGTCATCTAAAGAGTAAGAGGTATACACCTCCTTCCTAAGGTATAATATATATGTTTTCCTATCAAACTATATAGAAATTCTAGGCCACAGTCTTGAAGTGGACACTCACTACTTGGGCCTGCCAAAGGATCATCATGGCTACAAGTAAGACTCTAGAAGTACACATATGAAACTTCCAAAATATAGGTTAGAGTAGATAAAATCATCCAAGATAACTTCATTAGGGAGGTCCAATATCCCATCTAGCTAGACACTATAGTCCATACCAAAAATAATAATAGGAAAATCGGATTTGTCATCGGATTCCGGGATCTTAATCGGCACTGCCCGAAAGATGACATCCCAGTCCCAATCACATAATTATTGATTGATGAAACCACTATATATTAGGATATATCCTTCATGGATGACTATTCAGTCTATAACCAAATCTGAATGGCCCAAGAAGATGAAGATGCCACCACCTTCAGGACTCCCCAGGGAGTATTTTTCTACATGTTAATGCCCATCCATCTAAAGAATTTTGGTGACACATATCAGTGTGACAAAAATTGCATCATCAAGACCTTCTTGGGAAATTTTTTTGAATTCTATGTTGATGACTTGGTGGTTAGATCGTGACAATGTTCAGACCACCTGTCATATCTTGAAGTCTTCTTCAACAAACTACGATTGTAGAGTTTTAAAATGAACCCCTTGAAATTGGATTTTGTCATTACCTTAGTAAAATTCCTTGACTTCACCATACACCATCAATGGATCTAAGTTGAACCTGAGAAGAAAAATTGCATCCTTGATATTCCACCTCCTCGCAACCTTAAAGAGTTGAGAGGGATTAAAGGAAACTTGGCCTATATTCGGTGCTACATAGCAAACCTTGTAGGAAAATGTTTTCCCTTCACGGGGTTGATAAAAAAGGGGTGGTGTATCAATGGACTGATGACTATCTGGAAGCATTCGACGGTATTAATAAACACATCTTAAGTTCACCAGTGATAACACCACCTGTCAAAGGAAGACCACTCATATTGTATGTGACTTTCTTAGAATGGTTTATAGGAGCCTTACTTGCATAGAAAAATGATGTCAGCAGTGAGAACAATATTTATTATATCATACAGACAATGATCGATGCAAAGACTCATTATTCAAATATAGAGAAGAGTTTCCTAGAATTAATCTTCATGTTCTAGAAACTATGACACTACCTGCAGCACCATGAGGTCCACCTATCCTCTCATAAAAACCCCCTAAAATATATTCTCATCCATTCAATGCTAATTGGACATCTGTCATGGAGGGAATTAATCCTGTAGCAGTTTGATATATGGTTCATACCTCAAAAATCATACAAATGCCAGGTGTTAGAATTTTTTTTGGTAGAACAACCCTCAACAGAAATGACTCCATTGGATATTGAACTACATGATGAAGATATGTTATCTATTCAAGAGTACTCTAAAACTTTCTAGATTTATTTTGATGGTGCTTCCCAAATCTCGATAGGAAAAAGGATTGAATACCCCCAAGAATAAAAATTTTTGGATAGGATTCATACTCATATCTCTAGAAAAGAAAGCCCTACCTTACCCCTTTCTGATATCAGAGGAGTGAAAAAACAGCGAATCATTGTACCAGTATCTCATTGAAGTCTTGGAGCATTAACTTCATATACAAGTAAAACACATTAAGATAAAAGGTGACTCGGAAATGGTCATCAAGAAAGTCAATGTCCACTAAGCTGTCAAAAAGGAAGAGCTAATCCCTTTGATGGACCACCTCTGAGGGTTAATAGAAGAATTACCTTTAGAACCATTGTAAACTCATTTCCCTCGGTCACAAAATGCATAGGCCGATGCATTAGAAAATGCAGCCACAACTATGGTTGATCCAGACCTAGATGAAACGGTCATCAACATTTCCTACCATCGGATGGACTTACCATTTTTTTAAATCCCACATGGATGAAATCAATGATATTAGTTTCATCCTTATGTTGTATGGCCCTACCACTGATTGGATGACTCCCATTGTAAATTACCTTCAAAATGGAGAACTCCCACCAAACAGGGCTAGAAAAGATAAAATATGGATATGAGAAATTAATTTTTTTCTATATGATGGAATAAATCAATAAAAGGTCCTCTATAAGTGGGGCCTTTATGGGGTTCTTATTAGGTGTATTAATGGATAATAGACTACCTCCCTCATGAAATAAGTGCATGCTAGATCTTCTGGGGCTCATCAATTAGGATTCAATCTCTCTCATAGAATTAAAATGCTTAGATACTATTAGCCCACTATGATGCATGATAGCAATAAATTCACCAAGATGTTCCATTCTTGTTAGGTTTGTGCTAATTTCGTCCACCAACCCCGGGACATACTTCACATAGCCATGTAATCCTAGCCATTTTCCATATGGGGAATGAACGTTGTGGGAATGTATCCTCCCACCCCAACCAAGAAATTCAAGTATATTCTCATAACAAATTATTTATTTTCCAAATGGGTAAAAGTTTTACAACTTAAAGAGGTCAGGAAATAAGAATCATTAAATTTTTGAAATACAACATCATCACTATATTTGGTGTCCCTCATATGATACTGACAGAAAATAGCACCAATTTTTGTTCTGCTGAATTGGAGAAATTGTACCAGGAAGATGGTATCAAGAGAAACCATTCATCCCACTACCATGACCTGACCAATGGAAAGATAGAGTCCTTCAAAAATACCCTATCTAATATACTTTAGAAGATGGTACACAAGGACAATAAATCAAGTTTAGACACTCTCCTCTATCTTCTGTGGGATTATCAGACCACAACCCGCACCACCACTTAGGAAAACCCATGCTCATTAGTGTTTGGGACAAAGGTCGTTCTACCTATCGAATTTCAATTAACCTTGCTCTACATTTCCATATGTGATCTACTATCTACAAATGAGTAATCTAAAAAATTGCATGATGAGTTAGAGAGACTGGATGTGAAAAGACTGCACACCTTGCATCATTTGTAAATTTTCAAAAACAGGATTCTATGAGCCTTTAACAAAAATGTTTGTTCGAAGGAGAGATTGTGTTGGTCCTCAGAACTCTAATGATACAGGGAAAGAAACATCCAAAATTAGGGACAAAAATTGAAGGGCCATATTTCATAGACAAGGCATACTCTAATGAAGCATATTTATTATTTTCAATGGATGGACAACTCCTTACAGCTCCTACCAATGCAAGGTTCTTGAAGAAATATTTCATGCAGTTGAATGATCTATATCCTAATCACATGGAATTAAATAGTAGGATAACCTTTCCTGGTCGCATGATGTAAAACTACATGATAAATATTTCCTCCATGTATGATGTTAAATTACATGGCCAAAATTTACTTGTTGTATGAAACTAAACTGAATAGTATATATGTCCTCACTGCACGACAATAAACTACACGTATGTTCCCATGACCTCAAACTATGAGTTTTTATCCTAAACAGATGACATTAAACTATATGAGGTTCATTGTTCCAATTAATGATTCACCACACATGAGTCATATATGTTTGGGAGAAGGATGAAGTGTCTGTGCTCCTATGCGAGAGACATATCCACATAGGAACTCTCCATCATAGAACTACGTGTGTCTTGATTTATTATTCTAAAGGATACGTAGTGACACCCAAATTCTACATGTTGTCATATCCACCACTATAAAAGAAATCCTACCTTTTTCCATATGGATGATACCAATGCGGGGAGGTTTCCTTAACATAACTATATACAACTTGATTATCATTGGTCAATGAGATACATAGAGATGCCTCAATCCCATATCTTGGGCCAGCCACCAAAAAACAAAAAATTCCATTGATATGCCCTTAATTGCCTCAACATGGAGATAAAACCCCATGTAATTCCTTGTTTCTCACACTAAGTGTAGCACATGGGAGTTTAAGAATTGAATGTGAGGGTTTCCCCCACAGAAACAATGATACAAGGTACATGATAGGTCCATCATCCCAAAAGAATGGGTAAACATTCCCCTCCATATGCTTGGGTTAAACCAGTACATGGAACACACTACTAGAACTACATTCGACTTGATTTCAGACCTCACGAGATATGTAGTGACACCAGAATTCTATAGCCCGACCCATCCACTACTAGAAAAATTAATTCCCCATCCCTATGTATGGGTCATACTTGCAAAGGTAAATTCATGGGAATACATATAGATTTATTCTTGTCCTTGATATAGATGTAGTATCACCTAGGTCTCCAAACCCAATCCGAGCTATGACAAATGATATATGTAAAATGCCCCCATATTTGATTAAACCATCCCTATGTGGTGGAATAATCCTTCACCATCCCTTTTTCCTCACACCAGGTATAGATAAAGTGGTCTTAGGATCATCGGAAATGGAATTCCCCACATGATCAGGGTGCATAAATCAACAACAAGGTTACTGTGGTCATGGTGGAAATACCTAGAAAGGGCACAGAGAATATTTTCCCTTCATAATAGGGAACCTATGTCCTTTTTATATGGTGTTAAACGACATGGTATGTCAAGAACTCTATGTGGATTGATTCTCAGTATAACAGGATATATGGTGACACTTGGACCCTGTTCCTAGGTCCAACTGAACAAATATAAATTCCCCATTTCCTTTATGCAAATGGAATCATGTGTAGGAGATTCCAAACCCTATATCCCACAAAAATGATCTGTCAATGAATCATTACCCCCTACATATAAGTTATGTCTATGAAGGGGAGTCCATACTCCACCCATACTTAAAATCCAATCATGGACTGGATAATTCTTTCATGTATTGATACATCGTTCCCAATGATATAACTATGTGATTCAGGTAATTTTAGATCTTCATAAACCCCATTTCCATCGAAAATGGAGGGTCAGTGCCCTAAGGTTACCGTTTTTTGACTTTTCAAAATATGCCCCAGTGTATCTGCATAAATTTCCCCAAAAAAGCCTATCAACCAAAGGAAAATTCTTTTTTTGGAGAGGTTTTTCCTACCTCCATATGCCCAATGGTTTCCAATCCCCTGTACCATTATTCCTTATTTGGAAATTCCTATAACCGTGGTATACGTTTTCTTCCCCTTTCACATATAGACTACTCCATAATATCCTGGACCGACTAGACCCTATTCACTCATGGTTTCTATGAAAATTTGTCCCTGCAACATGAAATTAAACCGTGTTGCCAACATCCTCACTGCATGAAGTTAAACTACATGGACAAAACATATGTGTTTCATGATGTTAAACTGCATATAATGACATTGTTCCCACCTGAGAGGATATTACTTTTGGCATTGGTCACCTACCATGCCACCTCACAGAACTATGTACAGATTGATTCATGTCTATACAAGATATGTTGAGACACCTATATTTCATTTCTAGGTCCATCCACCTCTCCCAACAAAAAAAATATTCCCCTTCCATGTGAATGAGTCAAATATGTGTTATTAGATGTCTTAAAACTACATATGGATTGATTCCCATCCCATGGGATATGTAGTGACATTGGAACCCCATGACCCAGACCCGACTGGGGAGTGCATAACAATGTTTCTTCCTCTGCATACATCCTTTCTGTACAATTTTACGTTGTACATAAATTATCCTAATCATATAATGGTAAAATATGTAATAAAATTACCTTATTGTATGATGTTAAATCACACAACATTATATTTTTATCACTCGATAGGACATTACCCCAAGCGTCGTTCATTCACCATGTCATGTTAGAGAACTATGTGTGACTTGATTCCTATCCACATTGGATACGTAGTAATATTGGGATAAAAAATATCAGCCTCATCCACCCCAAAAAGTGAAACAAATATAAAAAATTCCCTTATCTCTGTATATGGACCGAACTTATGTAGGGATAAAAATTTCAAGCACTAAACCTAGATTAATTCCTACCATCGCAAGAGATGAAGTGGCACCTAGATCTTCCAAACATAGGTCCAAATGAAACAAATTGATCTAGATGCCCATGCGTATGAGTCAGATCAATATAGGGAATTCGAGACTCCACAGGGTAACCACGACCTGAATATTCCTAATATGTATAGACACATCCTTTATATTTATCAAACTCTATGCCCTGAGAAATTTTGAGTATCCATAAACCTTCACATCCATCATAAATGGATTTTCATTGTCATAAGGAGAGGATTATCCTACATCTATATGACCCAATGGATTTCTTGACTCATATCATTTTTCTTGATCTGAGAGCCCCTGAGATTAACAATTTACACTTTCCTCCCCTCTCATGATTGACACATGTCAGAACATCTAGACCTGATTATCCTCTACTTAATCAGGAATTTTATATCAACATCCCAGTCACAATACAACACAATTACATGATGTTCGATACACAATGTTCATCTTGGGTCCCATCCAATGCAATGATTGAAAAAACCACTTCCCGACATATGGATCAGACTTGCGTGGTAAATTTCTAGACACAGCATGTGATATTCCCCCTATATTCCTATTCATGAAATAAATCCACATAGGAAAGTCCAAAATTACCCCACCACATTGGAGAGCTCATATACAAATAGGAACACCCCGTTCTTATTTGTGATCTAGATCCGCATATGGAGGAACTTTATGAGAAATATGTTTGGATTGATTCCTATTATTATACGATATGTAGTGACACCCGAATATCATGTTTTCGGTCCAACATTAATACAAAATTTCCCCCTCATTTCCTTTTCATGGGTCATACCTATATAGGGATCCTCCTCACACCCGTATGAGAAAACATCATTACCTATTCCTAGAAAACTTTTGATGGAAATACCCATTTCATGTTCAGGAGTCCTCCATTTTCACAAACCATACTCTATAACTGGAAGGGTCTGAATCCCCATAACCATCACTGGTATTCAAAAATGGAGGGTCAGTTTCCTAGGAATACCTTTTTTTACTATTCACAGTATTACTCGGTGGATCTGTATAAGTTTCTCATAAAAAAGGTCTATAAACCAAAGAAAAATTCTTCCTCATGAGAGGCTTTCCTACCTCTATAAGACAATATAAAGTTTATGTCCTACATCACTCCCTGACTTTGGAAACCCCTTGAGTTACGGTTTCTATCTTTTCTCCCCTTTCATTCTTGAAGATTATAGAACATTACTGGTGAGACTACCATGAAAATGGTGAATCATTTACCCCCTTGGTCAGATTAAAGTGACTTCAAATTATAATTCTAAAACATCCTAGTTATACGACGTAAAACTGAACCATGTTTCATCCCTCCTTTTCAAAAGTTATATTTTTGGGGAATCTGTTGCTTATCCAAAGCTAATAAAAATACCCCCTACAATTTTTAGAAATTTTCCCCTTGATCAACCAGCCACTGGGGTCTGGAAAAAATACCACACAAAGAAACGTCAAAATTTCCAAAAAAATACCTAGCCATCAAAAATTGATGGTTAACGTCCTAAGGAAACCTTTTTCTTACAATGAACAATATTCCCTAGTGGATTTGCCTAAGTTTCCCACAAAAAAAGTCCCATCAACCAAAGGAAAATTTGTCCTTAGGAGAGGATTTCCCTACTTCTATATACCTAAATGGCTTCCATGCCCCATATCCTATCCAATATCAAGAAACTAAAAATTAAAGGTTGAGAAAAATTACTCATTCAAGTCCTAAAAGTATGGGGATGTCTTCAATAAATGTTTCCTAATTGACGACCTCACCCCATTAAGTTCAGTCAAAGCTATTCGACCTAAAACTTCAAGAATGATAGTTCGGTTTTTAAATATCTAAACATCATATGGAAAGAAACATGAACCTCATTAGGTTGAAAATCCACAAAGGGAACCATGTACAAAATTTGAGTATTGGATTTATAAACCTATACTTTGTATGGTTTAGGGAAAATATCAAGAAATCAATAATTAAAAATAAAAAAAGCTTGTTAGGTTGAAAACCCGCAAAGGGAGGCCTAAGAAAAAGTCAAGTTATACCCACTAAACCCATACCAAATTGGGTTTAGGAAAAAAAATATGGTATTAATGGAAAAGACATAATTTTTGTAGGGATTTTCATGTAACCATAGAAATAGTCAAACTATGATTGCTGAATCCCTCGATTCATGAAAAAAATAGAGCTTAATTTTATTATTTCATTTTTAATTATCCCAGATCATGATTCACATTGGAATATGTGGGAGATCATAATTCATAATGCAATCCATTATAATTGACAGAATATGGGAAGTTAACAGACAAGTGGTGGGGGGAAAGTAAGTTTCCATTCCATTACATGGGTGTGGAGTAGAATCCACACCCTGGAGTCTCTCCATTGAAAGTGCCCAGTTGGAGTAATGTATCACTGAGAGGGGGATGGGTGAATCAGTGATAATATTTTTTTTTTATTTTTATTTTCAATTGAAACAACCTTCACCTCCTGTTAAGGATTTCAATTACCTACTGAGAATCAAATCAACAAACATCCAAAGGAACACAACAATTTAAAGGTTCACTATTCAATAAGAATAACTAAATCATTGGTATGGTTTGGAAGTGATCCAATACCATACAATCCACTAAGAAAACAATCCTTGGATTAAAATGAGTAGGATGTACCCATTCACTCATGTAGAACTATGAAACAATAAAACTAGTGCATGTGAACCCTCTTAACACAATAGGGTAATACATTTGTTTTGTAACATCTCATGTTACCTATGCTTCTTTTCAATTCACCAAATGTATTAAATGGTAAAAAAACATCTTCGTTTCCTTACCCAGAAAAAAGGTAAGAACCTCTTGGACTATATAAAACAATTAGTCTGATTACCCTAAGTATGATGCTCCCAGTCCGATTCTTCTTACTCCGATCATTCTATTGAATACAATAGAATAGAATCAGCACCACTCTAATACTTGCATACGACAGTCAAGACAAACATAATCAGCACCATTCTTCAAAACCTCTTCTTCTCTCTCTAAAACCTGGAGCTTCTCTCTCCTCTATTGTGAATAGTCTCATTGTTAGAAAGTACAAAGTAAATCCTCCTTTTATAGGTGACAATTGGTAGGAATCCAAAAGTTTTTCCTGCTCACTCAAATTTTCCCAAATTTGAATTTTCCTCTGAAATTATGGTATACATTTTTGACTGTGTAACAGTTTCTCGAAGCTTCTCGAATCTTCTCAAAAAATTGTCTCAATATTCGGCTCTTTCAATTGTATCGTCATACCCATTTCTTATTCCATAAACAAACACAATTTCTCTTTTAGAAAACTATAAATATTGGTACAATTGTTGAGTAAGATTGTTTCTAGGTATAATGGTATTTAATCGGAACCATCTATTTTATTTCAATTTCACCTATGAGTCCGATGTAAATCAAAGTCATTACCCTATCAGAATGACCGTAATCATCTCTTCTCTTTAAATTTCCATCGGCATGACTCTTTCCTCTTTTCCACCAGCACGACCATTTCCATGGGCACGACTCTTCCCATCGGCACGACTACTCCCATCGGCACGACTATTCCCATCGGCACGACTATTACCATTTGCATGACTATACCCATCGACATGACTCTTTCCGTGTTTATCGGCAGGACTATTCTATCAACATGACTATTCCATCAGCATGAATATTCCATCGGCAGGACTCTGTGTCTGATGCAAAACAAAGTCACTATTATGTCAGCATGAAAAGCATCATCTCTTCTTTCATCATCATGACTATTCCATCGGCATGATTATTCCATGGGCATTACTATTACATTGGCACGACTCTGAGTCTAATGAAAAACAAATTCATTACCATGTCAGCATGACATGCATCATTTCTTCTTTCATCGGCATGAATATTCCATCAGCACAATTATTCCATCGGCACGACTCTGCGTCTAATGAAAAAAAAATCATTACCATGTCGGCATGACATGAATAATTTCTTCTTTCATTAGCCTGACTATTCTATCAGCACAACTATTCCATCAGCATGACAACTGAGTCTGATCCAAAACAAATTCATTACTATGTCGGCATGATAAGCATCATCTCTTCTTTCATCGGCATGACTATTCCATCGGAATGACTATTCCATCGGCCTGACTATTCCATCGGCACGACTATTGAGTCCAATTCAAAACAAATTCATTACTATGTCGACTTGACAAGAATCATATCTTCTTTCATTGGCATGACTATTCTATTGGAACAACTATTCCATCGACATAACTATTCCATTGGCGCAACTGTTGAGTTCGATACAAAACAAAGTCATTACTATGTCAGCATGAAAAGAATCGTCTCTTCATTCATTGGCATGATGTTTTAAATTTTCCCCCACTGCTATAGTAAAATCGTAACCACAATGCTACAGTGAAATAGTAACCAGCTACTACAGTGAAAACAACACCACTTCTTTTACTTCCACCAGGAATCCAATTGAATTGAAATACAATTAATACTTTCCCTTTCTCTTCTTATTTGTATGGGTACTTCAATCGGTACTTCCTCTTCCATCTGAATACGATTCTTTTCCAGTTGGCAGCATCATTTTCACTCCCACATTCTTCTATCAATATTGCTTGACAAGTTCTCAATCCAACTTATGATTTATATTAAATATAAATCATCAAATCATCGTCCCAATTATCATTGTATATTATCATAACTTTCCATTCATTCTTGTTTATTTATTTCCCTCTCATCCTGAGTAAAAACTTTCTGAAAACAAGTGTTGGATTCTTTTCAAAACAAAAACACAAAATAATTGTTTCCAAAACAAAGTGAGGTGATTTATTTTCTTCAAAACCAATCTAGAAAACAAAATACAACTCTTGAAACCATAATCACCTTTATCATCATCTTGGCCCCAACAATCACCCCCTTTGAATTTTGTTTTCAAACAAGTTTCATAAATCACTGAACTATGTAACACTAAGAAATGGATTACATATCAACAATTATAATCCTATGTGAGCTAACTCTTTATAGGAAACAAGAATCATTAATAGAAAACACATTATATCCAAAAAAGTGATCATGACCATATCTTTCTTTTCTTCATTCTTTCTAGAAATTAATTCAATTTGTTTTCCTACAACCACTCCAAAAAACAGTTAGAATACATCACACACTAAACAATTATGAATTCACAGCTTACCCCCAACTCTCTCTTTTGTGAAATAGATTTATGAAACAAAAAAATTCTCACCCATGACAAAACAATCTGAAGGTAAGATGACATAGGGGACAAATACACATACCTAAACCTTGAGGTAAAATATGTTGGACACCCATGTTCAACCTCATTTTTTAGAATGATTATTTCAATAAAGGTTTTGTAAAAATATCAACAACCTGTTCCGATGATGGAACATACTCCAGCTTCAATTCATTCATCTACACAGGCTATTTGATGAAATGATATTTGATATCAATAAGTTTTGACCGAGAATGTTTCCTTGGATTCCGGGTGAGATTGATTGTACTTTGATTTTCACAACCCAAAATCAAGGGAAACTTCACTTCTACAGGTAAATCATCCAATTGTGTTTCCATCCACATAAGTTGAGTAGCAGGTTGAGTAGCAGCAACATACTCAGCTTCAGTTGTACTGAGACTTACTGAATTTTGTTTCTTTGAATGCCAACTAACACAATTATTTCCCAGAAAGAATACCCCACTAGATGTGGATCTTCTATCATCAACATTTCCTTCCCAATCTGCATCTGAATACCCAAACAATTCAATAAAATTTGAGCGATCATATTTGATTCCAATGTTTATTGTGCCTTTTATGTATCTGAGAATTCTTTTTTCAGAATGTAAATGTGATTATTTTGGAGCACTTTGAAACCTTGCACATAAGGTAACAGCATACACATTGTCAGGTCTTGAGTAAGTCAAATAAAATAGACTTCCAATCATCTTCTGATACTCCTTTTTATCAACTTATTTTACTTCTCCATATCTACTTAACATTGTTCCCACTTAAATGGGTGTGGAAACAAGTTTTTAATTTTCCTTGAAAAATCTCTTGAGAAGTTATTTTTCATACTTTTGTTGGGAAATAAAAATGTACTCTTTATCTTGAAGGATTTGTAACCCAATAAAGTATTTCATTTCTCCAAGAATGGACATTTCAAAAACATTCTTCATTTCTTTAGAAAATATTTCACATCTTCCTTCGTCATTCCCAGCAAAGATAATGTCACTAACATAAACAATTACAATGAGGGACTACTCTAGAATTTCTCAAATGTAAATATTTCTACCCAATCTTCCCTTTTTAAAATTCATCTTTCTTAAGCATGTATCCAGTTTGGAATACCATGCCCTCAGAGATTGTTTTATGCCATACAATTCCTTTTTCAATCTGAACACATAACCTTCATCTTTTCCAATAATAAATCCACAGGTTTGTTCAAAAATAATCCTTTTCTTCAAGATCACCATTTAGGAATGTAGATTTAACATTGATTTAAAATATCTTATAACCTCATTGAGCGGCAATAGAAAGAACGATTCTGATTATTTCAAGTTTTTACACAGGTGCAAAGGTTTATTCAAAATCAATACCCTAAATATGTGAATACCATTTTCCAACAAATCGTGTTTTATTTCTTATAACCCCACCTTTTTCATTCAACTTGTTCCGGAAAACCCATTTTGTGCCAATGATGTTTTTTTTCAGGCATGGGTATGAGTTCCCACGTTTTATTCATTTCAATTTGATCCAATTATTCATTCATGTCTTGAATCCATTTTGGATTCTCAAAAGATTCTTTCACATCATTCAGTTTCACTTTTGAATACAAAAAAGGATGTGTAATGGAATTGGTTGTTCTTCTTGTTTGATCCTTCTAATGTTGATCACAAATTATATTTTGTTCTCCCACATGTTTCCTTAACCTTGGATAAGATTTTTGATTATCTTCCTCATCACTGGAAGTAGCTGAGTTTGATTCTTAACCTTTATTAGGATTTCAATTGTTTGTATCCTTTTCATATTTATCTTCTTCGGCTGTTTTAACATCATTGTTTTCATGAACATTTTTCTCTTTCTTAGATACTTCAATCACTTTTAAATCAAATGAATCAACAATTATTTTTGTTTCTTTGTTAAAGATTTTGTTTCCTCTTCCTTCCGGAGAATATCCAAGAAAGATTCCATCCTCACCTTTCTTCTCAAACTTACCATAGTTTCCACCATTCTTATTTATAATACAAGGACTCCTAAAACTCTAAAGTGCTTTAAACTTGGATTTTTTCCATAAAACAATTCATAGGGATTCATACCTGATTGAGACCTATAGAAACAACCGTTCTGAATATAAACAGCATTAGTCTTGGCTTGTCTCCAAAAGTAATTAGAAAGGCCATGCTCAAGTAACATGGTTCTTCCCATTTCCACCAGGATTTTGTTATTTCTTTCCGAAAACCCATTTTATTGGGGAGTGTATGGAGAAATATAATCAGGAAAATTCAATGATTATAAATATAGTCTTCAAACTCTTCACTTTGGTATTCACCACCATTATCAGTTCTCAACTTCTTTGCAGAATACTCACATTCTATCCCATCATTTCTTATGAAACTTTTAAACATTTTCAAATCATCTGATTTTTGTTTCATGAAAATAACACAAGTAATGCGAGTAAAATCATAAATGAAAGTAATGAAGTACTTATCTCCATGTGTTTATTATTTACTCATTGTCCCACATATATTGGAAAGGATCAGCTCGAGGGGTTGTTTTAAAAAAATATCAACTTTCTTTTGAACAACATTTGTAATTTTTCATTTCTGGAAAATAATGCAACACATATCTGTGCTTCATGGAAAATCAAGAATTTCTCGAAAAGAATACATTTTAGATAATTTTCTCATGTTTCTATGACACATATTTCCAAGCCTTTTATTCCATATATTATTCTTTTCCACCATACTTATGTAACAAGATTTTTGTGAATCAACAAACTGAAACAGGTTTCCTTTCGTACATTTACCTCATGTAACAATCATCCATATTATTCACTCTTTACCGAAAATAAATATTTCTTGAATATAACTTTGTTAGCATCATCACACAATTGTGAAACACTTAGCAGATTGTGTTTCATCCCATCAACATACAATGTTTTCTTGGATTTCATCTTTTCTTTTCCCATGATGGCTGACCCAACACCTTCGGTTTTCAATGATTCATCATTTCCAAATGTCACTACACCTTCTTTATAATCTTTCACATCCTTAAACAATTTCAAGTCTCCTATCATGTGAGATGAACACATACTATCATGTATCCAGGGTCGTTCTCCTTTCATGGATTTTAATGAAGTTTCAATAACAAGCTCCTTTTATCCATTCTTTTCATTCCTCACCTTCAGATTTTGAGAATTGCGAATCTTTTTCTAATCTAGTAACAAAAAAATACATCCTTTGGCAAGGTGTCCAGGTTTTTCAGATCTTTCAAAAATATTTTCCAAGAGTTGGAACCTATTTTCAGTCTTTACTTCATTCTTTTCAGATTACTTCAAGAAAACCTTCTCATTTTTCTTTCTTTTAGGAGATTTACTCCCCCTCAATCTCTACCTTTCATAACATGTGGGATAACAGTAATGTTCTTGATTGAACCAACAAATACTTGATGTGTTCTCATATCCCCCACAATACCAACAATACCTATAGAAAGAGTATTTTCCTCCGAAACCTCCATACTAATCATAATTATGAATATCTCTTTCTTTTCCGATTCACCAACCTTTCTATAATTAATCAAATTCATTCCTTTATTTTCTACATTATCAGCACCAGAAGCATTGGAATCATTTCCAGATTTAGAATGTCTCAAAACATTACCAACCTTGTTGGTCTTGGCCACATATATAACACTCCCATCCTTCTTCATTTAAAAAACAATTCCATTCTTCTCCTCACCCTTTGAAGGTGTCTTTTGGTGAACCTTAACAAGTTTCTCATTACAAGAACATTCACCAACTTCAGTGATAGAGTTTTGGAAACATAGACTCTTCTTTTTCAGATTCAGAGAGTTTTTCTGGATAAGTTCCAATTCTGCTTCTTTTACTTTCTGCATCATCTGTAAATGCTCATTACGATTCTTTTCATTTTTAAAAGATTTCCTCAATTCATCAATCTACTTAGTCAGATTTTATTTCTCACCAGCAAAACATTCTTTGTTTCTTGAGCATTCATCTTCCATTTTTTTGTTTTTCTTTTCAATTCTTCTGATCTTTCTCAGAAATTCTTTCAACTCTTATTTTAGATTCATTTTTAGTTGAGTTTCATCTTCTTCAGACCTACTGCTTCTGAATTCTTCATCATTCACTATTGCAATGAATGTATTTTCATTACCATACTCAATGGATGTTTTCAGATTCAGCATCACTTTCTTCTTCTTCTTCATCTTTGGACAAGAAACTTCTCTTTTTTGATTTGAAGAATTTATTTTCTTTTCCATTGTCTCCATCTTTCTTCCACGATCTCCTTATTCTTCTTTCTTCAAAATCACTCTCATCTTCTTTATTTCTTCGAGGATAATTAGCTAAAAAGTAACCAACACCTCCACATTCAAAACATTTCAAGGGATGTTTTCCTTTGTATTTCCATGTACCTATTTTCACATTTCTAGAAAACAAGGATAGGATTTCATTGATATTTTTACATACCTCATTTTCAGAGTCAGAATCACCAACTTAATCTTCAATAAAAATATTCTTTGTCTTTTCGTTATTCATAGCCTTGAAATAAATTTCTCTATCAACATTTTTTTTGTTCTTCACAGCATTCTCTATTCTCATTTCATATGTGATAAGAGTGCTATGTAAATCTTCAAGAGATAAAGTTTCAGGATCTCTATCTTCCAATGAAGAAACCTTTTCTATAAGGCCCCAGCCTTAAACCTTACTTAATCTTGAGTTATTACAAGATTACACATTGAGGATCTTTTCGGGTTTAGAGTTTTAGAGAATTAGATCATAAAACTTGCATTACATTCCACATATAAACAAAGTGGTTACATAAAGATAGTATTCTTCATTCCCATCAATGGAAACACATTTAAAATAAAACATGGATTAATTCTTGATACATCCTTGACTCTATCATCTTATCATGTACCTTTCCCTTGACCTGTGAAAAACATTTCAAAAACTTGGGATTAGCATAAAAACTCAGTATGGGTTATAAAAAAAACATGGAAAGGAAACATGAGTTCATATATACATAAGAATGAAATCATACTTTACCCATAAAACATTATCACTTTAACATACCTCATAAAATCACGAATAAATCATATAAATCATAAGACATAAAGGTAACTTGAGGCATTCATAACATTCTTACGTAGGGAGTAACCCTATTGGTTACGTTTGGAATACCCATCACAGTATATTCCCTAAAATCTCTTCGGAGAAACCTTAACGTTTCACTCCTTCACGTTACCCAATGCATTGGAGAGCTATAACGGGCTCACCCACCCTTAGTTTATCACGGAACCACCCGTCTTCATAATAATGCCCAAGAACCATAACATAATCGTATCACATAAAACATGCGTAAAGGAAACATAACATTTCCACATTTAAATCACGAGATATCAATACAACACATTGATATAATAACATTATGAAAACCATTTTCAATACCAAAATAAAAGAAAAGTAAAACATGGTATTTATTTTTCTTTAAAAAAGAAGGTATGGCTTGTAGAGGAAGCCGAAACTCAAATAACGGTTACGATGGCGGAGAAGTCGTTGTCGCCGCATACGTACGACAAAAACATTCCCTTTTGTCGTTTAGTAAACGCTTCGTATAAAAAAGATTCATTTTGAATAAACTTAAAAGTCAAAGGGATTTATACACCGTATAAAAGAAAGTTGTGTATAAAATAAAATATGCCTCAATGAAAGAAGATTGAGACAAAGTCCCATACCTCGTATCCGACTTGACTCGACCGTTCTTTAATCTCCTGAATAATAAACTTGAGTTAATCTCTACTTGATTATGAATCTTTTCATGTTCATTATTCCTTTTATACCATGTTATGAACATCATGTAATCAGTTAAGTTAATAATGTTCATTTTGTCGGTATTTGGTTCTTAAGTCAAAAATAGACTTCTTACACTTACATGTTGTTAATTTGGTCAAAGGTTCATTATATCCAGAATGGTATTCATGATGTAGATATCATATATGTCATATATATCCTGTACATACATGCCTTTATAATATTACATAATTTAGAGGTAAGAAATGAAATGCACCGTTCATGGAGACGGTAAGCCGTACGTACGCATGAACGCTACTTCCATTTCTATTTCATATTTTCTGGAATGGAATCATAATGATATAAGAGTATATTATAATTCCAGTATAATAACATATATAATATCATTAACTTTATCCTTTACACATCCCACATATGGTATTAACGAATCAAATCACTTTTAGGGGGCGGTAGTCCGCACTTCCTAAAATGAAGATATCGTGTTTTACCCATAATGGAAACCATAAAGGTATGCCCAAAATGAAAAAAAACAGAAGCTTAAGGAAAACCTAAACATATTATATATCATATATGAAAATAGTGACATCATAATGGCCACCTTTGAAGGTGTTAAATGAGTATTGAACAATCATCGTTTCGGGAGGCAGAATTTCGCCATCCACGGAAACCGTATGTTCTTTAACCATTTGATGTAGTTGTGTGAGAGTGTAGCTCGAATAAATCTTATAAAAACATCCTAGTATATTGAAGATACTGGTTTTGTTACAAAAGAAGTAAATAAAAAGAGTTTAGGGGGTTGGAGAAACAAAATAAAACAAATGAACATGAGAGAATGAATTACCTTAAAAAGTGTAACTCCCTTTTGATTTGAGCCTAAAGGATTCCTTTGAAAGGATTCTGCCCAAAGGTAATCCTCTAGGATGAGGAGAGGGATGTGGAGAGAGTAATTGGGAAGGGTTTTGCCGAGACAAAGGCTTGAGAAGTGTTTGAAATGAGGTAGAGGTGGGGGCCTTTTATAAGAGGAGAGGAGGGGCACTTTTGGAAAGTAAAGAAACATTACGTTATTTGAAAATGTGTTTCGGTTTTAAAAGGTCCCACATTGATATAATTCGTGGATAAGGTGATAAGGGTTATAAATACACTCATCCAATTGGTTTTGGACATGTGTAGTTCATAGATTTTACATTATTTTTCCATTTTATTTAAATCGTCAAATAATGATGTCATCGCTGCATCATTATTATGTCATAAATAATTTAATTTATTTAATGTCTAAAAATTATAAAAAAAATACTATGATGTAGGAAATCTTTTTATCTTTCCAATGACTATTTATAATCAAATATTTTATCTTTATAATCCCATGTAAAAATTTTTTTCGTAAAACATCTCTTGTTTGTGTCATTTTTACTTTAACATTTAATAAAAAGTTATTTATGTCATTTCCAAACCAAAGTGTTTCCATGGGATCCCCAAGTTGACCCATGGCTTGTCTTGGTCGGCCATGACACAACCAATAAAGTTGGGACATGTGTCTAGGTCATTTCATATTATTAAAGCATTATTTATACCTTAAACTACACTAATTACCACTAATCGCGATTAAGAACTTAATAAGTTACTATTCACCAAAAAATTATTTTAATCTCATTGAACCACATTTTACTTCTTAATGACAACCATGTATGTCGGATTTTCAAAATTCAATACACATTAGTGGTAAACTTTCATTTAACTGAAAAATCAGTTTTCTTGATTACCACTTAGTGGTTTCACTATTCATCAAAAATTGAAGTTTTTCAGAAAATTACCAGAAATTCACCCTAAGCTATATTTGATATTCCGAATTCAAAAATGAAGTCTATTTTACAAAATTCAAATCATATAAGTCACATTAATTAATTTAATAATTAATTCCCGCTGCCAGAGCAAAAAGCGTGTTTTTACAAAACAATAAGTATCAAAAGATTGACACCAGTTTAAGTCTAATTTCAAAGTGAAATTGATTCCAATGACCACCATTGGATAAAATGGTAAAAATATATTCTAATTTCACTTCAAAAGCAATTCAAAACATAATCTAATCATATAAACAAATTAGATTAAAAAGCAGTTTTGATGTAAAATGCAGTATTTTTCACTATTCATTAAAAAATGAATATTGTCAGAAAAATACCAAAAATTCACACAAGGTAAATTTTGATGTCCCAATCATAAAGGATAAGTTTATTTTGACAAACATAGTTTATAAAATTGTCAAAATATAGATTCAAAAATGGTTTGCCATCAAGAGGCAGTAAAACAATCTTTTAAGAATATTAGTTTATTCATGCATAAGATTGTATTTATTTTCATTTTAAGCCTCTAAAACACTATCTTAATCATTAATAGACATGGATAAAAATATATATTATTCATTACTTACTTGGGATGTTACATCCTTCCCCCCTTTAGAAAATTGCGTCCCCGCAATTTATTTACTTATCAAATAAATGAGGGTACTTATCCCTCATTGCATTTTCGGATTCCCATGTTGCCTCTTCAATCATGTGGTTTTTCCACAAAACCTTTACCTGGTGAATCACCTTATTCTGTAACACTTGCTCCCTGTGGTCAAGAATCTGGACCGGTTGTTCCTCATAAGATAGGTTCTCTTCCAGCTGAACTACCTCTGGACTCAAAACATGAGATGGATCTGGCATATACTTTCTCAACATCGAAACGTGAAAAACATTGTGTACCTGAGATAAACTCGGAGGTAAATCCACTCGGTATGCAACTGATCCAACTCTCTCCAGAATTTCGTATGGTCCAACAAACCTTGGACTCAACTTTCCTTTCTTACCAAATCTCATCACACTTTTCCAAGGAGAAACCTTGAGAAAAACATGATCACCTACCTCGAAAGATAGATCCTTCCTCCGGTTATCCTCATAACTCTTCTGCCTGCTCTGAGCTGTTCTCATGTGTTTCTGAATCAGCTGAACTTTTTCTGCCATCTCTTCTACCAATTCTGGTCCCATCAACTTCCTTTCACCCACTTCATCCCAGAAAGCTGGAGTTCGACACCGCTTCTCATATAATGCCTGAAATGGTGCCATCTGTATACTGGAATGGAAACTGTTATTATATGAAAATTCAACCAAAGAAAGATGTTGGTCCCAACTTCCCTGATAATCCATAGAACAAGCTCGTAGCATATCCTCCAATTTCTGAATTGTTCGTTCTGACTGCCTGTCTGATTGGGGATGAAAAGCTGTACTAAAATTTAATTCAGTACCCAACGACTTCTGAAGGCCTTTCCAAAAGTTAGAAGTAAACCTGGGATCACGGACCGATACAATGGAGAGAGGAACTCCATGTAACCTGACTATCTCTTTAAGATACAAACGGGAAAGTTGATCAAGAGAGAAAGTATCTCGTATAGCAAGGAAAAGAGCAGATTTAGTCAAGCGATCAACAATAACCCAGATTGCATTATTACCTCGAGATGTCTTCGGTAATCCAACAACAAAGTCCATGGATATATTCTCCCATTTCCACTCTAGTAATGGTAAAGGCTGAAGCATCCCTTTCGGTAACTGCCGCTCTGCTTTAACCTACTGACAAGTCAAACACTTCACAGTAAAATCAGCAATGTCTCTTTTCATTCCATCCCACCAGTAATACTCCCGCAGACCTCTGTACATCTTAGTACTTCCAGGATGAAAAAACTACTCATTCTTCAACTGTGAATCACAAGGCACACATAACCTCTTCACAAACCTCAAAACACAAACACAACCTTATCCAAGAACTCATGGAAAATTTTATTCATAAGGTCCATGAATATAGCAGGTGCATTGGTTAACCCAAAAGGCATAACTACAAATTCATAATGGCCATATCTAGTACGGAACACAATCTTCGGAACGTCTGCTTCTTTTACTTTCAACTGATGGTACCCCGACCTCAAGTCAATCTTCGAAAAATACTGATCTCCCTGGAGCTGATACCACTTCATTCGATGGCCCAACATCTGCTGAAGTTGTTGCAAAGGATTTCACCACCCCTTTCTTCTTGTAGTCTGGCTGCATTCCCCCAGTTGAGTTCTTTGTTGGACACTCGTTTGCATAATGACCCATTTCATTACACTTAAAACATCTTACCGTTGACTTTTCATTTCCTGCTTGATCATCTTTTTTACAGTTACGAGCAATATGACCAGACTTACCACACCGAAAGCACTTACCAGACTTGGATAAACATTCTCCAGGATGCATTTTACCACACTTCTCACAGGAAGGATATTTGGTTTTCTTACCTCCTTGCTTCTTTGATGAATTATTCCCCTTTTCCTGCCAACTAGATCTCTTATTCTGTTGTTTTTCATAGAACACCTGATCATCGGAAAACTCCATTTCCACCTTCTCCGCACATCGAACAAGTTTTTCATAACTTTTGAACTCAAGAGAAGCTAAAGCCCTTCGATACTTTGGCTTTAACCCTGAGTAAAAATGGTTTATTTTACTATCAAGATCTCGTATGAAGTTTGGAGCATACCTTTCCAATCGAGTGAACTTTTCTTCATAAGCAGCCACTGAATCATCCTCCTGCCTCAATTCTAGGAACTGTTTTTCCATCCTAAGACGAACCACCTTAGGAAAATATTTCTCAAGAAACATACCTTTGAATTCATCCCAGTCAAGAGCATCAATCTCATCGACGTCCCTGATATTTTTAACCATAGACCACCACTGATCTGCTTCACCCTCCAAACGGTAAATAGCAAGACTAACCTTTTGATTGTCTGAACACCCCATGACATCAAAAATCTTCTCCAGTGCTTTAATCCACCCTTCAGCTAGTACAGGGTCAGATGATCCTCTGAATGATGGTGGATGTTTCCTCATGAAATGTTCCACCACTGACATGTTCCTCTGCGGTTGTTCTGGCTGATCTCGTGTATGGATACCACCACCATTTATCGCTTGAGTCAACTGCGCCATTACTGCAACAAACTATTCAGTTCCGATTCCGACCATCTCAGGTGGCTGATTTGGAAGGTTATCTTTCTCCTGATGTCGTCCCAACATATCTGCTTTGTTTCCTCTGTGGAAAACCATTCTGAACACAGAAATATCTTAGGCGAAGCAACATGGTAATCCGTAAATGCTATATCATTTCAAAAAAATATTTTTGGATAATCATTTAATAGAATTCTAACTCCTAAAGTTATCTAAACCGACCTTTGATACCAACTATAAGGCCCCAGCCTTAAACCTTACTTAATCTTGAGTTATTACAAGATTACACATTGAGGATATTTTCGGGTTTAGAGTTTTAGAGAATTAGATCATAAAACTTGCATTACATTCCACATATAAACAAAGTGGTTACATAAAGATAGTATTCTTCATTCCCATCAATGGAAACACATTTAAAATAAAACATGGATTAATTCTTGATACATCCTTGACTCGATCATCTTATCATGTACCTTTCCCTTGACCTGTTAAAAAAATTTCAAAAACTTGGGATGAGCATAAAAACTCAGTATGGGTTATAAAAAAAACATGGAAAGGAAACATGAGTTCATATATACATAAGAATGAAATCATACTTTACCCATAAAACATTGGCACTTTAACATACCTCATAAAATCACGAATAAATCATAGAAATCATAAGACATAAAGGTAACTTGAGGCATTCATAACATTCTTATGTAGGGAGTAACCCTCTTGGTTACGTTTGGAATACCCATCACAGTATATTCCCTAAAATCTCTTCAGAGAAACCTTAACGTTTCACTCCTTCACGTTACCCAATGCATTGGAGAGCTATAACGGGCTCACCCGCCCTTAGTTTATCACGGAACCACCCGTCTTCATAATAATGCCCAAGAACCATAACATAATCGTATCACATAAAACATGCGTAAAGGAAACATAACATTTCCACATTTCAATCACGAGATATCAATACAACACATTGATATAATAACATTATGAAAACCATTTTCAATACCAAAATAAAAGAAAAGTAAAACACGGTATTTATTTTTCTTTAAAAAAGAAGGTATGGCTTGTAGAGGAAGCCGAAACTCAAATAACGGTTACGATGGCGGAGAAGTCGTTGTCGCCGCATACGTACGACAAAAACATTCCCTTTTGTCATTTAGTAAACGCTTCGTATAAAAAAGATTCCTTTTGAATAAACGTAAAAGTCAAAGGGATTTATACACCGTATAAAAGAAAGTTGTGTATAAAATAAAATATGCCTCAATGAAAGGAGATTGAGACAAAGTCCCATACCTCGTATCCGACTTGACTCGACCGTTCTTTAATCTCCTGAATAATAAACTTGAGTTAATCTCTACTTGATTATGAATATTTTCAAGTTCATTAATCCTTTTATACCATGTTATGAACATCATGTAATCAGTTAAGTTAATAATGTTCATTTTGTCGGTATTTGGTTCTTAAGTCAAAAATAGACTTCTTACACTTACATGTTGTTAATTTGGTCAAAGGTTCATTATATCCAGAATGGTATTCATGATGTAGATATCATATATGTCATATATATCCAGTACATACATGCCTTTATAATATTACATAATTTAGAGGTAAGAAATGAAATGCACCGTTCATGGAGACGGTAAGCCGTACGTACGCATGAACGCTACTTCCATTTCTATTTCATATTTTCTGGAATGGAATCATAATGATATAAGAGTATATTATAATTCCAGTATAATAACATATATAATATCATTAACTTTATCCTTTACACATCCCACATATGGTATTAACGAATCAAATCACTTTTAGGGGGTGGTAGTCCGCACTTCCTAAAATGAAGATATCGTGTTTTACCCATAATGGAAACCATAAAGGTATGCCCAAAATTAAAAAAACAAAAGCTTAAGGAAAACATAAACATATTATATATCATATATGAAAATAGTGACATCATAATGGCCACCTTTGAAGGTGTTAAATGAGTATTGAACAATCATCGTTTCGGGAGGTAGAATTTCGCCATCCACGGAAACCGTATGTTCTTTAACCATTTGATGTAGTTGTGTGAGAGTGTAGCTCGAATAAATCTTATAACAACATCCTAGTATATTGAAGATACTGGTGTTGTTACAAAAGAAGTAAATAAAAAGAGTTTAGGGGGTTGGAGAAACAAAATAAAACAAATGAACATGAGAGAATGAATTACCTTAAAAAGTGTAACTCCCTTTTGATTTGAGCCTAAAGGCTTCCTTTGAAAGGATTCTGCCCAAAGGAAATCCTCTAGGATGAGGAGAGGGATGTGGAGAGATTAATTGGGCAGGGTTTGGCCGAGACAAAGGCTTGAGAAGTGTGTGAAATGAGGTAGAGGTGGGGGCCTTTTATAAGAGGAGAGGAGGGGCACTTTTGCAAAGTAAAGAAACATTACTTTATTTGAAAATGTTTTTCGGTTTTAAAAGGTCCCACATTGATATAATTCGTGGATAAGGTGATAAGGGTTCGAAATAAACTCATCCAATTGGTTTTGGACATGTGTAGTTCATAGATTTTACATTATCTTTCCATTTTATTTAAATCTTCAAATAATGATGTCACCGCTGCATCATTATTATGTCATAAATAATTTAATTTATTTAATGTCTAAAAATTATAAAAAAATACTATGATGTAGGAAATCGTTTTATCTTTCCAATGACTATTTATAATCAAATATCTGATCTTTATAACCCTATGTAAAAATTGTTTTTGTAAAACATCTCTTGTTTGTGTCATTTTTACTTTAACATTTAATAAAAAGTTATTTATGTCATTTCCAAACCAAAGTGTCTCCATGGGGTCCCCAAGGTGACCCATGGATTGTCTTGGTCGACCATGACACAACCAATAATGTTGGTACATGTGTCTAGGTCATTTCATATTATTAAAGCATTATTTATACCTTAAACTACACTAATTACCACTAATCGTGATTAAGAACTTAATAAGTTACTATTCACCAAAAAAAATTATTTTAATCTCATTGAACCACATTTTACTTCTTAATGACAACCATGTATGTCGGATTTTCAAAATTCAATACACATTAGTGGTAAACTTTCATTTAACTGAAAAATCAGTTTTCTTGATTACCACTTAGTGGTTTCACTATTCATCAAAAATTGAAGTTTTTCAGAAAATTACCAAAAATTCACCCTAAGCTATATTTGATATTCCGAATTCAAAAATGAAGTCTATTTTACAAAATTCAAATCATATAAGTCACATTAATTAATTTAATAATTAATTCCCGCTGCCAGAGCAAAAAGCGTGTTTTTACAAAACAATAAGTATCAAAAGATTGGCACCAGTTTAAGTCTAATTTCAAAGTGAAATTGATTCCAATGACCACCATTGGATAAAATGGTAAAAATATATTCTAATTTAACTTCAAAAGAAATTCAAAACATAATCTAATCATATAAATTAATTAGATTAAAAAGCAGTTTTGATGTAAAATGCAGTATTTTTCACTATTCATTAAGAAATGAATATTGTCAGAAAAATACCAAAAATTCACACAAGGTAAATTTTGATGTCCCAATCATAAAGGATAAGTTTATTTTGAAAAAAATAGTTTATAAAATTGTCAAAATATAGATTCAAAAATGGTTTTCCATCAAAAGGCAGTAAAACAATCTTTTAAGAATATTAGTTTATTCATGCATAAGATTGTATTTATTTTCATTTTAAGCCTCTAAAACACTATCTTAATCATTAATAGACATGGATAAAAATATCTATTATTCATTACTTACTTGGGATGTTACATCTTCATCGAATTTTTTAGGTAATATTCTCAAGATATTTTCAATAAATGTATAGTCTTTCAGCTTTTCACCAAGACATCTGATAGTACTCACAATTTCATTCACCCGGGTAAAGAATTCCCTAACAGTTTTATGCTCACCCATATTCAAATTTTCATACTTAAATCTCCATATTTGTAACTTCACCTTCATCAGTTTTGTATTTCCTTCGTATATGTTTTTAAACTTATCCCATATAACTTTAGTTATGGAAATACCCTTCACTCTCAAAAATTCACTTTTATAAAGTGATGATAATATAGCATTCTTGGACCTTCCATTATTCTCAAGAAACTTCTTATCAATAGGTATAAGTGGAGCACTATAATCAATGGGAGGAAACCCAATTGTTGCAGCTTCAATAACATAATAACTAATTGACATAAGATATGGCTGCATTCAATCTTTCTAGATATGATAGTTTATTCCATAAAAGACCAGAATACCTTTATAGTTCACACAATTCACGTTCTCCATCAACAATGAATAACGAAGGGAACCTGACTTTGATACCAATTGAAAGTGTCCAGTTGGAGTAATGTATCACTGAGAGGGGGAGGGGGTGAATCAGTGATACCCTTTTTCTTTTATGTTTCTTTTCAATTGAAACAACCTTCGCCTCCTATTAAGGATTTCAATTCCTTGCTGAGAAACAAATCAACACACATCCAGAGGAGCACAAATATTTACATGGTTCACTATTAAATAAGAATAGATATGTCCTTTGTAGGTTTTGGAAATGATCCAATACCATACAATCCACTAAGAAAACAATCCCTGGATTACAACAAGTAGGATGTACCCTTTTACTCATGTATCACTATGAAACAATACAACTAGTGCATGTGCACCCTGTTAGCACAATAGGGTAATACATTTCTTTTAACATCTCATGTTACTTGTGCATCTTTTCAATTCACTAAATGTATTAAATTATAAAACCATTATTCTTTTCCATACCCATAAGAAAGGTAAGAACCTCTTGGACTAAGTAAAATAATTAGTCCGATTACCTTGATTACGATGCTCCTAGTCTTATTCTTCTCTGTCCGATCATTTAATTGAATATAATAGAATAGAATAATCACCACTCTAATACTTTCATACGATAGTCAAGATAAACAGAATCAGCACCATTCTAAAAAACCTATTCTTCTCTCTATAAAACCTATAGCTTCTCTCTCCTCTGATGTGAATAGTACTCATTGTTAGAAAGTACAATGTACCTTCTCCTTTTATAGGTGACAATTAGTGGGAATCCAAAAGTTTTTCCCACTCACTCAAATTTTCTCAAATTTGAATTTCCCCCTGAAATTATGGGATACATTTTTGACTTCGTCACCGTTTCTTTAAGCTTCTATAATCTTCTCAAAACATCATCTAAATATTCGGCTCTTTTGTTTTTATAGTCATACCGATTTCTTATTCCAGAAACCAACACAATTTTTCTTTTAGAAAACCATACATGTGGGTACAATTGTTGAGTACGATTGTTTTTTGGTACAATGGTGTTTCATCAGCACCATCTCTTTTCTTTCACTATCACCTATGAGTTCGATGTAAAACAAAGTCATTACCCTCTCAGCATGACAGGAATCATCTCTTCAATTTCACATTCCATCGGCAAGACTCATTCCTCTTTTCCATCGGCACAAATATTTCATTCGACACGACTATTACCATCGGAATGACTATTCCCATCAACACGACTATCCCCATCAGCACGACTATTACCATCTACATTATTATTCCCATCAGCATGACTCTTTCCTCTTTTATCAGCACGAATATTCCATTGACATGACTTTTCCATCGGCACAACTTTTCCATTGGCACGACTCTGAGTCTAATGTGAAACAAAGTCATTACCATGTCGGCATGACAAGAAACATATCTTCTTTCATCGGCATGACTATTACATTGGCGCAACTATTCCATCGGCACAACACTGAGTCCGATGCAAAAAAAATTCATTACCATGTCAGCATGACAGGCATCATTTATTCTTTAATTGACATGACTATTCCATCGGCACGACTATTCCATCGACACGACTATTCCATCAGAACGACTCTGAGTCTGATGAAAAACAATGTCATTAACATTTCGGCATGACATGCATCATTTCTTCTTTCATCGGCACAAATATTCCATCAGCACAACTATTGAGTTCGATCCAAAACAAAGTCATTACTATGTTGGCATGACAAGCATCATCTCTTCTTTCATCTGCATGACTATTCCATCTGTACAACTATTCCATCGGCATGACTATTCCATCTACATGACTATTGAGTCTCATAAAAATCAAAGTCATTACTATGTTGGCATGACAAGCATCATCTCCTCTTTCATTGGCATGACTATTCCACCGGCACCACTATTCCATCGGCACGACTATTCTATCGGCATGAATATAGAGTTTGATACAAAACAAAGTCATTACTATGTTGTCATGACAAGAATCGTCTCTTATTTTATCAGCATGACGTTTTCAATTTGGCACCCCCTGCTTTAGTGAAATTATAACCACACAACTACAGTGAAATTGTGACCAGCTGCTACAGTGAAATCATGACCATGCTGCTAGAGTGAAATCATAACCAAATGCAACAATGGAAACATCACCACTTCTTTTACATCCACCAGGAATCCAATTGATTTGAAATACAATCAATACTTTCTCTTTCTCTTCTTATTAGTATGGCTACTTCAATCTACATTGCCTCTTCCATCTAAATATGATTCATTCCCAGTTGGCACCATCTCTTTCACTCCCCATTTCTTCCATCATTTTTGCATCACAAGTTCTCAATCCAACTTATGATTTATATGAAATAAAAATCAGAAAAGAATCGTCTTAATTAACATTAGAATGTTTCATAACATTCCATTCATTCTTGTTTCTTTATTTCCCTCTCATCCTGAGGACAAACATTCTGAAAACAAGTGTTTGATTCTTTAAAAAAACCCAAAACAATTGTTTCCAAAATAAAGTGAAGTGATTTATTTTCTTCAAAACCAATCTTGAAAACAGAAGACAACTCTTGAAACCATCATCACCTTTATCGTCAGCTTGCTCCCAGCATCGATGATGTTATGAAAAGGGGGAATTTCATAAAATAGAATAAAATGATTACAATGGATCATGTCCTGCTTGGGTCAGCAGATTGACCAATGCCTGACATGGGCTATTAAGGGAATGTTCTAAAGTAGTCTCACATTCAGCTTCATATTCAACCATTGGACACACTTTTCTAATGATGGCCCTGGGATTTCATCCTTTATGTTTAATAGCCTCCAAATTGGTACTTGTTAATGACACTTGTGCCTTTATCCTAGCCACATGGGCCTTGGACTCCCGCAACTCTTCAGTTTGGGAAATATTTTGGTTATGCGAATTTTCTTCCTCAACTACCAGGTGGTGCAACTCCTCCGTAATATCTCAAAATAACTCTACTTGTTGATAGGAGGCATTGAATTGAACAAATTCACCTTCACCCACATTTAGGTCCTCCCTAGATAGGATGATTTGATACGCAAAGATATGTACGTGCTGATAGATTAAACCTCCTAATCCCAAATAAACAAACAAAAAAACAAGGGTTTCCTCCTCATCAAAAAAAAATTCTATGGGATTTTAGGTAATTATTGTTCATATTTCATTCCAGTTTCATCTTTGCATAGAACAATGTTCTCTAACAAAATCCGGACCTCAATTTCACCTACCCTCCGCAACAGGTATATAATCATGGAGTTCCATCATGAAAGATGGAGCCTCCCTAAGATGAGTCACCCACGAAGAACCTTACCTCTCTATAGGCGATTCATTATCTGGAGCTATGCATAGGGAGTTGATTGTGATTTCCGGTATTCCTAGAGTTGTTCCACTTGGGTCGGCCTCAGTGGGACCACCGACCATGTAGGTCATAGATATGAAGTTTAAATCACTCACCACAGAGATAGGGTGTTTAGATAATGTCCCTTCCAAACATATGTGATGACGAACGGAATTTCTTCTCCCAGTGGGAATGGAGAAGGATTTCATAGTTGGTATAGGACCAGAAATAACCAATGGTCTCTGAACCTGTTGAGTTATCCTCGAAAGTACTCTGTCGGTATAGTAAGAAACTCACATTTGAGTATAATCCAATGATAAGTAGGTATAATCTACTATGGGTGGGATAAGGAAATGTATACCAGAGACTTCATGCATCATCACCAACTATAATTGGAGAATAATTATTGGGTGAGATTCCCTCTTGAACCATGTAACTGGGAGGAAAGCGATTTGCTGCAAGAATCCTAATTTTCTAGAAAACCTATAAGGGATTTAGGGTTCACAAATGGTTATTTTGTCTATGGGAGTGCCCAAGATTATATCCTAAAGCACAATAATGCAGGAAAACACTTATGAAAACCCCAATCTATCATCTACCAGTGCTCCATCAGGCGCTGTGTGAGGTGAATAAGTGAAATGAGAAATATCACTCAAAAATTCAGTTACACTATTGACACTCAATGCTTAGGGATGAACATCGACGATGTTGAGTAGAGCCAGATGGAAGTCGAAATGAGGAACCATCATGATATGTTGGTAATGGAAATGTTCATCCATCTAGTTATAAAAAAAACTAAAATGGTTTGTAGAGATAATTAGGAGATCTCCCTTCCTGTACTTACCATAGTAATTCGTAAATACAGGTAAGGGTGGGGGTGGAAAAGTTAATGGGATTCCCTTCTACTAGTGTAGTTTCAATCATCATGGTGCAAGCTCTTACACCAGTGTAGATGTCACGAGAGGGTAAGATCCATCAGTTCATGAACATGGTGGAAAACCTTCTAGTTTGATCCCAAATGATACATCTAATCTAACCTCATAACCTGATGAGGTGTACTTTCTTGCCTCAAGGGTAACACAATATGAGCTCAGAATGCATTGGGATTATTGGGTTGGATGTGTTTGAGTACTGTGGACATTCAATCTCGGTCCATTCACATGAAAATATTGTTTTATGAAAGCTTCAAATGGAATGAGGGAGCGAGAATAGAGGGTCTGAACAAGAAATATTTTTGCAATGACCAAAAATTCCCCCACCAGTTGGGAAACCTACTCGATATCCTCCCAGGTGTTGGCAATCAGTGATAAAATTTCATACATATTACCAAGGATCGTAAGTCCCCCAAGTTGATAGATGTCCCACAAGATAATTCTCACTTCCCTGTGTGACAAGTGGATAGTGATGGTACTTTCAACCCAAAAACTAAGAATTTTAGACAACTTCTCTCCTGGTGAATAGATTGAAAATTGAGAAACCCACACTTCCTAGTAAAAGTTAGTAGTTTCCAAATGTTTGGAAAACTCAAATAAGTTATAGTGAACCCATAAGGCCCAAGCCCATTCCGCTGAAAAACACCCTACAGACCACATGCCCCATTTGGAGCTCCATACTCCATTGATATTACCTCACGATAGGTTGATAATGGATGGGTAATCATGGATGATATATTCTAAGGGTGAGTTATGGACACACCTATTACCCTATGTCCACATTGATCAATTCAAAGAAAACATGTCATCTTAGCTCGAATCAGTCATGATCTCCCCCATGGTAGAAATATTTTCCCAATTTTCCCCCCAAGACATCTCATGATGAGCGGTATGGATGTTCTAATCAACTAGTGGAAAAGGTGTGTCATATTAGAGTATGAAGTTATAAAATAGAAATTGATTGGAAAATATGTAGGTTATAAGTTCCGGTGGAAGGAAATCTTTCAGAGTACTCTCCAGGGGAACAATATAAGATCGTAGATAATCTTCTACATTCACAACCATATCCTCCCTCCATATGGTCTCCTTAATTAAAATAATAGGGAGATACATTATCAATCCTATAGTGGATCTATAAATGTTAGCCCCTAATAGAATCAACAAAGGACTGAAATACAAGAACCCACCCATGAACCAACAGTTCATAGAATCTTGCAAAACACTGTCCCACAAAGCAATGGCTAGCAAATCGATGGTTCACAGAATGATCAAACCATGAGCCACACACCAAGCCCCAGACATGAAGAATATTGAACTCACATTTCACATATGAAATATTTTAGTTTTCAGATTCAAAGTTTCAATTCACAGGTGAAGGCAACCGCAAAGGGATGCAATTCATAGAAGCAAGGTTGCTGAGAGAATCGGCAGTAGTGATGAGTTCACTAAGAAACATGGTAAAGAACAAATGACTTGGGTCCCCCTATATATAGCCATGGTCCCCTCTTACGATTCCACCTTTATTCCACAAACCATTTCAGGTCAATACCGCTTTCTACATTAGAATAGCCTCCTATTCATCCCGATTTGAAAGCCATTCTGATGGGGGCATTTTTTGGGTCCTGAAAACTTTTGAAGAGAAATTGAAATTGTCCCATGGCTTTGGAAAAGGAAAAACAACTTAAAGTAAGTGTTGAAGAAAAAATGTTTAAAATAATGAAAAATGAAAATGAAAAATTTTGGTCGTTATGTATAAATCCTTAATTGACCACCACTCCTCATGGCGGTCTACTTTGTGAGACACCTATGAACTAAAACGTTCGTGGGGGGAAGATGGCGACCCTAACTCCCCACAAACAAATTCATCCACAAGAACGAGGTGGAAATATCCACCCCACGCACGACATCCCCCGTGAACTAAAATGGTTTGTCATAAAGGTGAAGATGACAAATCCCCACGAACAAAACGAAGTCATTCATGTACCAAGGTAGTGATTCCTACCCTCTCAAATGATGAAATTGTGCCCTTGATGAACAAGTCATCCATAGGTCGGGTTCCTTCAGTGGGGTTTTACAAATGCAGGATCATGGCCTCATCACAACTGACCCGCTATGCTGGTATCTAGTTCCCCACTTCTCTATAAATATAGTACAATGAGGATATAAAATACGAGGAAGGATAATATTTTTTATGAATTTTTTGATGATGGCATAGAAGAAGGGAGCACTGAAAAATCCAGACTCCTTTGACGATTCCATGCAGGTAAAACCCACTACATAACATTAAGTAGGGGAAACTAAAATAATTAATGAACCCTGCAACCCTTGTGGATTAATTTCAAGTGAGGTGTATAATTAATAACCCTTGTGCACTCAGGGGTCCTCCATAGCAATGATCTATGTGGGCGGAACCTTGACCTACATAGAAAATCACTACATGGATGGAAACTAGTTCCATGTAAACTCACGTTGTGTGGGTGGAACTTGGAACCATGTAGAAATCACAATGTGGATCGAATCTAGGTTCTCATACCACCATAGTATACCGCTGGTCCCCTTACCCATATAACAATATGATATAAGAAGGAAACCCCATCCAACATTAGGATATTCTATGTGGATTGGGGGGTCTAGGGTAGTCCTTCCCACTATCTCCAATCATATCCTTCTATTTCTATTGTGTCATCCATAGTCTCTCTATAAGTCAGTCCAATTATATCAGTCCAAAGAATCTCCCAAATCCACCCTACATGTATGATAAGACCATCAGATGCATAAGTGTGACCTTCTGAGTTTACATACCAATGGTAAGAGGATTCATGTAGGTAATCCCTAAAATAGGGCAGACCCTCAGAATGTCCCTAAGATTACATTCCAATAGTAACTCAAGTTCCAACCCCAATGATACTCAAGGGAACCTCCACATTCTAGAGATAAAGGGGAATCACTGGATTTTTCCTTTGATGAGGGTCAGTATTAAACTATTGAGATTACGCTTCTAATTCCTTATGGAATGGAACAATGCTCCTCCCCTTTCCCAGAACCAGTTTTCAGGCACTCCCACTGAGGTAAGCCTCTAGCTTTTATTTCAGGAGGTGGCGCTCTAGCTCCTCTTTACCTCAGCCATGGACATATCCAGATAGATTTCCAAACATAACTATCCTGAATATAAAAACAAAATAGGAAGTATGAACACTCAAATCCCCCATGTCTCCCCCTTTAGGCTCCAACACCATCCATAAATGGATGGAAAAGTTTGTACGATCATCATATCTACTGATTTCACTTGTTTCACACATCGAGAATGACTCATGTGGGCTTAGAGATTAATGGTGATCGTGAAATCCGCACGACCCAAAAACTCACATGGGCGTTCTCTAAAGATATAAGTCCCAACCTTATCCAAATGGGATTACTATTCGGTGTATGTCCCAACCATATTCAAATGGGAAGCTCCCATGCATAAGCCCCAGCATTAAGAAATATTAGGGATTTGATTACCAACCAATTGGGATATGTAGGAAACCTCCCCGATGTTCAATCCCCACACTGTCATCTTCACATTGGCTCACTCTTGTCCTGACAACATGACGTTAAACTGCACGAGCCAATGAACTACATGGTCATTGATTCTCAAAAAACCGATATACATAGGAAGACTTCATCAGGTTAAACCCCAGCTCAAAAATCCACCCTAATGATTTCTATACCACATTCTCGGTAGGATCACATCCACCCAAGAATACCACATATCTCTTTGCGTTCCCTCAACCACCTTGACATAAGTATCACATAAAAAATGTCTAGGAACCATCCACCTAGATGTCCTTGTTGCATGTTGTGAAGCTACATCGATGGGTCCACATCGTACGACCTTAAATGATGATGTGTCTAGTTAAGTGGCACCGAACTACGTGGGTTATGATTCCTCTCATGGGGATAAGTTGGAAAACCATCTTACGGGTTCGATCCCAATGTCAAAAAAATTTCTGTCCCCCTTTGAGGACGACAAACTCCAGATCTCCTCATCATATTTCGTAAACCAATGTTGTCTCACTAAATAACTAAGGAATTATTGATCTATTCGTGAAAGGGTAACATTGATTGAGAACCTCAAATACATGAAGATGATTCCAGACCCATGCGTATGTATCATAGATCTTGCGACCTAGGAGTAATCTGCGTACACATGCTTGGAGATGAACCAAAGATTAAAATACAAATGGATATGTCTTAAATCTATAAGAGAGTCCTAGAAATAGGCAATATTTCCCTCCAAAAGGGTGTGATGATACTGAGTTCCGAGACCAATATTAGTTCTTAAGTGTGGCTGGTCAAGTCATACAACAAATGTCTGCCTTTGGAAATAAGGTCCATGTATCATGGATAAGAGGGCCATTGGTTGTTTTGGATCCATAAATAAACCCATTGGTGACCATATGAGTATATTCTTCCCGGTGTGGATCGATTTCACAAGAAATTAACCCCCTGGAATCAACCTTCGGGCGCAACGACATTGGGTCAAAACACCCTTAAAAACGTTAGAAAACTCTAAAATTCATTAAGAACAATAAAAAACTCAAAAAACCCTAAACCCCAAAAAACCCCTAAAACCCATAAAAATATTAAAATCCCAAACCCCTCAAAATCATTAAAACCCCTAAAAATGATAAAAATCATAAAAATTACTAAAAATATCTAAAAATGTAAAAAAAATTATAAAATCCTAAAAGGCCTCAAGAAAACCATAAAAACCTAAAAACACTTAAAACCCTTAAAAACCTAAAAATTGTTCAAACCTCTAAAATCCCTTAAAAACCTTAAAAATCCCTAAAAACATAAAACAGCCCTAAACCCCCATAAAAAACCTAAACAATACTAAAACTATAAAACCCTTTTTACACCAAAAAATGTTTAAAAACCCTAAAAACATTAATACCCTCAAAAAGATAAAAAAAACCTCTAAAGACCCCAAAAACCCATAAAAACCCTGAAACCCATAAAAATCTTCAAAATCCCTATAAACCCTAAAAACCCACAATAATCCAAATACCACCCTAAAATCCCTAAAAACATAAAAAACCCAAAAACCCCCTATGAAAACATTAAAAACATAAAAGAACTTAAAACCCTTAGAAAACTAAAAACCCTAAAAGCCCTAGAAACTCTCAAAATCCATAAAAACAATAAAAAATAATAGTCCTAAAAAATCCCTAAACCATACAAAACCCTAAAAACCATGAAAACCCATAATAAAACCATAAAACCCTAACATTAATTAAAACCCCTCAAAACCCTAAAAAATGATAAAAACCCTAAAAACCCTCAAAGGACTCTAAAAACCATTAAAACCATTAAAACCCTAAAAACCCTTAAAACCATAAAAAAACTAAAAAATATATATACCCTTTAAACTCCTAAAAACATTAAAAAAACTCTAAAAATCCTCAAAACACCTAAAAACTAAAAAAACCCCTAAAAACCAAAAAAAATACATAAAGGCCGGTAAAACCCTAATTAACCCCAAAATCACCAAAAACCTTAAAAACCATAAATACCCAAAAATCTCAAAAAATGTAAACAACCATAAAACCTTGAAATCCCCTAAGAAAAACATAAAAACCTAAAAACACTTAACCACCCCCCCAACCTAAAAACAATAATGTACACCCTTGATTTGAGGTATTTAGCATTTATTTATTCATTTGTATGTGTTTAATGTTCTTGGGATGAGTTTGGATGAGCTTGGGTGATTTTGGAATGGTTTTTGAAAGTGTGGAGGCCTTTTTAAGGGTGCACGATTTGAGCATGGTTAGGAGAAAATTCACAGAATTCCTATGAAACCATGAATCTCAAGGAAATGGGGTTCCTCAAGGTTTTTTCAGGGTCTGTCTAACCATGTGAGGAACCTTCGAGGCAGTAGCATCCGTACGGTTAGTGCACAGTTTTCCTAACCATGCGACCCAATAAAAATGAGTTTTTTTTAATACGGAGTTAGTCAAGATTCAACCTAACTCACCTATTTCTTCTCCCATACAAACCCTATATGATATTTACTCTTCTCAAGGTCTACGGGTTCTCTCCCAATCTTTTTGGAAGTTATTTGAAGTGTTTTCATGGTGGTTTGAATGTCGTTCCTCTTAGTTAAGTCTTCTCTATTAGTTTCTCTTTGGTTTTCTCTAGATCTACTCTTCCCTCTCTCCCGGTTTTGTGGATCTACATCAGTTGTGTGTAGATATAGGGTTTTTGTTGCATAAAGTTATTATTTTAGGTATTTTTTATGATAGGGAAGAGGATCTACAACATTTTTTATGGTGTGTTCGCTGGATTTGGGGTGCAGTTGCTTGTAGGTCAATTTCGCTGGAACCCTAAAGGTATGTAGCTTCTCTCTCGACTCCACTTGGTTATAAATAGTGTTTTCTATTGCAATTATTTTTTTTCATGAAATTAATTATGAACATGATGTGTGGAATCTTGGTGGAAAACAGTTGGGTGAAGACATGGAGATTTTTGAAAGAAATGGGATTTTGGTGAAAGAGGGGTTTTGTTGTGTGATTTTAAATTGTTGATTTTAAAATTCGTTTCTCAGTTTGGATTATGAGAATGGTTTTAGAAAATGGTTTTTAATGAAAAAGTGGTTTTATTAGAATGGAATATGGCATGGAAATGGAAAAAGGGTTTCTTCAATAAATGGGTTATTTATTGAAGTGAATTAGCATGTGTTGGGAATTGTTGTGTGCTTATCGTGTGGCCGTGGTGATTTTTGATTATTGGTTGATTAAGTGTTATGGATTGTGTGAAGTGGGTGTGGAGTACCACTATAAAAAGGGGATGGATAGTGGACAGAAGGTCCACCATCAATGGATATGTGGGTGGGAAGTGCCACTAGTTTGGGAATGAAGTAAACAGGTTTGGACGGGAAGTTCCACCGTGGTTTTTTGGTTGTTGTGTGTTTGTATGCAAGATGGAAATTTGTGGTGGTAATGTGTGATGATGATATGGATTATGGAATAGTTGTGGCTTTATCTTGTTTTGAAATGTCTTGGTAAGGGTATGTTTGGCTTGTGTTAATGGTTGCACTATTTAATGTTTTATATAAACTATTTTATATAAATGTGACAATGGTTTTATCCTAGTGGAATGTGTAGGGAAGTAATTTAGGGAAATCCTATTGAGTATTATTACTCAACCCTAATTTGGAACATGGGTGATTTTATGGATGTTTTATTCTTCAACAGAGGTAAGGGTAAATCGTCTCATTTTGCTACTGGCTCGACGTGATGATTCAGTGATGTTGTGGTGCTAGAAGCATGGATATTGTTGTGGAGCTATGGATGGTGTCCAAGTTCTTTGGTGTATTTTTGTGTAGTCTTCCTCTTGGAACTCTGATATTGGTTTTATTGTATAGGCATTTGGTAATTGTTATGGAATAGTTTGGTTGTCTTTTGGTAATGTATGGGTTGGGTTTTTTGGTGGAAAAGCATCATGTAGTTTGTTGATAATGGATTATTTGGTTGGTTGATTTTATCTGAAGGGATAATTGTTTTGAAATTTATTCTTGAATCCCTTGGCATTTATTTCCAGTCTTTTAGTCCTTGGGAACATCACTTAAGGCCAGGTAGCATTCATCCTCCCTCTCAAGCCAATGGGATGGGGAAATATGTTACAATTGGTATCAGTTTATTCGGTCCTTGTCTTTCAAGTGATAGCAGTTTTTCGATCCTTTGGTGTTGATTGTTGGTCTGGGTGTTGACATTTGTTCTTGGCCAATTCCTTGAGTCGGGATGGTGTCAAGGAGTATGATCATTAAAACATGGAATGTATAGGATAAAAGGACATAGCTAACCCTTTTATGTTGAACTTCAAGTTACCAAGGAGTTGGGTACATAAGTGTTTAGAGACACTTATAGGCATTGGAAATCTCATTATCATGGGTGTAGCCAATTATATGTGAATGAAATGAATAGTAGAAATGACTTCACAATAGGATTCATATTTCATTGGGGGTATGCTGATATATGGTGTGATATGAATTTGTGGAATTTGAAAATCTGAATTAGGTTTCAAAACGGAAGGATTTCAAACATGGAAACTAATGGTATTTTTAAAATGGGTCAATTTTCAAAACATGGTGGATTTTTCAAAATAGTGAAACATGGGAAATGTGAAATTGTGGAATTCCTGATTGTGATAGTTGCAATGTATTGAATTTGAAAATTGTATACCCTTTATTGTTATGGGATTGAGACTTATAGTTGTTTTTTGTATTGATAGAAATGGCATCTGGTTGGCATCTTAGAGACCAACTGGTGGAAGTTGTTGAAAATGTGGTTGCACCTGAGCCTCATGTGAACTAGAAGCTAGAGCATAATATAGTGAAAGCTTTATAAGATGTGGAAAGTGGGAATAAGGTGGATGAACCAAAGCATATTGATCATGCGGTTCAGTTTCAAAGGTATAATCCACCAATGTTTAGGGGTGATTCGGAGATGGAAGGGGCTAAAGTGTGGCTGAATAGATTGAATTGGATATTTCACTTCTTGGGAACACCAGCAAATATAAAGGTGAATTTAGCCAGGTATATGTTGGAAGATATTTCCATTCAGCGGTGGGTGCTAGTAGTCCAAGCTAGGAAAAGCCAAGGTGTGACATGGGAGAGTTTTGAGGAGTTTTTTAATAAACAAATCTACCCTCATATGTTTTGAATTCAGAGTACAATGGATTACATCAGTTTGAAGCAAGGGAACATGGCGGTAATAGAATATGTGGCTAAGTTCATGAACTTAGTGCATTTTTCACCTGATGTTGTGGGTAGTACATCATTGAAGGCACAAATTATTGAAGCTGGGTTCAGGCAGGAAATCTGTTCGAAGATAGAAGTGTTGTGTATAAATTATTACACAGAAATTGTGAATAGAGATATGGTGGCTAAGAAGGATATTTTGGGGTCTACAGGTGGGAGAATTATGTTGGTACCCACGGGGAATATTGGTAACTCAAATGTTGGGTTCAAGTGCAAGAGGGACACTTATTTCCAGGGTGGGATTACGGCTAAGAATCTGATGTCTGGATCGATGAATCTTCCTCTGAAACCTCATAGTAAGCCGGGATGTTTTAAATGTGGCTCTATGGGACACATCAGGTGGCATTTCACGACACAACCTCAATCATGTTATAACTATTAGAATATGGGGAATCTTCAACGTTATTATCAGAATGCTCTAAGGTCGAGTGTTTGTAACACTCCTTAGGGGTCGCAGGGGTCTTATTCCTCGATGGGATAGGGGTAGTAGCATGCCACTTAGTAGTAGAGTAAAGTTGGTCTTGGTGATTTTTGAAATACCATGACACCTCAATAGGGAAATAAAGAGTAGAGTGTCAAGAAAGAAGTTGTTCAAATATGAACAGGTGGCGATGGATTAAAGTGACCCAATCCTTTTTACATAAAACATTTCAGGATTTTAAGCTTCATTAATCATCAGAGTACAAGAAAAGTATCGTTAAGTCTAGTGTCATGGATGACTAGGTACATAAATCATAAAACATGGGGCTAAAAACACTTCTTTATTCAATCTCCATAATGATCACCTAACTTCCATTGAGCCCTTACATCTGCATAGGGTACCCTAGGGAACACATGAACAAAGGGATGAGCTAAAAAGCCCAGTAAGGAAATGAACATAAGGATATATCTTAAGTACATGATTTAGGAGGCATGAAATAATGATATCAAAAGCATGAAACTTATAAAATCATTTAATATAAGAATGGGATCATATAAACATGGAATCATATAAATGTTCCAGAACCATAAATCATATCTTTAGTACGGGTCAAGGCAATCCGCCAATCCGGTTTCACATCGCATCTCATGAGACATATCCTTACCCAATTCATTGGAGCGATATCTTGGTACACCCATCTCAACAAATTCATTAATATTCTTGCCACATAAATATTCTTACCACATATGCAATCATACATTATCAACCATACATAAACACAAGGGTACCCATGGAAAGAATCGGGCACCTCAATCATTACATAAAACATATCCAATGGGCGTATCATGAAAGTGTCCATGTAAGGAAAGAATTAGAAAATACATGGACATTAATAGGGTAAAATAGGAACATAACCTGGTAAGTGGTGTCAAACATAAGTGAAAACATATGAGAAGTGTATTTTAGAAACATTAGCATTATAACATTTTTGTGCGGTTTTATGGAAAATACTATAGAGCTTTTAAAATAGAAAAGAAGACATTATTTTATATAAAACCAGAATTTAACCAATAGGTTTTCATAATAAAAATACTGATTTTATAAAGACAATAGTGTATTAAAATATAGGATATAGTGCACTTGAAATTGGGTAAAAGTTTGGGTCGTTCTTTGGAAACGAGTGTGCTTATTGGGAAGTATCGAGGAGAGATTCACTTAAAAGCATGTATATCCCCAAAAGAGAATGAGAGATGGATCTTAGAACATGATTTTGGAGAATTTAAACAGAATGATGATGTTTTACATAAAAATAAAAGACAACTATATCTTTGTAAAAAGGAATATAGAGAAACCTGAAAGAATAATGGAAATTCGGGTAGAATCCATTATGGTTTATCGGCATGGTATTGGGTGTAACTAAGAGTGCATGATGAGAGAGATAAGGGGTTTATCATCACTTATAATACATTAGGGAAGTATGGGGGAGGTTTGTAAACATACCCCATCATTTTTTATTACACAAAAAGGCATAACATAGAGAACAATCTTGATTAAGAGTGAAAAGGAGAGGATCCCTTACCTTAAATCCATTGGTGTTCACCACTTGTTATTAATGACCTGAATAAAGAAATTATGCTTATTAATTAATAATTCCATAACCTATTCTATATGTAATTTACTTATTATAACCATTTTTAGTTCATTCAAATCGTTTTTTATTAGTTATAAGGTTTAGTTTCATTGTTCGGGCTTGATTGTTTACTTGGTTTTAAAAGATTGGTTCACTTATATTCAAGTTTGGATTATATGTAAGATGGATGTGGTTTTCCAGAAATTAATTTATATTCTATAGTGAAAATATATTAGATTACTTGGTTTTAATTTTAATTAGGTAACTTAGAGTGATGTCGAATTAATATATATATAACCTTAGTGATAACCATTTTTGTTAAACGATGGATTTGATTATAAAGAACATGTTTTTCTTTATAATTTAATGTCATTTGTACAAAAGGATTACAGAACCGAAAATAGGATATATTACATATATAATAATCTGGTTCAACCATAGCACAAATGGTTCCATGACCAGAATTAAATATAATAATATAAATTGATAAATTGTTGTCCTTGAATGTGCTAAATTAGCACATCTCAAACGCTACTTTCAGTTCTTTCAAATAAAAGGTTGGGGAGATGAGAGAAGATAATGAAATATACCATTATCATGAAAAAATTCCATTAAATGTATGTTAATGGGTTTATCATACTATTATGGTTAAGGTAGGAGAGGAGAGAAACAAAAAGAAAGAGAACTTAAAAGAAAAGAAGGATTTGGAAAGAGGAATTTACCTCTTGAGACTTCCTCCTTTGAGAACCTCTTCAGGGAAGAGGTTTTGGTATTTGGAAGAGGCTGAGAGATTTTGGACGTGGGAGAGGACCTTGGGGAGAGATTTGGGTAGAATAATGGCAAGGCCCAAGGCTTGAGAGGACTGAGGAGAAGAGGGTGTCAAGGGGGGGGGGGTTTATAGTGGAGGAGAGGAGGGATTTCATAATATTATAATGATTAATTTATTATTTCTTCTGAAGACAAAGAATAGTAAGTATTCCATGACCAAGAATATTGACTTTATCATGTGATCCAAAATCTAGTGGGCTTACATCAGCAGAACATCACACATGACTCTATAATTAGCTTATTTAGCTTAATTTTGTAAATTACGATTTTTCACTATTCATCAAAAATTCAAGTATTTTAGAAAAATCCCAAAAAATTACCCCAACCATTTTTCGACATTTAGAATCCAAAAACGAAGTCCATTATTCAAAATTAATTTTCTAAATATGATTATTTTAATATTTAATTAAAATAATAATTTATTATCAAAAACCATTTTTAAAACATTCATTAACTTATTCTAAAATATAGGTATATCGTACTTCCAACATGAATATTATTTTCATACAACCATAAGTGAGGTTACTATTCACTAGGTTATATCACTATTCATAAGGGTATGTTACTATTCATTAGGGTAGGTTACTATTCACCAAAAATTTTGTTTTTCTTATCGGACTCCAAATAACTTTCTGATTACAAACGTGTATGCCAGATTTTCTAAATTCCAAACACAGATGTGAAAAACTTATGTTTAAAGGTCACTTAGCTCTTAGTAGTTCATTGTGTTGTGTTTTCATGTGATTTTATGACATACTTATGAGAAGGTAATTTTCATTAAAAAACTTTGGGTCGTTACATTCTCCCCCCCTTAAGAAATTTCACCCCCTAAATTTCATTTTACATTCTATGAAAAAAAGAGATGTGGGTACTTTTACTTCATTGCTCAAAAAAATATTCATTATTTCTTCTTATAATTGCCTTCATGTAGAAAGGGTTCATGCTTCCAAATGGTACCTCAGGATATTTTCAAAATCATATACTTCATTTTCCCAAAAACACCTCATGCATCTTGGTTTATATCGATGGAGGCATTGATAAGTCATTAAAAAGGTATTTCCTATATATAATTTTGAAATATCTTCTTGAAATTGTTTTTTTATGAAAACATATTAATGATTCATCTTCAAATATTTCAAAATAGGGATTTTGTAAATCAGTTTTTGTATTTCCCCATAGACAAAAATCTATAATTTGATACATATAGGCTGCTCGGAGGTCTCCCTCTTTTGTAGCATATAGAAAATCTTTTTTTGCTTCTTAATTTTGAAATAAAGTGTTGAATTTGAAAAGTCCCTGATGGTAATTCCCACGCATTTCATGGTAAGAAAGTTTAGAGTGCAATATTCCTCAATAGACTATACTTGATCCTTGAAAAAATTGTGCAACGGTAGAGGTATTGGATGCCTCAAACAGTTGTTTACAGGTAACTTGGATATTTGAAAAAGTTTCAAAGTCATTTGAGCATGAATTCAGGATGATCTTTCTGAGTAGTTCTTCAGTAAGAGAGAGAAGAGTTGTTCATGATCTTCCTCCTTCCATATTTTATCTATGAAAAAAACAATACAATTAAGGGGTTTGAATACTTAGCTATGGAGCATAAAAAGACACTTTGAACATAAAAGGATAAACTTATAAAGAAAAAGTATATCCTAACTTGTGATTCCTTAGGTTTATATCTAGGTTATCCTCAATATATTTCTTAACTTATATTCTTATGGTCTTTTTCCCTTAATAATGTTTTTTTCTAAGCTCATGAATCTACCAAAGCATATCCCCCTAGAGTGTCATAACCAAGAGTACAAAAAGCCCCATTGTCGTGCACCAGTTCATGTTCGAGTCTAGCTCAAAGCGATGTTTTCGGGTTTTACCCCTAGATACACTTGTTCCAGAGCCGCCTCTACCTGCTCGTATCCAGATAGGGATGTATTTTCTTGATAAACCACTTACTCAATGATCACCAAAAATTGGGAGTATTTTTAAATAATTAGTATCATCCTTGAGGTTCTCACTAAGGTGCTCTATTCTTAATCTCCAAAAATAACTAGACCATCCTCTGAAACCAACTATAGTGACCCGAGCCTTTTACATGAAACATTACATGATTTAAACATAATTTATCATCAGAATACAAGCCAAGGATCGTTAATTCTAGTGTCTTGGAAGACTAGGTACATTAAACATAAAACATGGGGCTAAAAACACTTCTTTATTCAATCTCCATAATGAGCTCTTAATTTCCATTAAGCCCTTACATCTACATAGGGTACTCTGTGGAACACATGAACAAAGGGATGAGCTAAAAAGCCCAGTAATGAAATGAACATAAGGATACATATTAAGTACATGAGTTAGGAGGCATGACATAATGATATCCAAAGCATGAAACTTATAAAATCATTTAATATAAGCATGGGATCATATAAACATGGAATCATATAAATGCGGCAGAACCATAAATCATATATTTAGTACGGTTCAACGCTAACTGCCAATCCCATTTCCCATTTCAGTACGGGTCAAGGCTAACCGCCAATCCCGTTTCACATCGCATCTCATGAGACTTATCCTTACCCAATGCATTGGAGCACTATCTGGGTGCACCCATCTCAACATATTGAGGAATAATTTTTCCACATAAATATTCTTACCACATATACAATCATACATTATCAACCATACATAAACATAAGGGTACCCATGGAAAGAATCGGGTACCACAATCATGACATAAAATACATCCAATGGGTGTATCATGAAAGTGTCCATGTAAGGAAAGAATTAGAAAATACATGGACGTTCATAGGGTAAAATATTCTTATAACATGGTAAGTGGTGTCAAACATAAGTGACAACATATGAGAAGTGTATTTCAGAAAAATTAGCATTAAAACATTTTTGTGCGGTTTTAAGGAAAATACTATAGAGATTTTAAAATAGAAAAGAAGACATTATTTTATATAAAACATTAATTGAACCAATAATTTTTTTTATAATAAAAATAGTGATTTTATAAATTCAATAGTTTCTCAAAATAGTGGATAGAGTGCACTTGAAATTGGGTAAATGTTCGGGAAGTTCCTTTGAAACGAGTGTGCTTATTAGGAAGTATCGAGGAGAGATTCACTTAAAAGCATGTATATCCCCAAAATAGAATGATAGATGGATCTTAGAAAATGATTTTGGAGAATATAAACAGAATTTGGAAGGTCTAAATAAAAACAAAATACAACTATATTTTGGTAAAAAAGAATGATACAGCAACCCGAAGGAATAATGAAAATTCCGGTAGAATCCATTATGGTTTATCGGCATGGTATTTGGTGTAACTAAGAGGGCTTGATGAGAGAGATAAGTATATTATCATCACTTATAATACTTTAGGGATGTATGGGTGAGGTTCATAAACATACCCCATCATTTTGTATTACACAAAAAGGCATAACATAGAGAACAATCTTGATTAAGAGTGAAAAGGAAAGGATCCCTTACCTTAAATCTGTTGGTGTTCTACACTTGTTATTCATGACCTGAATAAACAAATTATGATTATTAATTAATAATTCCATAACCTCTTATATATTTATTTTACTTATTATAACCCTTTTTAGTTCATTCAGATCCTTTTTGAATAGTTATAAGGTTTAGTTTCATTGTTCGGGCTTGTTTGTTTACTTGGGTTTAAAAGATTGGTTCACTTATATTCATGTTTGGATTATATGTAAGATGGATGTGGTTGTGAAGAACTGAAGTTATATTCTCTAGTGAACTTCGAGGAGATTACATGGTTTTAATTTTAATTAGTTTACTTAGAGTGAAGTCAAATTGTTATATATATAACCTTAGTGATAGCCATTTTTGTTAAACGAAGGATTTGATTACAAGGAACATGTTTTGCTTTATAATTTAATGCCATTTGTACAAAAGGATTACAGAACCAAAAATATGATATATTACATGTATAATAATCTGGTTCAACCATAGCACAAATGGTTTCATGACTAGAATTAAGGATAATAATAGAAATTGATAAACGGTTGTCCTTGAATGTGCTAAATTAGCACATCTCAAATGGTGCTTTCATTTCTTTCAAATAAAAGGGTGGGGAGAAGAGAGAAGATAATGAAATATACCATTATCATGAAAAAATTATAGTACATGTATTTTAATATATTTATCATAATTTTATGGTGAAGTTAGGTGAGGAGAGAAACAAAAAGAAAGAGAACTTAAAAGAAAAGTAGGAATTGGAAAGAAGAATTAACCTCTTGTGACTTCCTCCTTTGAGAACCTCTTAAGGGAAGATGTTTTGGTATTTTGAAGATTATGAGAGCTTTTGGACGTGGGGGAGGACCTTGGGGAGAGATTTGGGAAGAATAATGGCAAGGCACAAGGCTTGAGAGGAGTGAAGAGAAGAGGGTGTGAAGGGGGGTTTTTTATAGTGGATGAGAGGAGGGATTTCATAATATTATAACGATTAATTTATTATTTCTTCACAAGACAAGGAATAGTTAGTATTCCATTACCAAGAATAGTGATTTTATCATGTGATCCCGAACCAAGTGGGCTTAAATCAACAGAACATCACACATGACTCTATAATTAGCTTATTTAGATTAATTTTGTAAATTACGGTATTTCACTATTCATAAAAAATTCATGTATTTCAGAAAAAAAAAAAAACCTAACCATTCTTCGACGTGTGGAATCCAAAAATGAAGTCCATTTCTCGAAAATAATTTTCTAAGTATGACTATTTTAATATTTAATTAAAATAATAATTTATTATCAAAAACCAGTTTTTAAACATTCATTAACTTATTCTAAAATATAGGTATATCATACTTCCAACTTAAATATTAGTTTTATACCCCCATAGGGGATGTTAATATTCACTAGGGTATATCACTATTAATAAGGGTATGTTACTATTCATTAGGTTAGGTTACTATTCACCAAAAATTAAATTTTTCTTATCAGACTCCAAATAACATACTGATTACAACAATGTATGCTGGATTTTCAAAATTCCAAACACAAAAGTGAAAAACTTATGTTTAAAGGTCACTTAGAACTTATTAGTTCATTGTGTTGTGTTTTCAATTGATTTTATGACATACTTATGAGAAGGGAATTTTCATTAAAAAACACTGGGTCGTTACATGGATGAGCAATCAGGACCATCCACGGTGCGAGGTACGGTTCTTTTGAATTCCATGTTGATGCAAGAATTGTTTGATGTGGGTGATTTGAATTATTTTATTTCTTCTCATTTTGTTAGTTTACTAGGTTTAACAAAGGAAATGATGCCTTCTGTTTTGAAACTAAAAACTCCTCTGGGTTAAAGAGAGTGTCGAGCTTTCCTCTGCAGAGTGCGTTGCTTAGTTGTGGATGGCATTTAATTGATGTGGGATTTTTAGTGCATTAGATGGATGATTATTTTAAAATCCTGGTAATGTATTGGTTGGAGATGTTTAAGGCCCACAACCATTTCAATGTGAAAACAGTTAGTTTTACAACAGGGGATAACATTGAACACCTCTTTAGAGGGGAGAAGAAGGAAAATTCAGGTGCAACAGATTTGTTGATACCAGCTGTTGGCATGATCCTATATCAGTTAGTGGCATTGTTGTTGGAATTATTGTAAGGTGTTCAACAGAGTGTTAATCTGGTAGTTTTTTATCAATTTATTTATGTGTTTCCCAAATAATTCTCAAGTTTTCCACCCATGAGAGAATTAGAGTTTACAATTGATCTCATTATAGTGACCAGTCCTATCTCAATTCCATATTACCGTATGGAAGTAGATGAATTGTGCGAATTAAAAGTGCATTTGGAGGAGTTAGAGAACAAAGTGTTCATCTAGCCGAGCACCCACCATGGGCAGTTCAAGTGTTGTTTGTTAAAAAGGTGGATGGAACTCTGCAGATCTGTGTGGATTATTGTATACATAATCAGGTTACAATAGAGAACTGATATCCACTTCCATGCATTGATGAATTTTTAACCAATTGAGGGTATCTCGGTGGTTCTCCAAGATTTACTCGAGGTTAGGATATCATCAATTGCGCGTAAGGAAGGAAGATATCCCCAAAACATCTTTCAGAAGTAGATATGTCGATTACGAGTATGTGGTTAGGCCCTTTGGTCTAACGAATGCACCATCATTGTTCATGGAATTGATGATTCAGATATTTTAGAGATATTTGGATTCTTTTGTGGTGGTATTTTTGGATGATATATTGGTGTATTTCAGGACAAGGGTAGAGCATGAGTGGGACATGGTGATAGTGTTGGGGATCATGATGCATCATCAGTTGTATTCTAAATTTCCAAAGTGTGACATTTGGATGCAGGAGGTTCTTTTCCTTTTCCATGTTATTTTTTAGAAAGGTTTTTCTTTTGATCTAGAATAGATAGAGTTTTTTATCTACTATAAACCACCAATGAATATTTTCATGATATGAAGACTCCATGTTCTAGCTGGCTATTATCGAAATTTTGTTCATGATTTATCAATATTGGACTCTCTGATAAAATCTTTGACAAGGAAGAATATTCCATTTCAATGGGATGAGCAGTTTCATAAATTCATTGAAGAGCTAAAGGTTCTCCTTAAAACAACACCAATATTGGTTTTTCCATAACTAGGGAAAGGGTACATAGTGTATTGTGATGCATCGGGATTAGGTTTGGGGTACGTTCCCATACAGGGGGATCATGTGGTTGAATATGCCTCACGACAGTTGAGGTTTCATGAGAAGAACTACCCAACACATTATTTGGATTTGGTGGTAGTGGTTCATGATTTAAAAATTTGGTTTCATTATTTATTCGGTGAGAAATTTATAGTGTTTACTAATCACAAGAGCTTAAAGCATATTTTCTCACAAAGAAATTTGAATTTGAGGCAAATGAGATGGATGAGATATTTAAAGATGTTTGATTTCAGATTAATATATACACGGGGTAAGGGAAATTCAGTGGCAGATGCATTAAGTAGAAAATCATATGCTCATATGGTGAAACATACATAAGATCAGTGACAGTTGATGTCAGACATAGCTGACATGTGGTTGGAATATGAGGACCGAGGTGGTAGAGTGGTATTATTTCAAGTTTAATTGGTTAATGAACTGGATGGTTTGGTTAAAGAGGAATAGTCATCTGATTCCAAATGTGTGGTGATGAGGTTGAAACATAATGGTGGGGAGACCATTGAGGGTTGGGTACTGAATGAGAATTCAGTCTTGTGTTTTCAGAATCGGATGGTGGTACCATTAGTTTTTCAGGAGGAATTTCTCATGGATTATCATCATTACAAGTGGGTTGCTCATCCTGGAATTCAGAAAATGTATAAGGAGTTGAAAGCACGGTTTTGGTGGGTTGGTATGAAAAGGGATGTGGCTGAGTTTGTCTCAAGATGCTTGACTTGTCAGAAAGTCAAGGCAGAGCATCAATGGCCAGAAGGAATGTTATAGTCTTTACCTATCCAAGTGTGGAAATTGGAGAAAATATCAATGGATTTTGTGAGGGGTCTCCCAAGAAGAGTCAGGAAGCATAATGTCATATGGGTGATTGTGGATCGGCTCACAAAATCGGCCCATTTCACCCCGATTCTTGAATCTCATACAGTGGAGGATCCTTCCAAAATCTATATCTGGGAGGTGGTAAAGAGGCATTATGTTCTAGTTTCTATTGTATCATATATAGATCTAAGGTTCACATATAGTTTTTTGAAATCCTTACAGCAAGACCTTGGGACACAGTTGATGATGATCATGATGTATCATCCTCAGACAGATGGCCAATTTGAGAGGACGATACAAACATTGGAAGATATGTTAAGGGATTGTGTGATGGATTTTGGTGGTTCATGGGAGGAACACTTACCGTTGGTGGAGTTATCCCATAATAAAAGTTATTAGGATTCCATACATATGGATCTGTTTGAGGCATTGTATGGGCGTCTGTGTCATTCTCCACTACGTTGGGTGGAAATGGGTGAGACTTCGATGATTGGACCGAGCCTTTTCCAAGAGACTACAGAGAAAATAAGGTTGATCAAAAATAGTATGGAGATAGCTCAAAGTCATCAGAAATCATATGTGGACCATCGTCGATGTTCGTTGTCATTCGAGGTGGATGATCATGTGTTTTTGGGAATCTCTCCTAGGTTGGGGTACCATCGGTTTGGAAAGTAGGGTAAATTATCTCCATGGTATATTGGGACTTTTGAGACACTCTAGAAAATCAAATAGGTGGATTATCGGTTGGATCTTCCACCATGGTTTAGTGAAATTCACAATGTGTTTCATGTGTCGCAATTCAAAAAGTATCAACCGAATCATGATCATGTGATTCATTGGGATAATGTTAAGCTAGAATCGGATGCTTCTTTAGTGCACATTCTGGTGCCGATTGTGGATAGGAAAGATAATGTCTTTCATGGTAAAATCATCGGTTTAGTTCATGTTTTGTGGAATCATGGTCATAATCAAGAAGGAGACTTCGGAGAGGGAGAAAGAGATGGTTGAGCAATGGCTCGAGCTCTTTCGACAAAGAAATGGTCCTCTAATTTATGAGGATGGAAGGTCCAATTGTGGTCATAATTTAATACACTAGGATTGAGGTATGTAGCCTTTTTTATTCCTATTTATGTTTTTAATGTTCTTCAGGTGAGTTTGGAATAGTTTGGGAGAGTTTGGAATGGTTTTGGAAATGTTTGGAGGTCTTTTTAGGGGCACACAGTTTGAGCACGGTTAGGGGAAACCATATAGAATTTCCAAGAAACCGTGAAACTTGAGGTAGAGGGGTTCCACATGACTTGTATACGGTATGTCTAACCATGTTATTAAGTCATGAAAGATGCCTTCTAGGTAGTAGCATCAGCACTGTTAGCGCACGGTTTGCCTAACCGTGCGAGCTACCCATGCGACCCATTAAAAATGTTTTTTTTAATATGGTGTTAGTCTGGATTCACCCTAACTCAACTGTTTATTCTCCCATATGAAATTTATGTGATATTTACTCTTCTCAGGGGCTAGGGGTGCTCTCCCACTCATTTTAGAATGGATTTTAAGGGGTTTCAATGCGGTTCCTCTCGGGCAAGTCTTCTCTCTTGGTTTCTCTTTGTTTTTCTATAGATCTACTCTTCCCTCTCTCTCAGTTTTCTAGATCTATATATGTTATGTGTAGATATAGGGTTTTTGTAGCCTAAAGTGATGATTTTAGGCTTTTGATGATAGGTAATAGGATCTAGATCGATTTCAGTATTGTGTCCTCTAGATTTGGGGTGCGGTTTCTTGTGGGTCAATTTCACCGGAACCCTAAATGTTGGTAGCTTATCTCTCACCTCCACTTGGTTATAATTAGTGTTTTTTGTTGAAATTAAATTTTTTTATTGAAATTAATTGTGAACATGATGTGAAAAATCTTGGTGTAAAACCATTGGGTGAATATTTGGGAATTTTTGGGAGAAATTGGATTTTGGTGAAAGATGGGTTTTGTTGTGTGATTTTAAAATGTACATTTTAAAATTGGTTGCTTGGTTTGAATTATGAAAATGGTTTGTGAAAATGGTTTTCAATAAAAATGTTCTTTTATTGGAATGATATGTGTCATGGAAAATGAAAAAAAGTTGTCTTTAATAAATGGGTGATTTATTAAAGTGAATTGGAATGTGTTGGAAATGGTTGTGTTCTTATCGTGTGGCCTTGGTTAATTATGCTTGTTGGTTGATTAAGTGTTATGGATTGTGTGAATTGTGTGTGTGAAGTGGGTGGGGAGTACCACTGTAAAAAGGGGATGGATAGTTGACAGAAGGGCCACCATAAAAGGATAAGTGGGTGGGATGTAGCACTAGTTTGGGAATGATGTAAACAGGTTTGGACGAGAAGTTCCACCATGGTTGTTTGACTCTGTGTGTTGATATGCAATATGGAAATTTGTGGTGCTAATGTCTGATGATGATATGTCTTATGACATAGTTTTTCCTTTACCTTGTTTTGACATGTCTTGGTAAGGGTATGTTTGGCTTGTGTTAATGGTTTCACTACTTAATGTTTTATGTATACTATTTTATATAAATGTGTTAATGGTTTTATCATAGTGGCATGTGTAAAAAAGTCATTTGGGGAAACCCTACTGAGTATTATTACTCACCCCTACTTTGGAACTTGGGTGATTTTTCATATGTTGTATTCCTGGACATAGGTAAGGGTAAATCATCTCATTTTGCTAGCAATTCGACATGATGCTTTGGTGATGTTGTGGTGCTGGGAGCATGGAGGTTGGAGTGGAGGTATGGATGGTGTCCTAGTGATTTGGGGTCTTGTTTTGTAGTCTTCCTCTTAGTACTCTGATATTGGGTTTGGTTTTACTGGAATTTGGGAATTGTTATGGAATAGTTTGGTTGTTTGTTGGTAATGTATGGGTTGGGTTGTTTGGTTGACATGCATAGTGTAGTTTGTTGATAATGGATTCTTTGGTCGGTTGATTTTATCTAAAGGTAAAATCCTTCCCCAATTTATTCTCAAACCCTCGGTATATATTTCCAGCCGTTGGTGCCTTGGGAATGTCGTTTAAGGCCAAGTACCATTCCTCTTCCATCTCAAGCCAATGGGTTGGGGCCGGATGTTACAGATAAAAACCCAAATAGTTCCTAAAAATCCAAAAAACCAAAAAAAACCTCAAAATCCCTAAATCCCTAAAAACACATAAAAATCGTAGAAAATCCCTAAAATCCCAAAAAAAGTAAAAACCCTAAAAACATGAAATAACACAAGAAAATATTAAAAACCTAAAAATAATTAAAACCCATTAAAATTGTAAAAATTATAATAAACCTAAAATACCTTAAAACCCATAAACACCCATAAAAATCATTAAACCCCTAAATAAGATAAAACTCATAAAACCCCATAAAAACCCTAAAAAAACTAAAAACCTTAAAACCCATTAAAAACACTAAAAATAATTTTAAAAAATAAAAACATTAAAAAACATAAAACCCTTAAAACCCTAAATTACTCAAAAAACCCCCTAAACCCCCTAAAAATACATAAAAACTTAAAAATCCTAAAAATCCATAAGAATCCCTGAAAACATAAAATAGGCAGAAAACATGAAAACCCATATGAAAACCTTAAAACACTAAAGACACATAAATAACCTAAAAACCAAAAAATTATAAAAAAACCTAAAAACCTTAAAAACCAAAAAACCCAAAAAAAACTATAAAAACCGCTAAAAACCTTAACACACCTAAAAAACTGTAAAAACCTTAAAAGCATTAAAAACCCTAAAACCGCTTTAAACCCATAAAAAGTTAAAAAATATAAAAAAACCATTAAAACCCTATAAAACTAAAACACACCTAAAACCCAAAAAAATCCATAATACACTAACACCCCCTAAAACACTCAAAACCCTAAAAACTATAAATATCCAAAAAAAATCCCTAAAAATACCTAAAAATGTAAAAAACTTGAAAACCTGGAAAACCCATATGAAAACCTTAAGAAACCTAAAAACAGTTTAATCCTCTAAAAACATAAAAAATAAAAAAAACCTAAAAACCTAAAAGACCCCACAAACCCTAAACCCCCCCCCCCAAACCCTTAAACCCCCTAAAAACCTAAAACCCCTAAAAACTAAAATCCCCACCCTAAAAACCCAATAATAACTTTAAAACCCCTTTGAACCCCTAAAAATGTTAAAAACTCTAAAAAACATAAAAGCCCTAAAAACTCTCCCCCACCCAAAACCATAAAACCCAAACAACCTAAAACCCCTAAAAACACTCAAAATCCCTAAAACTGTAAAAATCCTAAAAAATACCTAAAAACTATAAAATTTTAAAAAACCAAAAAGACCCTGAAAACCTTAAGAAAACATAAAATAATATAAAACACTTAAAACCCCTAAAATATCTAAAACTGCTAAAAATCTTAAAACCCCTAAAACACTTAAAAACCCTAAAACACTCAAAACCCCAAAAAACAATAAACCCACCCCCCAATCATTAAAACCCCTACAAGTCCCTAAAAACATAAAAAACACTAAAAAACATGAAAAAACCCTATGAAAACCTTAAATCCTAAAAAACACATAGAACCCCTAAAAACCCAAAAAATATAAAAACCTTAAAACCTTAGAAATATCCTAAAATCCCTAGAAACCCCTAAAAGAAATAAAAACCTAACAATCATAAAAACCCTAAAACCCATATAAACCCTAAATAAACTAAAAACTCTAAAAACCCTTTAAAAAAACAAACAAACCTAAAAAAACATAAAACCCCCAATTGACACTCCTTTTAAATAAAGGAAGGGGAAATGATTATGAAAGAGCACTTTGGATATGTTAACATGTCAAGAAAATTTAAAGAGAAAGTAATGAACTCTGGTTTCAGTGACGTACGCATCATACCTACGCACAAGAAGGACAGTGCAACTTTTTCCAGTACAACCTAATGGCGTAGTACCTCAAATGAGGACCTACGCAGCATACCTACGCCAGTGTGCCTATGCAACCATATATTATTGACACCCCTGTAGGGGGTATGTACGTGGATGGTCTATTCCCATGACCTACATGGACAACTTTCTTTCGACTACCCCCTCTTTACCCATAAATAGGACCCTTCGGCTCCCCATTTAAACAACTGAAAAAGTTGGAAGAATTATCGAAGCTCACATTGTGTAGCTGCTTTGCCCAGGTCCCCCAAATTTTCTCAGGTAGCTCTCTAAAACACAAGAGAAGAGAGAATTGGATGGGATAAACAAGATCAAGGTCCTTTCAAATTTTTAAATACAAAAAATTTGATTGTTGACCCTCCTTCCATAAGAAGAAGTTATCTACACAAGGTCATTTCCATAAGCAAGGACCTACATGGGATGCTTCCAAGGACATCAAGGGACACCCAAGGTGCTTAAGTTAAAACCTCACCCAAGTGTTTTTGTCCGTATATTCCATTTCCGAAGGCATATCAATATTTAATAGGATTAAAATTTCTATGATAAGCATTTCTTTCAGTTCCTCCTAGGACCTACATGACACACCTATGCGATAAACCTGCATGGAACACCTACACGGTACACCTATACCGGGTACCTATGCCAAAGACCTATGTGAGATACCTTTTAATACCTCTTCAAAGACACTCATGGAAGGGATTATACATCCATGGATTCCTTATATAAAAGGGACTATGTTGAAACCTCCCCCAAAACATCCTGACTTACCAATCCTTTGGGAAAGACACATTAGCATGTCTCTCATTTGGGTTTCTATTTATACAGGTCGATTCTTCCACATTTTTCTTATAATGGATTCAAGATCCTTGGGGTTTCTATAGGTATGGGTATCTATAGTCACATGGACCCTTATCCCAAAGAATGTGTTGGGAGGTTCCCATTTTGGAGGATTAGGGTTCGGTCCATGTCCCCCCACCCCATCTTGTCTCTATGACTTGGAACCTCCAGTCCCTAGTAGGGAAGGTACAGTTCAAACATTCATTTCCTTTTGAAATAGGGAATTATATCCTCCTTCCACTATGGGACCAATTTTAGGGAATCCCTCATGGATTAAACTCTTATCCTTTCAGACCAGACCCAATGACCTTCACCTTCATTTCACATTGAAGGGTTCATTGCTCTGCGCTCTTGTCCAATGTTGCCCTGACTTCATTCACCATAGGCCCGAACTCTTCCATCGGTATAAGAGAAAGTGTGTGGTTTGTTGAATATTTCAAATCCTCTTATTTATCACACCAAGCATGACTCATGTGAGATTATATAACTATGATGGTCACCCATCCTCACAATCCACCTCACTTCTTGAACTACAAGAACTCTGATTCCCACCATAATTGGGATATGTAAGAGGCCTTCACCCAGGGCCCGATCTCAATGGACATCCTCCTCAGGAGTCCAACCCTAACTCCATTAATCGAGGAATCCTCCTTAAGAATAGGATCCAAATTAAATTCCATTTCAATATCCATTATTTAAGACATATCTCGTGGAATATGTTATAAGGGAATCCTTTTTAGGAGTAATCCCCAACCTATTTCTATCAGAGGGCCATACTCCCTTGTGAGACTTACAAAACTACCTGGGATTTGATTCCCATACAAACGAGATATGTTGGAAGCCACCCTGAGGTTCAAACTCAACACTCCAAATCAGCCCTATTTTCTCTATACCACATTCCCAGTAGGGTCTAATCCAAATTGGAAACTCATATCCTTTCTATGTTCCTTGGGATACTTTGGTATAAGTCCCACACCAAACTTAAACTAGGAACTTTTATCCTATATGTCCTTGCCATATGATGTTAAACTTTATTTTTGGGTCCTTATCACATGAACTTAAAAGGTTTGATGTGTCCCATTAAGTGGAATCAGACTATGTGGGTTCTGATTCATTTCACAAGGATACGTAGGAAGCTCGTTTATGGGTTCGATCCCAAAATCAAAAAAAATGTCTTCTTCCTGGGTGATGATAAAATCTAGCGTGCCCCGCTGAGTGGCCTAAAAAACATCATTATTTTAATAATGGCCAAAGAATATCTAAGTAGTATATGAGAGGATACCATTTATGGAGAACCTCGAATACGTATAGATATATCCATTGATGAAGAACCTCGAATTCATATAGATTATTCTAATTTCTATACATGATTATAATTGATTATAGATTTCCAGGGAAACCTATTTTATGCATGGTAAATTAATAAGGATCCATGCACATATCATAAATATATAAGAGAGTCCTGAAATAGGAAATAATTCCCCCCAAAAGGGTGCGATGATCTTGACCTCCCATCCTCTCGACCAATGAGAGTTCTTAACCATCATGGGTCAAAATCCTTAACAAGTGTCTACCTTTGGAAAGAAAGTCCCTTTGGATATAGAACCATTGGGTGTTTCTGGTTCCATAAATGAAATAATTTGTAAACCATATAAAAATAGTGATTCCCAACTAGAACACACATTATAAGGGAAACAAAAAATGGTAAAACCAATGTGAATCCTTAACTAATATGATAGGGTTACCCATATGTTAGGCCTCTATTAATTGATAAAAAGGGCCAGACAAGGTAATCAATCATGCATGTGTTCAACTAAAATATGATACTTTTATGGATTTCAATATTTTTATTTGTCATATATAGGTGAAATTTATTTCTAGGAACTCCTTTCATTCCAAAATACTTCCTTCAAGTTTTCTCCCGTGAATTCCCCAGCCGCTGCTCAAGCTGGATCTTCATCCGATCGAAGGACATAAGCACTTATTCATCATCTTCAACATTGGGTCTCCAATTCATTGGTCTAAGAGTACCATCAAAACAATACTATCCCAGCCTTGGAGGTTGTCTAACAGGACCTCCAAATCAAAATAACCCCTGGTCGTCTGGTCAATGATGACCGGTGGTCCAGAAGAAGACGGTGCCAACCAATATCTTCAACAATTTCGAGAGTTTATCAATGGAATGAAATCACCAATTCCTCCCATACTATAGGTAGGTCACCCAAGAGGTCACCCATTGCATCATCCCAAATACACAAGGGTCCTTCCCGAAGGCTCCTACCAACAATCACCGCCGCCAACTCCATAAAACAGAAAACCCTCAACATAATGAGGGTGCGATTTTCGGTTGTCTGGCCTAGGTCCCTCGGACCAGGGCATGCAAGATGATCCAATGAGGACAAAATCTGGCCAACATGGAGTAGGTTCCGACCTTTACACCCTTTAGAGAATTCCATCAACCCATCTTGGTGGAAAATAGTGGATGGGCACATACACCTGTCCAACTTAATTCCATCAACCAAAAGACTCGTCTGGCTGCATTCAAGGAAGATAATCAACCAAATGTGGAAGAAATTAGCTAGTAGGCTTATACACTACCAAAATCCATCAATACTTCCAACAGTCTCATTTGGAAGCACTCAAAGAAGTCATTCAGAATGCTCTGATGACAAACATGGGGCAGACTCAACTCTCTGCCCCCATGCATTAGTATTGTCAGTATCCACTAATAGGAAAGGGAGAATAGAATCAGCTACATACACAAAATATAGATATAGAATGAACATATATTCCCTTTTTAGTAGCTGATGTCACCAAAAACATTTTGTAAATGGTGAAAGGGAAGATGCAAATCCCTACCCATATTCTTGATTCTTTATAGAATATCATAATGGAAACTTCAGCGGTACCAGAGGGACATACACATAATTTTATCCCCATATCTGGGATGACTCATTAACAAGCCATCCTAGAGTAGATATTCACCAATGTTCCAGTCCATGAGGGTTATGTGTCTTACTCCCCCATATCATATTGACAATCGGATCAAACACTTAAACTCGCTCCAATTGGATAAAATCGTTTTGTTCCTACAACCACTCCAAAGCAGACACATACACCTGCTCATGATAACAACTTTTCCCAACAAGTGGCCCCAACTACATGTAATATAGAATCAAGAATTGATCTATGATCTGGCTCCCCTTAAGGCTAGAGTTTGTGAATCCATCATACATTTATCTTTTGAAACTCAAGATCCTACCCTCTCATTACAAAATTATGGGAGTAGTAGTAGTAATTATGAAGTTCCTCATCATACACTTCATCATGAGGACTTTATTTATGAAAATTCAGTCAATATCAAGAACCTATCTCTAGATGAGAGCCACAACAACCCTCTGTGGGTCTATAAGACCAAGGAGAAAGAGGATTTATCCCTTTATATAATCCACTATGGTGGTCCTCCCCGTGATGTCATTCTCTATGAAGGTTTTCTCTATAGTAGTATTTCACATTGTTAAGAAAATTATTCAACTAACAATGTAGTGATGAGAAATCCATCTTATCTTGAAACACTTGAAAATATAAGTCCATTCATGTATAATTGCTTGTTACTGTCAGGTGAAATACTTTCTTAGACAAAAGAAATCCTAAGGTGATGGTCATTATCTGAACCTCCCTTTGGTCATTTTCCTTTTAATATAGTAGAGGAAACACCAACTGATCATGTTTCTTATGATAAAGAAATCAGGAAGTATCCACTTTGGTTGGACCAGGTTGAGAATCCTCATGTAAATAATGATGAGAATATATTGAATATGAAAAAAAAACTAGCTAAGGGTGAAATACCAGTCATGTTCTGGACTTTGGAAACCTCTCAATACAATATTATAGGTATGTTGGTGGAATATTGTATTCATGATATCTGCCTAAACATATGAAAGGCTCTTCGTCATCTAAAATCCAAATTATTACCATATGATGAATATAAAAGTCATTTTAAGGTTACAAAAAGTTTTCAGCACCAAATTGACTTGGCATCTCTCCATGTTTCTCGACATCTAAAGATTGAGAAGAAATAGGAGGCCCTTCAGCGTGCATGCCTCAATGCATTTAAAAGGTTGTGACAATTAATCACAAAACCCTATCTGGTGTTCATATTAGACGATGGGGTGCACATGGAGCATTTCATTTTACTGTAATCCAAAATCAGTAAAGCCTGTTGAAAGTGGTATCATGCAATTTTATTTCCCTAGGCCAATTAAACCACACAAATTCTATTCATGATTGAGGAAATGATCAGTAAGAACAGAACTATATTTCTTTTCACCACATTCATTCCTAAAGAGATAAAGATATTGAGATGGTTCTGCATCATGCATCTGAAAATATTGAGTAGGATTCCCACTTAGAGGATGTTATCCATCAGATCACACAAATGTATAAAATAGAACAATGGTCTTCTGAAATAGGTGATTTAAGTGGGTTTCGAATAATGCAAACAACAAATGTTCAGATCATAATTCGTAAAATTAGAAGATTAGCTACGCTGATATCAGCCAGAGTAGTTCCGTAACCACTCCAATCCGCAGGGATGAGATATTTTTTAACCCAACCATTGATGTTAAAAAAAAGAGCTCAAATAGTTGAGGAAGATGATCAAGAACAACCCTAGCCTACAGGGTTGGGGGATTTTTCACATCCACAATCCCCTCCTCAGCGGAAGTCATTTTTCTCCTAATTAGGGAAGAAGCCACAAAGTGAACTCACAAATGAACTATCTGAGGATTCCATTTAGATTACGTTTTATCAAATAGTTCCTAGGGAACCAAAAAATGGGAGAAAAAAGTATCGTGGAGAATGAATAATAAGACAATATCACAAATATATTGATAGAATGTCATCAATACATTATGTATTTGTGAATTTCATTAATACCGTCATGGAATATCCTATATAAAATGAGTCCATATTTTGGGAATTAGAAGTGGAAGTTCCTATTATTGATATGGTCCACACCAAAGAAAATGAAAGAGACATGAATACTATAAATCAGAGGATTTCCTAAAATCAATGCTTCCCCTCAAATAATACACTTCCACCACTTCGAAGGGAACCTAATAAGGGGAAAGATAATGGTTAGGTCATGTCTCATTTATCCGTCGGATAAGGTCAATCTATTTTTCTGGAAGAATGATTTTCCAAACAAGATGAGGAGATGAAGGAGTTGATAAAACTCAATGTAGAGTTACTCTACAGAAGCATTCCTGTCAGACATGCTTCACAAGCAGATCCTCCTCTTGCACTTCCTATAGGATCTCCCCAGAAAAGAGGGTTTGTTGCAACTACTTATGTGGATAATGAATTCACTTTTTTGTTTACACAACACAAATAGGGTCAATTGCATACTTATAGGCATGTACCCATGGGTTATCCAAGACAAATACCAATAGTACCATCACTAGCAGTCTTACCAGTCGTCACACCTATTCAGGCTCCAACTGTTGCACCTGTTCAGGTCCCAGATCAGCCTGATGTTTCCCAAATGCTTATGAATATAACTGAGTCATTAACAACTCGATTGGAAGCTATGGAAGGACATAGCACATCAGTAAAACTACTAAATAAGGATTATACTGAACGGGTAGATCTGATTCCTCCCCCACCAATCTTTATGAATACCACATTTCCAACTTTTAATGGTACGAAAGATCCAGAGTAGTACGTGACACATTTTGTTTCTCACTGTGATCCCATGATGGGGTCCCCTTAACAACAAGAATTATTAAAGATTAGATGTTTTGTGAAATAACTATAGGGTATGGCCTTTGTCTGGTATAAAAGTGTGTAGTCTCGATCGATTACTAGATGGGAAGGCCTCTGTCAGAAATTCCTTTTCCAATTAAGCTCAAACCTATATAAGAAAATAGTTTTTGATCTCAAAAACTGAAAAATAAAGGGAGAATGAAAGAGTTTAAAATTTCATTTCTCGATGGAAAGGACTATCATATTCCTTAAACCTACCACTCCCTCAAGAAGATCTGCTGCCAATATATGTGGAAAATCTTTGTGATGAGGTGTGTACACCAATAATCCTTATGAAACACATAGGAGATTTTTGAGACCTTGTTTCGATCACCCAAAAAGTAGATAATTCAATCACAGAAACCAATGATAAGTCTCATGTAATCCCATCATCTCTAGGATGGATAATAGGAAAATAAGAGGCTACTACAATTAAACTCATGCAGGAAACTGTACCTACTTCTACGTCGAATTCCTCATCATACCGTAGGGTTCCTCCTCCCGAGCGTCAGCAAGAATGAATAACTTATCATAATGATCAAAAATATTTGAGGTGAAGATAGTTTTAGGTGTTAAATAACAAATTCTATTATTTTTGAAATGGGCGGGTTACCAATTACTTCATTTCAGCCTTGGAAAAATATTAATCCAGTTTCCAAGGCCCAATAAACTGAATAAAGAAGGTGATGAAGACCTCCTAAACTACTGTCCCTTCCATCAAATATTGGGGAACCCCATCCAAGAGTGTTTTGATTTCAAATACCTCCTAAACAATATTTCAGTCTCTGGATATGTGAAACTAAAAAGTTCATTAGCCTTGGTAGCATGTGTTACTGTTACCGATCAAGAGGAAGAAGGTGAATGGAAGAAAGTTAAAAACAATAATGAATTTTTTTTGATGATTATATGGTTATGAAAATTATCAATCTAATTCATGCCATTCTATGAACATAGTTGAAACAAACAACTATGCCTCCTACCACTACCACTGCAACCAATACATCTTCATCATAAGATCAGTCCTCCAAAGGACAATCCTCAAGGAAGTGACATGGTTAGAAGGATAAATAAAAGAATGAAGAAGATGTGATAATGTTAAGGACAATGTTCTCCTTGGATTTGGAAGATTTAATTCCATCTATCTCATAATCATGAGCACCATCCGTCCAAATGGTATAATAAGAATTGACCTACCAGGAAGAATCTTTATCATATTAGGAGTTGATCTTTAGTTCTGTTAATGTTATCTACTTAATGAACCCCTACGAATATGATGAATCTTACTATGAACCTAAATTAATTATACTTGATTGGGGAACTATGGGAATAATTATTCGAGGTCGAGGATACATGGGAATATATGGGTAATCTAGAATCCACTATTTTAATTACACCCCTTCTCGAACCATTTATATATTAGAAACTCGTAGGAGATCCATTTAGTGGGCTCAGCAAGAATAGGGGAATTCCCCCAAATGTGATAGGATCGACCCCAACATGATCATATTAGAAGAAAAATTAGAGGCTATAACACCACTTTATCAGAAGGTGGGTAGACCTAGTCAGCCTAATCCACCAAGAGTAGAAGTATTTCAATATTCTTCTCCGAAACATGATCCACCTACATCTGGAGCATCAACATCCAATTAACTTACAAAACTGTATCTCTATACAAGAAAATTTAGGAATTTGGACCATAATTATGAAATTTTGAAGAAATTGTCCCAAGTACCGACCAAGTTATCAATTATGGATGATCTTAATCTATCAAATGATCCTTAGGAATCACTTATTGAGGATTTTTCAAGTCCTCAAGAGTTTGAAACTGAGGTGGATGCTGCTGAGGTCTACTGTATAGAGAATGATCCCACAGAATGTCTTGCAGTTATATATTTCATGGACAAATATGAATATTATGTTGTACATGGACACATCAGCCCCTTGTATGTATCTAGAAAGGTTAATGATATAGACATTCGGAAAGCCTTCATTAATAATGGCTCATGAGTCAACCTCATTCCCATCTGTACACTTTGTTGGTCAGGTCTCACTAGATCTGACTTATCTCCCTCTACTCTGATGTTTCAAGGTTATGAAAAGAATGAACAATAAACTCTATGTGATGTTACACTCAGGACTCAGTTTGGGGATCTTGTATCTAATTCAGATTTCATTATTTTTTGATGGGACACAACTTTCAACATTCTGCTTGGAAGGCCTTGGATACATCAACATGTAGACATTCCTTCATCATACCACAAATATCTCAAGTATTGATTAAATGGTCAAATTGGGACCTTGCACATTGACAAGGACCCATTCAAAACATGCGAATCTTATTATATTGAGGCATAGTTCTATCACAAAAGGGTACTCGATCCATGGAAAAAGATATAACAAGAATTGATGCTCTGAATGGTCTAGAAAAGATCCTAGATAACCCATTAAACCATCTCAGTGCAGATTACATGCTACCTATCTATAATATTGAAAGGGTAGACCCAAATCCAAGAAATCATTCAGTGGATTCCATAATTTCAGTTGTGGAAATTAATCCTAACAGTGAAGGAGAAATTATTGATTTACCAAATAGTAATGAAAGCCTAAAAGGAGATGTCTTCATTCCATCTACCAAATGTCACCATGTATCTACTTCATTAGCCAAGTTAAAATAAGTTGTTTCATTAATAGAGAAATAAAGGTATATTGATTCCTAACCCATCATTTTCCCTTCAATGCTCCAAGAAGACACTTCATCTTCAGAAGGGTCAGAAATGGTTGCCTCTTCACCAGGATGCCCAAATACCGACTCATCCCCTAGATTTAAATTCATGATTTATCACCTACCCTTTAAGTAGAGACCAAAGAAGCAATACAAGAGGAAGATGAAGAAGAGGAAGACCTTAGGGATTTCCCTCCAGCATTTGAGGAAGGTTTCTCAACCATTGTGTTTGATCATAGATAAAGAAATTTGGGTATATAGGAATATCCATGCCCCACTCTAATTAGTGTGGCCATGACTTTAGAAGAGAAATAGGTGTATAATTCATTTCTAAAGTGAAACAGAGATGTGTTTTATTGGAACTATACTGAAATGACAGGACTTGACCCTGACATGGACACCCGTAAATTGGGTTTTCCAAAATAGAATCGGCGATTTAAGCAGGCAACAAGAAGAACACACCCAACTCATGCCTCCAAAATTAAGACTGAAGTTGTCAAGATTATCAAATATGACTTTATCAGGGAGGTGAAATATCCGAAATGGAAGTCCAATATTTTCCTAGTTAAAAAGAAGAATAGGTAAATCAAATATTTCATTGATTTTTGAGATCTTAATCGACATTGTCCCAAAGATAACTTTTTGGTTCCAATCACAGAACTTTTTATTGATGCAATAGATAGATACAAAGCTCTCTCCTTCATGGATGTCTACTCTGGGTATAACCAAATCCAAATGGCCCTAGAAGATGAGGAATCTACGACTTTCAGATATCCTCAAGGCATTTTTTTCTATCGGGTAATTCCCTTTGTCTTGAATAATGTTGTTGCGACATATCAATGGGAAATGCACCACATTTTCAAACCTTTCTTGGGGAAATTCGTTGAATTCTATGTGGATGATCATGTGTTTATGTCTAGACAACTTTATGATCACTTGTCTGATCTGGAGACCATTTTCAACAAGCTTCGACAACATAATTTCAAGATGAACCCCTTGAAATGCGCTTTGGGGAAAACTTCAGGAAAATTTCTCAGTTTTTTTGTATGCCACCAAGGCATCGAAGTTGATCCCAATAATACTAAATCTATCCTTGGAATGTTCCCACCTCAAAACTTGAAATATTTGAGAGTACTTCAAGGAATATTTTCCTATATATAGTGTTTCATTTCAAATTTAGTAGGCAAGTGTTTTACCTTCACCAAATAGATGAATAAGGGGGTCACGTATCAATGGATCAGTGACAGCTAAGAATCATTTTATACCCTCATGAAATACCTATTGAGCCCACCAGTATTAATGCCATCTATTGAAGGAAAGCCACTCATTCTTTATGTGATAGACTTGGAGTGATCACTGGGTGCCTTCCTTGAACAAAATAATGATGATGGGAACAACCATTAATATCTCAGTCGAACCATGCTCGATGTAGAGACTCGATATTCAGATAATGAGAAAAGACACATAGCATTAATCTTTGTAGTTTAAAAATTGAACCACTATTTGTAGAATTATAAGGTCTATCTGATATCTCACATAACCCAATCAAATTTAAACTCATTCATCCTATTCTTATAGGATGTATGGCACAATGGGAAGTTATTTTGCAATAGTTTGATATACAATTTGTGCCTCAGAAAGTATTAAAAGGCCAAGATTTAGTAGACTTCATTGCTGAGAAACCATCTATGGAAGAGACGTCATTGAATACTAAATTTCCTGATGAAGAAATATTCTCTATTCAAGAAATTCCCAAATATGGGAAATGTACATTGATGGTGCTTATACAATTCCAACGGGTAAGAGAATGGAAGACTGTAAACTCATCAAAGTTGGGTTAGGAATTGTTCTTATCTCCCAAGAAAAGGCAGTGTTTCCATATTCCTTTCTATTATTAGAATGTGGTAATAATATTGAGGTAGAATATCAATCTCTCATTGAAGACCTAGAATTAGCACCCCAAGTAATAGTGGATTACCTATAGTTGAATGGTGATTTAGAATTGGTAATCAAACAAATCAACAAGGATTACACCATTAGAAAAGAAGATCCAATTCTTCTATGTGATTATGTTGGAGGGATAATGGTATAATTTCCATAAGATACAATGTTTTCTTACGTCCTACGGTCACAAAATTCCCAATATGATGCATTGAAAAATGTAGCAACAACCACTAAAGATCCAAATCTTGATGAAAAAATCATTAGCATTTCTCATCACCGCATGGTTTCACCATTTTTAAAAATAAAAATAGAGTAAATCAATGAAACAAGTCCAATTTATGAGCCATATATTCAATCCATGGTATGTATGACACCCACCATGGAATATCTCTAATATAGGGTACTTCCACTGGATAGAATTAAAAGAGAACAGATCTGGCGATGAGCAGTTAATTTCACTCTTCATGATGGCCCAAATCACCAGAATATCCTTTATAGATGAGGCTTAATAGGAATTATTCTTAGATGAATTTATGGGGATGAAACCAAAACTTTCATGAAATAAGTACACATAGGAGCCTATGGTTATCACCAGTCTGGGCATAGGATTTCTGATCAAATCTGAATGCTTGGATACTTTTGGCCTTCGATGATGCAAGATTGCACAGATTTCACTAAGAACTGTCATCCCTAACAGATGCATGCTGACTTCATTCATCAACCCCCAAATTTTCTACATATAGCTAAATTCTCCTATATTTTTTCTACATGGGGAATGGATGTAGTAGGACCCTATCCTCCAACTATGGCTAAGCAATTCAAGTATATTCTTACTGATACTAATTTCTTCTTCAAATGGGATGAGGCAGTACCTCTCAAGGAAGTTAAGGCCAAAAGAATTTTTTTCTTTTTCAGAGCTAATATCATTACTAGATTTTTTTCCCTCATACCACATTGATGATCAACCTAACCAATTCCTGTTTTACCTGGTAAAAGAAGCTATATGAAGAGCACAACATCAAATACAACCATTCATCTCACTACCATGCATCATCCAATGGACATATATAACATTACACAAGATCCTATCAAATATAATCCAAAATATGGTAGATAAATATAAAAATTCTTGGACTAATAAGCTATTTAATGCTTTATGGGCTTATCAGACTACTACTCATACTGAAACACGATGAACCTCGTATTCATTGGTGTATGGGAAAAAAGCAGTTCTGCCTATTTAAATTCAATTTACTTCACTTGAAGTTTCCATTTATGACCAGTTATATATAGATGAATAGTATTATAAGCAATTTGATGAGCTAGAATGATTATATGAAAAGATATTTCGTACCTTTGATCACTTGTAAGTCTATCAGAATAGAATAGAATGATCTTCAAACAAGAAATTTTGCCTCTACTCATTTCGTAAAGGAGAATTGGTATTAGTACTTAGGACTTTGATGATACCAGGAATGAAGCCTCCAAAGATTGAGCCAAAGTGAGAATGACCTTATTCTATATATAAGGTCCTATCTAATGGATAATATTCCCTAATCTCAATGGATGAAGAACTAATTACAACTCCAACCAATGCAAGATTCTTGAATAAGTACTTTGTGTAATCACACAAAGTTATTTCCTAGTTGAAAGACATTAAACTGCATAGAAATGATATGTGTCTATGCAACATGATGTTAAAATTTATAGCATTTATGTCCTTGTCGCATGATGTTAAACAACATGACATAGTTTTTCCTCGCTACATGATATTAAACTGTACAATTAATGTCTCCTTCATTTTACATTAATAAATCCCCCAAGATACCACAGATTTTCATTCCTTGTGGTTCTTTAAAAAATGAGTAGCTTCTATGAGGAAGAATTATTCACATCATTACTACTCCCTAGTGGCACATGGGCCCCATTTCTCTATATGGTTGAATCATATCTTCATAGGGACCCATTTTCAAGAACTTTATATGGATTGATTATTTCCCCTATAAAGATACGTAGTGACACCTAAGTCTTATTCCCTAGCCCAAACGTAATGTTTTATTCACATCAGGTGACTTACTTCCTTGTCGAAAGATGTTAAAATACATAGTTATTCTATAACTATGTAGGACTTGATTCTCATTCCAATGGGATTTCTAGAGACGCCCAGATCTCCAATTTTGGGCCTAGCCATGACAAAATAACCCCATATTCCTTGTGTTTGAGTTAGATCTACATAGGTAATAACATCTTCAAGAACTACAGGTTCCTTGATTATCATTCCAATGAGATATACAGTAACACCAAGATATCCAATCTTGGGCCCTAACGCCACCATAAATAAATTTATTTTCTATTTTTTCCTATATATGAACTAAACCTATACAGAGTACTCTTCTAGAATACATGGTTTGATTTTCATACCATCATGTTTCTTAAGCATAACCATTATTCTGGAATGTATTAAAATCCCTCGTTCGTCACATAAAACTCAATTTGTGTGGGGAACAATCCTTTTAAGAACTACGTTTGTCTTGATTCTCATTCCAATAAGATATATAGTGACCCCCAGATCTCCAACATAGGTTCTATCCATAACTAAAGGAAAAACCCCCTTTCTCATATCAAAACGTGGTTGGTGTGAGGAACCTTATCAAGAACTATGTATGAAATGATTCTCATTCAAATGGGATACGTAGAGACACCTAGATCTCCAACTTTGGGCCTAGCCATGACAAAAAATGTTCCTTCATTCCCTGTATACATGAATAAAACCTTTATAGGGAATGTTTGATGAACTAAATGTGGCATGATTATTTCTCCAACAAGATACACAGTGATGTTTGGATTTTAACCTAGGACTATCCTCAATATATTCATCATTTTAGGTCATTTCATCTTCGTCCTTACCACATGATGTTAAACTGAATGGAATTACAAAGAACTACGTATAGATTAGATATCATTCAATTGAGATATGTAGTAACACCCGGATCTCCTATCTAGGGTCTAGCGACAATTATGAAAAATCCCACACTCCTTGGTATGGATCAGACTTGCATGGGAAACCCTCTCACGAACTATGTATGGCTTCATTCTCATATAATATGAGATACGTAGTGATGTACAAACTTTCAATATCGGACCCAGCCACAACATCATTCAAAAAATCATCTTTTATCCTATGTATTAATCAGATCTATATAAGGAGATTTAATACATGTTCTCACCTTACACATGGACTCATATCTGATAAAAGTATGTGTGGTTTGATTCTTGCTCTGACAAGATACGTAGTGATGCTTAATCTCTATGCCCTGGTTCATCTGAACTGTCTTATTTCTCTTCACATCGAGACACCTAATGTTCTTATTTCATGACGTTAAACCACACAACATAGTGTCCTTATCACATGACTTTAGACTACACAATACCTACATGTGTCTTGATTCTCAGCATATTGAGATGCATAGTGAAATACTAGGACACAGATCTTAGTATCAACCATAGGATAAAATAAAATTCCCCTTCTCATGCATAAAATTTAAAACATATACAAGAGACCTTATTTTGAGTTCTTTTTTTAAAGAAACCATCAAGGAAACAAAAGATATCCCCATTATAGATATGAGTCAGATCTTTGTAAGGAATTCCAAACTTATGGCCAATATTGATCGAAATATGTTTATTGTGCATTGGACATTACCCCTTTCACATTTCATACACCTAATCTTGAATACTTTAAGATCTTTGTAATCTTTCTTTGATTTCTGGTGATGGAATATCTGATACCTAAGATCTATTTTGCCTAGCCATGAAGTATGTGCCCCTAGGTGGCCTTGCATAAGTCACACATATAATAGGCATGTCATCCAAATGATTCCATTGTTTTTATTTGTATCATATGCACCAGTTCATACTTCATAATACAACCCCAATAAAAGATTTCCAATTAATGGTAACTTCATTCATGGGAGAATCCTCGTCTGACCCCTTAAATCATTGATGACGGTATGCAGAAACCTGTATTTTAAAGTGGTCATCCGTTGCATATTTTTCCCATATCCTTTCTCCTGACCTGAAAGTCTCCAAGAGTGTGGTTTATGATTTTTCCCATCACTTGTTCAAAGCACACCGAAAAAAACTTGGATCATTTGATGACATTTCATCCATTGTTTCCATAATATGTTGGTCCTAGTCAGTTAACCTAAAAACTAAAGATACCATATTTCCAACATTTGGATCATACCTTCGTAGAAAGTATATTATTCCATTTCATTGGAAATCATTACTAGAAATACTATCTATTTGTTTAGGTACTTTTTCTCAATAACCCAAACTCTGTGCTTTGGAAAATCTGAATCTCCATAAACTTTCTTCGGATTTTAGCAATAAAATGTCAAATACGTAAGATATCTTTTTCCTGACTATGAAGTACATTTCCCTATGTGGAATTACCTAAGTCAACCACATAACATGCCTATCATCCAAAATATTCTATTGTTTGTATATGTAGCACATTCCCCAGTTGGCCCAGCATAATACAACCCCCATAATGGGTTCGTCAAATATCAGTAACTTCATTCTTGGAAAAGACTTCCCTCTAATGCCTTTAGCTCCTTTCCCATGTCATTCTACGGATCCTAAAATTCCCAAATCACAGTTTACAATTATTCCTTTCCATACCTGTATATGGTTGTATGTTTCCATACAAATTACCAAGAAATTGGAGATTCCTAAAAGCTTGGGTAAAATCTAGAGAACTTAAATTAAATCCCTCTAATGTCTGTAATTCATGACTTGAAACTTCACAACCCCCCTAATGTACTCGCTACATGACTTTAAACTGCACAACATAATATCAGAAAGATCCATTTTGACCAAATGTAACCCCATTCACAAACAAAATTTTTGTAGGAGTAGTTTCCCATTCATGACCTATGGTACCAAAAATTTCCTCTTTTATTCCTAGATATATTTTCTTAGAAAATCCACCCATTGTGGTCTTGAGAAATCCAAATCCTGAATCCAATTGTTTATAATCAATCGAATGTAAATATTATTTAGAACTCCTTTTACTAGACTATGAAGTAAATTCTCAGTTGTCCTGGCATAAAACATTCCTGTATAATGGGCATGTCATCCTAAGGATAACACTATTGACTATGCAGCACATGCCCTAGTTGGATCTGCATAATACTGTCCCCATAACGAGTTTGTCAAGCAGTGATAACATTGTTCTTGAGAAATACCCCATCTATTCCTAAATTTCATGTTTTAGATATGGTGATCATAAAAAACCATCATGACTCAATATTACCCTTAGATGTATCTAAAAAATATTAGGACCTTCCTCAACCATCAATCCGTGATTGGGTTATAATCTCAAAATTCATGTTCAAAGCTATTCAAAATTAAAAATTAGCGATATTAGTAAAACATTCATGAAATTAAAATACCAAAAAAAAAGAGACATAATACTTACTAGATTAAAAAAACAGAAAGGAAACTCTGGAAAAAAGTCGAATCATTGCTTGCTAAACCTTCACTTTGTACGGTTTAGGCAATATATGAGTGATTAAAAGTTATAAAGAAAAACTTCTTTGGTTGAAAACCAAAAAGGGGAAGCCTAAAAAAAGACAAATCTCAAACACTAATCCCCCTTCATATTGGGTGATGACACAAAAGATTCAGATTTTATAGGGTTGTTCATACAACCCTAGTAGTAGTCAAACCGCACTAGGACCCTTGAATTAAGTAAAACTTAAATTCCCCCATCTCTGTCAGTGTAATTTTGATTATCTGGAATAAATATGCCATGTTATAAAAATAATCTTTGATATTGAAATTATATAAAGAAAGCAGGGATGAAGACATATATATGATTGGAGACAAAAACCTTTTAATTTTTATGAAAAAATTAGAGGAACATCCACAGAATGGAGTCTCTCTGTCATGTATTACAAAATGATTTCAGCATGACTCTTTATTTTTGGAACAATATCTTAGGCCCTATCAACCGCTTGTTGAAGCTCAGTCAGTTGAGAAACATTAGCCTCCTCATCCTAAAAAAGTGGGTCTTTGGAATTTACCCCTTATAATTGGGCTTATCCCAATGATTGGTTCAATTTCTCAAGCCTATTTTTAACAGCATCCATTTGATGCTAAAGTTTCTCCATTTCCTTCTTTGGATCCTTAATTTTTTGATTGAATTACATAAACATTTGGCTATGATTGGATTCTATCTTGGATAATGCATCTTGAAACCTTTAACATTGGTGAGCAGTTTGGACTTTACAAGATCTTGCCATAGTTTTTGTTCTTTCTCCCATCGACAAACGGTCTCTTTTACCCCATTATAAATCATGTGATAACAAAATCCACAAAACCTCACTATGATAAACAATGCTGGAATTTGGCCAACATATGAGGGCAGATCATCCAAAGTATTCTAATAGATTATATCCCAAATGGTTATCCATGTTTTTCCCTTTCAATACCAAGATAAAACTGCAACTCGAAGCCTAAATCATAATAAATACCATAAGGCAGAAAATATTCTAGATTCAGATCACTCAAAGAAGCACATGGATCTTCTCCCGTAAAAACAGTAGATGCTTCATATTCCATTGCAGATTGAGCCAACAAAGATTCTTCACCTTCAGACCTAAAAGTTGGAGACAATGGCCCTAAATGGGGATTTAGAATGTTTTTTAGCTCTAAATGTGTAGCAAAAATGAAGGCATAATCAAGATATTCAATGACATTTACCCAATAGTGAGTCAACTGTTTGAGTAGATTCCTCCCCAATATTCTTGGCTTCAGTATCTTGATTAGGTACTTCTTTGGGAGGGGAATTCTCCTGATCTTTCCTGGTCATCATGACCAGAGTCTCCAGATAATCTTCTGATGCTGGATTCTCAGTTGGTACTTCCCCGATGTCAATAGAATCAGGATGAAGTGGGGTTACCCATTCATGAAGGGCCTCTGCAATGTTATCTATAGACAAGGATATATACATTGAGCTTTGATGATAATTATCAATTAAAATAACAATTATGTATGGTAAATACAAGAAAAATAACTTAAATATTTTTTTCTCCTCATTGAAGTCCCCAAACTCCTTGATAGAACCTAGAATATCAATTTCTGGATTAAGATCATCCCTCAATTCAGTGTATATGACTTTTTATATCATATCACCCCCACCATTTATGGTATGAAAAAAATATTGATTAATTCCCAAATTGGCTCCATTGACATTATCTTACATCATCCCTTCAACTAGTGCAATGTCGTTTGGCCTTTCTGAATCAGGATCAACGCCAACACCTACCTGAGACTACATAGGTTCATCACTCCTTATTTCTAGAGAAAAAAGAGTATCAGCATCGATTGTTGTAGAATCCTTTGGTACAGGAAACAGATCGGAAATATTAAGAAGAAAGGAATTTTGGAAACAACATGTGATACCTAGAAGAAGTGTATCTAACATTACCGTGACCCTTTTCTCTCACTATAGAAGTAGGGTAAGACACAATCGAATGCCTTGACACATTATCTGTCAAGGTGACAAACCTTTCAGCATGAATTTGTAATTCCCCTGGGGTTTCCTTCTCAAAATGTGAGGTACCATTACTTGATTCCTTAAGGGAATAAAGTGATATATATTCGGTGATAAAGTGAACACGGTTAGAAATTTTGTTAAGCAAGATTTAATGCCGAATGACATCACAAATACTCACTTTGATATACTCTCCAGACCAGTTTGAATTCTCTCTTGCATTTCTTTTCATAAGATAATGATGATATTTTTCTACTTTTCTTGGAATAAGAAACCTAAGGTAATGGCTGATGATTTTTTTCAACATTACCTCCATCATAGTTCTCCCTCATGGAGAAAGTTCTGGAGACCTAGGGCTTTCATCCATTGTATCGATGACGGTTCTTGTAGGCCTATACTTTGGTGACTAGAGCACCTTTCTTGATGTTCCTTCTCTAATTTTGAGCTGCAAAATGAAATATCATCAATATTAGTGATAGTGAATGATAGAGAAGAACTGGAAAACATAAAAGGGAAATACATTCACAGTATTAACATAAATGTCCCATTCCTATTTAGGGAGAACAATTACCCCTTCACGTATCCCTCTATCTAACATGTTAGATAATAATTTTGAGGCTGGGACCTGGTTGTCGGTTATATATATAAAAATCTCTCACTCCTTCATGTAATCACGCAACTCATCAAAATTTATTTCTGGATAACAATCAGAGGGTGCTCTAATATCACCCAAATTTGATATGTGAAGGCTACATTGTAGAAATTACCATGAATCCCTAAGATCACAGGTCATTCTTTCCATGTAATTGATTAATAAAGGTCATGCATTGTTTTTATTTGATATGGTTGTATGTGTGGAAAACTCAAAGCCCTTAGGTTGTAAGGCCTCTTCAGGACTCCCTTCCTCTTTAGAAGAATCAGAAGATGAAATGGTTACGTATTTTTTATGGAGGAGACTAGATCGCCTCGGTGCTAGAGATATTATCTCCCTAGATTTGGTCTTCCGGTTGGATTTTCTATGAGGATTTTTTGAAGGTTTTGAATCCTATGCATCATCTTTGGTTTTAGATTTTTTCCATGATTTCTATGAACGATAGTTTTCATGGACTCTACCTGATGTATGCATTTTTTTAAAGCCCCTGAGGGTATGAAGAAACCCAATCTTTAACATACCCAACCTCTAATACAATTTATTTATCTGATGGAGGTAGCGTAATCAACAGTTTGGATGTCTCTAAATCCATCAGAATACATAATTGTTGAGCTACCATTGGGTTCTTCTCATGCCAAACATATGCGGGAGGAAAGGTGTTCAATTGTTGAAGACATCTAAACTGGTGAGAAAACCTATAAGGGATATAATACTCACATATTATTTCACTGAAAATCCTAGTTGATAGTAAAATATCCCTAAATGCCATCATGTACGACCTTAACTCGTAATTTTATTACTTAACATCCTCATTAAATGTTACAGATGGTGGGTTACCAAAAGGAATGAAGCTGAATTCTCCCAATACATTCAGTTTCCTCAACACGTCGTCATGTTTTAGGTTCATAGGCAGAATCCCAGAAACCTTCTGCACAAATGGGTTAAAATGGCCATTAGGGACTCTAACTAAATTTGGCACTGAATATTAATAGAAATGTGTTTCAATCCAACCCCATAACACTCGGAATGGTCATGTGAATCTAAATTGAGCTGTCCCATTGTACAAATACAATAGGCAGTGATAGATTCTTCCTAATTCAGGGGTGTCCAAACCGATATATTTCACCTCTACCAACTTAGATACAGTAACAAAATTCCCTGGCCTTTCACCACCCCCAGACTCAGAGACTGGGAGAAAATAAATTCTTAGCCACATGGCAGGGAAGCTGGCTAAGCGTACCTTTGCATCGAACTTGGTCTTAACCTTTTAACCCCAATTCATGTAATAACCCCTCTATAATATGGTCCAGAACATGATTTAATCACCCCAATTATTCATAGTTGTAAAAACGGTAGGAAGTACGCAAGTAGGAACCTTCTATTTCATTGGTTCTAAGGAATATTCCATCCACACACATGCATGAACAGAAACTCTAGATCTAGGATATTTCTTCTCTTTCTAAAAAATATCTTCTAATTTGAATAATTCATGAGCCAATGGTTTCTCCTCTCAGCAAAATCCCATGTTGTTTTAGGTGGAATGAATTCATCGCAAATCTACCTGATAATGGGAGCCCCAAATATTTGGTGGACATCCCACAAACTATTTTCTACCTCACCATGAGTTAAATGGAAATAATTTTTTTGCAGACTCCATCGGCTTAGTAACTCGGGAATGATGTTATTTTTTAAACATAAGTCTATCCTACCCAGAAAGATTCATAAAGGTGAACATCAAATAGATCTTTCCTAAACTCAGCATAACTTTGGAATTGCCAAAATGACCACAACCATTTAGGTATGACTCCTCCTCTAGAGCAAAGATCCCAGTCTTCTTTCCATCCATTGGATTGATCTGTTTTTAATGTACGAAAAAGTTTAATCATAGAAATGTGTCCTTGGATTTACAACATGATCCTTCATAAATGGATTTCAAACACTATGATTTAGGATTCATCCAATAGGTATTGTTCCCTCATGAACATAGACACCCCTCGCATTAATGTTCATACAATGAAAATTGATATGTTTTACAAACCAAGTCTTTGGAAAAATTTCTTAAATAATGGAATGTGGGTGTCCTGTAGAATCCCATGCCCATATAGAGGCAGATAGTTTCTTCACAAAAATTCGCATTGGTATGGAATCAAGACCTTATCTAACTTAGGAAGGGTACTCTCAACGATGTCATAATAGTCTGGATCAATGGCTTTCATAATTTTGGTTTTGAGAATTTTAGATTCCTCAGTTGAAATCATCAAGATAGCCATTTACTACAAGATAATCATTAAACTTATCTCATTAATTTGGAATTTTGACTTAAGAATGTTCAAATTTTAACTTAAATGAATTCAAAAAAAATTCAAAGGAGAATCCCTGCATAGCTCCTCCGATGAGGTCCCCCGTGTAGGTCCTTCGAAAAGGTAACCAACGCACATCCTTCAACAAGGTCCTCCATTGAAGATCCTTCGATAAAATATCTCCGTGTGGATATACTGTTCAGGTGGTTATACCATGATAAATTTTCAAAGGACCTTTATAACAACACAACGCAACAGAGCAAGATGACCGAGTTATGAAATAAAAGAAAATGTCATAAATGTGGAAGAGGATAATGGAAAAGGAAACGAGGGTATTTGTAGGTGTCACTGCCCTACACCACCAAACCATGCCAAAATATATATGCCTATTCCCTACATGAAATATATACACAGAGGACCTGCACAATCTAGTATTAATTTCCCACAATTGTTTTCCCCATAATCTTACCTCAGGACTAGACCTTCTTTCAAGTCGAATCTAATCTCGAGGGGGGGGGGGGATTTTTTGGACACTACATTTTAATAAAGGAAGTAAAAATAATTATGAAATATCACTTTAGATATGTTAATGTGTCAATAAAGTTTAAAGTAAGTAAATAAATTTGTTTCAAGGGACCTACGTAGCATACCTACGCATAAGAAGGCCAGCACAAATCCTTCTAGTAAAACCTAAAGGCATAGTACCTATGATGATGACCTACGCAACATACCTATGCCAGTGGACCTATAACACCCCAACCTTCCATGATATGCTTCTCTTTGATTAGTACAATAGCCTGTGTTGAACGCAACTTCGAGTTCTATCACATCACAACCAATCAAACTAGCCGTTATGAATAGTAATACCCACTTTTTGAAATTTTAGAAATACTATTTTTCAAAATGGACTTCATTTTTGGAATCTGAATATCAATATTAGCCTAGGGTGAATTTTTGGTATTTTTCTAAAAAATTTCTATTTTTGATGAATAGTGAAAAACACTAAGTTGTTAGTTAAAACCGACTTTTTATTTAAATAATTTTTTATTTTATTTACATTTATTTTAGTTCAAAATAGATACATAATACCTATATAATTTCAATTCAATTCAATGGAGTAAATTTATATTAATTTTAGATATATAAAAATTTTATTGACTTTTCACCATCTTTTACCCACCTCCTAGGAGATTTTGCAAATTTTCACAAAACATAATTTTACCACTTCTGTGAGTGGAATTTCAAAAATCCAAGAGACACGGTTGATATCAGTAAGTAAAATGTGGTTCAATGTGATTAAAATAATTTTTGGCAAATAGTAACTTCTTACGTTTATTTACCACGGTTAAAAGTAAATATGGTAATTAAAGGTAAAAATGATATTATTTTTACCCTGAAACATGTCCTAATTCTATTGTATAAGTATAATTCGACCAAAAAAACCTTAGGAATAAAATATGATCCTCTTTGGTCCACTTGGATTAGATTATGACATTTATTATTATTTAATTCAAAGAAGAGTTAAAAGAGTTAAAATCAACGTTTAATAACTAAAAGATTTTTTATATAGGGTTATACATAAGATAAATTCGATTATAAATATTAATTAGAAATATAACGTGATTTCCTACATAATGATATTTTATTTATAATTTTTAGACATTAAATAATTTATTTTATTTTTGACACAATGGTGATGTAGTAATTACCTTATTAATGAAATACTAAAATAATTGATATTATAAATACCCAAATAAATATAATTTGAGGCTTTTTATGAATTAAACTAATTTTATAGGTTAATATGACATGTTAGGATTGATTTAATTAACTTTTTTATAAGTAAAAATTCTGTTATGAGTTTCAAAAAAATCAATTTCCCAATAGTGTCAAAGTAAACATAAAAGAGTTTTTTAAAAACATATTATATTATTAATTGATATTATATTCCAAAAAATCTAATTATAGGCCAATAGACTTATATAATGATATTTGTATCATTAATGAACCACTTGGGGTTCTATTAGATGTCTATAGTACGTTTATTAACCATTTAATATAATAATACAAAGAGACACGGTAAATGTCAAACTAATTAACTAACAGTTAAATCTAAAAGATAAGGTTAATAAGAGACCCAAACCTGTATAAAACCTATTGGTTGAGTGATTCTAGACCCATCCCTTCCTTATCTTTGATATAAGTCACTTTGGATCCATTATAAACCGAATATGAATTTACTATTAAAAAATATTTCTAACTTTTCCTAAAGTTCCCCTCACCCCTCTTATAAAAAGGAACTCCCCCTTCTCTCAATTTCACACCTTCAAAGCATTTTGGTTCGACAAAACTCTGCCCAAATATCCTCTAAACTTCCCTAAATTCAACCTAGAGGCCTTATTTTGATCAGAAAGCAAACCTAAAGTTCCCTTTTTATCAAATCAAAAGGAAGAACCGGAAGAAGAGGTAATGTTTTCACCACCCTCTTTCAAGTTCATTTTTTCTTCCACTTCTTCATTCTTTGTTTTTTCCATTCTAAAATAATAACTCCAATATCTTCTATATACTTTGATTTTATTATAAATAAGGTACATCCATATTCAGTATTTTATCCATCCTTTGAATGACATGTCACCATACGTGCGTACATACGGCCTACCGTCTCCACGTTGTGGTGTAATTGTTATTCAATACATTATTATTTGTATCGGTATAATAATGATGTGTAATTGATGTAAATAATAAATATAAAATGGTAATGATTCTGTATATATGATATACAATCCAATTATATGTTATTTTAATAACAAAATAATTATATTGTTGCTCGTGCATACGTATGGAATACCGTCTCCACGAACGCGATGAGATTCATTCACCATCGTATCCATTTGAGACTAATTTTCATTTGATGGATCAAAATAATTGTTAATGACTTAATATCATTATATATATGAATAATATACAACCTATCCATAACAAACATGGCTTACGTAACAAAGCATATAAAGGAAAACAAATCAGTTAACACCCGAAACAACGATAGTACTAAGATATTATTAACAAAGCAATGTTAAAAGATCATATATGATACATAATAATGTATATGATTATTTCATAATTTAATAACAATTACTTAACCATTATACAGGAGGTTAACCAACTCTTGACCAAGGAAAAGTTCAAGGTAAGGGTCAATTCACAATCTCTTTATTATCTGAGGTTGTTTTTACATAAGTATCTACTGGGACCTCTTTTTCATCCACATCCATGTTTCTTAAAAATTTCATTCAAAACATTTTTACTATTTAATAGAAAATGGGTTAAATTCATTTATACCCTTTTTTTAACTTATACATTTTTGAAAGGAATTGTTCCTTCGTTTTCCAAACAAGGTACTTTTTGACCTTTTCGAAAAATTTAATGTAAGAATGTTTTTTTAACTTATACGGCAGGTGTGACCATTTTTCGCTGTTATAAAAGTGTCGAAGCTTACCTTACAAGATTATAAAACATTTTCAAGATAAATTTTTTCTGTTATAATTTTGTAACTTTAAATTATTTCAAAAAAAGAAAGTGATATTTCTCTCATGTAGTTTTGATTTCATCCATGTCAACATCCTTTGATAGGTTTTAAGCTTATTTGAAGTTGATTTATTACGATAAAAAACATCCATATTTTATTCAAGATTTTGTGATATGTTTGACGATGGATGTTTTATTTTTATACCATTCATCATTTATGGATAAAGTATTTACATTTCATATGCTAGTTTTAATACGAATGTTTATGTTATGTTTAAACCTTTTCATATGAGGAATGCATTGGACTTAGTAAGTGATGGGTGGAGCCCGCTATATCTCCAAGATGCAACGGTATGTCTCATCATAGAAACTAGTCTCTTGGTTCATGGCCTTGAAAAAATCTTATTTCTAGTCTTGGCACAAGGCCTTGACTATGTGGTTATGATAGTTTGGCATTATGCATTCCCTTATTATGAAAGTGGTTATTGATATTGCATGTGATTATTCGATTAGAAGAATATCCATGTGAAAAGGTAAATGTAATTATTTCATTTTATCTTTTCAATATTATACTGATGTTCAAGATTAAAACACTTTTGTTTTTGTTATACATTGCCTTAAATGATTATGCTTATTTTTTAATGTTTCCACTATATTGTTATCCTTACTGAGCATCTGATCTCACCCCTTTCTATGTTTTATTTTTCACAGGATTGAAAGAAGTATTTTATGAATGACCAGCAGGGATTGTATGAGGGGATATGAAGAAAATATGTTGTTCTAGTTTTTAAATTTATGATGTAATGTATGACTTATGAATATATCTAGTGTTTCTAAGGGTACTAAACTGATTGATCTTTCGAGACTTGATCTTTTGTGATCATGCCAATGATACATAATAATGCACCGACTCTGTGTTTCTGGGGTCGGGGTGTTAAAGTTGGTATCATAGGAAGTTTAGTAAAAAAACATAGAATCTAGATTTAGGTAAACTCTAATTATAGCACATAGCCTTAAGATGGACTTTGGGGATTAGTATATAAGAACATCCTAGAATTTTGGTATTGTAAATATTTGTTATGTTTTTCAAGAAATACATACATGTCTGGATGCAAGTTGGTAAAGGCAGCTTTGGCACAAATTTACCTAGGGGTAAAACCCGAAAACACCGCTTTAAGCTAGACTCGAACGGGAACTGGTGCACGAAAACGGGCCTTGCTACACTCTAGGTTACGACACTCCCGGGGGATATTCTTAGGATAATTATCATTTTCTTTACAAACCATTATAAATGGATTATGAGTATATACTTTCTCAAAGAAAACCTTTTTCTGATTATGGATTATATCCACAAACTGTTCAATTTATGTTAAGTGTTTTACAAGTATGAAATTATTTATTTTGATTCACAAACTAATCTAGTTTATGCCATTGTTTAGAAATGGCACCAAGTGGAAGAAATGGAAATCGTATCAATGCCCGGAATCCATGTAGGGATTTCCCTCTTGCTCAAGATTATTATAGTGGATCTGGTGATAAAACTGGTGCTAATGAGCATATCACTATACTAGGAAAACTCACTCAGGTTATGAATAATAACCTTACCCGTATGGAGAACCCTGATCTGCAGTGTGGAGGATCAATGTTAGATCGCTTCATGAGGAAAAAACCACCAATGTTTAATGGGGGTAAAATCCACTAGTAGCTGAGAAATGGATCAATTCCTTAGAGAAAATATTCAACACCTTGGGGAGTAGTGAAAGGGAAAAAGTTGTCATAGAAGTTTACCACCTCACTGGAGATGCTAGTCAATGGTGTTCATTGATTCAAAATAAAAAGGAAGATGAAGAAGTATCATGTATGGAATATAGGGAGTTTAAAGAGATTTTCTTAGAAAAATACATTCCTCATGACCACCGAGAGGATATAGAAAGGCAATTTCTAAGTCTAAGGAAAAAGGAGGATGAGAATGTCGCAAAGTATGAAGCTAACTTTACAAGGTTAGCGAGGCATGAAGAAGATTATATACGTAACCTGAGGAGTAAGATTGATCGTTTCAATGATGGGTTGAAGCCATTTCTCCATCCATCATTGTCTTGCAATCCTTCTCTTCATACGAAGATATTGTCTCATGTGCTATCAACACAGAGAACGAATCCTCTAAGTCTTACGACTTTAAAGAAAAGCAGGAGAAGAAGAGATCTATTGATCACTATGGAAACAGAAATAAGGGGAAGAAAGGAAATGTTGAATATCCATCTTTTAGTAAATGTGGGAAGAAACACCCCGGTACTTGGTTGAAGGGAGTGGGAGTCTGTTACAAGTGTGGTGAAAAATGCCACCAAGCTCGTTATTTCATGGGGAAAAAAGAATCTACCGATGTCCAGTGATACAATTATAGAGAGATGGGACATTATGCAAATGAATGTCCTAAGCATCAGGGAAACTTACCTTAGAAGAGGCCAAGAAATCAAGGACAAGCTTATGTTATCACTAATGCTGAGGTGGAAACTCCGAATGACGTAGTGGAAGGTAATTTAATGGTTTCCTCAAGTTTATCCAATGCTTTATTGGATTCTGGATCATCTCATTATTTCATATCTTCCCAGTTTTCTTATAAAATTAGATATTTCCAATTTGATTTATCAAGGGAGTTGTCAGTCAAAACTCATAAGGAAAGTATCATTGCAACAAATTTTTGTGAATCAGTTCCCATTAAGGCATATAAACTTTATTTATCTACTGATCACATCGTTATACCCATGATGGAATTTGATATAATCCTCAGTGTGGATTGGCATTCGGACCACGATGTGAAAATTTATTGTAAGAAGAAAGAGGTTACAATATTTGATGATGATAAGGAGCACCTTATCTTTAGAGCAAAAATGTCACCACCTAATTCTTATCTAGATCCACCCCCAGTAGCTCAACTAAATTCAATTATTTTGGAGGAAGATAATGAAATAACTATGGGTGAGGAAAGGAATGTTCGAAAAGAGGATGTACCTATTATGCAAGAATATGTTGATGTTTTTCCAGAAGATTTACCTAGACATCCTCCAGAATTTGAAATTGATTTTTCTATTGACTTAATTCCTGGTTCAAGGCCCATATCGAAGCCCCCTTATAGAATGGCCACTGTGGAATTAGTGGAACTAAAGAAACAACAAGAGGAATTGAGTAATAAGGGATTTATTCGCCCTAGTTTTTCTCCATGGGGAGCCCCTATTCTTTTTGTTAAGAAGAAAGATGGATCAATGAGGTTGTGCATTGACTATAGGGAGATCAATGCTATAACAATAAAGAACAAGTATCCCCTACCTCACATTGATGATTTATTCGACCAACTTCATGGAGCTCAATACTTTTCAAATATTGACCTTCGATCTGGATATAATTAGTTGTGTGTGAGGAAGGAAGACATTCTGAAAATAGCATTTCGAACTAGGTACGGGCATTACGAGTTTACAGTAATGCCTTTTGGATTGACTAATGAACCCTCTGTCTTCATGGATCTAATGAACAACATTTTTAAGGAATATCTTGATGACTTTTAAGTGGTATTTATTGATGATATCCTATTATACTCCAAAAGCTATGAAGATCATGAAAATCACTTGCGCATTATTCTAAAGACTCTTAGAAGACATGAATTATATTAGAAGTTTAGCAAGTGTAAATTACGACTTCAAGAGATTTCTTTTATTGTCCATATTGTCTCTAAGGATGGAATCTCTATTTATCCTTCTAAGACAAGAGCAATCCATGAATGGCCAGCACCAATGAGTATAACTAAGGTACGTAGTTTTATTGGTTTAGCTGGTTATTATCAGCGTTTTGTCCATAATTTTTCCCGATTGGCTAACCCATTAACCAAGATAACACGTAAAGGGGTTAAATTTGTTTGGAAAAAAGAGTGGGAAGAATGTTTTGAAGAATTGAAGAGAAGATTAGTCAATTCTCTTATCGTGACTCTACCATCATGGAATGATGGATTTGTTATTTATAGTAATTTTTCAAAGAAAGGACTTGGTTGTGTCCTCATGCAGAATGATAGGATTATTGCCTATGCATCAAGACATCAAAACATTAATGAGAAAAATTATCCTACTCATGATCTTGAGTTAGAAGCTGAAATATTTGCTCTGAAGATATGGATACATTATCTCCATGTTGAAAAATGTGAGATATATACCAATCACAGGAGTTTGAAGTATATTTTCTCATATAAGGAACTCAAAATGAGGCAAAGAAGATGGCTTGAATTAATCAAGGACTATTAATGAACTGTACACTACCACCTGGGGAAGGAAAATAAAGTGGTAGATGCCTTGAGCAGAAAGGATCATGGAGTTTTGAACAAGATGAGAGTTGAAAAGGACCCTATATACAAGGATCTAGTAAATTTGGATATGGGAATAACCATGGAAGGTGAAGCATCAATTCGTTTTCAAATTGATTCCAAAACATCTATACTAAAAAGGATAAAGAGTTCTCAGGACAATGATGAAGAGTTTCAAAAGAAGATTAAAGCTGTGAATGATGGTAGATTGAGTGACTTGGTCTATGAAGATGGAATTTTTAAATTTGGGAAGAGACCTTGTGTCCCTGACATACCTGATCTAAAAAAAAGAATTTTTGGATGATACTCATAGTTCCAATTTCTCTATACACCTTGGCAGCACTAAGTTTTATAAATATTTGAAGGAACATTTTTTGTGGGACAACATGAAGAGAGATATTTCTAATTATGTGTCAAGATATATGGTTTGTCAATGACTGAAAGCTGGAAAGCATCAGCCTGGAGGAGTCTTGCAACCTCTTTCCATACTTGAATGGAAATGGGATAATATTACAATGGACTTTGTCACGGGATTACCAAAGACTCCTAGAAGGAATGATGCAATATGGGTCATTATTGATCGTCTTACCAAGTCAGCACATTTTCCTGCTATAAGATAATATCTACCACTTGAACGTCTTGCAATACTATATATTAATGAAGTTGTGAGACTTCATGGAGTACCCCTATCGATTGTTTCTGATCATGATCCATGTTCTACATCAAGATTCGGGAAAAGACTTCAGAAGGCCTTGGATACTGAACTTCATTTGAGCACTACCTACCACCCTCAAATAGATGGACAATCAGAATGAACTATTCAAACCTTAGAAGGCATGTTGAGATCATGATCACTTGACTTTCAGGGTATGTGGGATCAATATTTACCTATGGTAGTATTTTCCTATAACAATAGCTTCCATTCAAGTAATCATATGGCACCATATGAAGCATTATACGGAAAGAGATGTCGCACACCAACCTGTTGGGATGATGTTGGTGAAAGAAAACTCGTAGGCCTAGAACTTGTGGAGGAAATGATGGAAAAGGTGAAGGTAATACAAACCCACATCAAAGGAGCTCAAAGTAGGCAGAAGAGTTATGACGATAATCGAAGGAAGGATTTGGAATTTCAAGTCAGTGATCATGTTTTTATGAAGGTATCTCCATGGAAGGGAGTTATATGTTTTGGTAAGAAAGGTAAATTAAGTCCCAGGTACATCGGACCTTTCGAAATTCTAGAACTAATTGGGGTTGTAGCTTACCGTTTGGCAATTCCTCCACGTCTCTCCAAAGTTCACGATGTGTTCCACATATCACTGTTGAGAAAATACATGCCTGACCCAACGCATGTACTCACCTATGAGGAATTAGAACTGGAACCTGATCTGTCTTATTGCGAAGAGACTGTCAGTATTCTTGATACCTGAGAACAAGTGCTGAGAAACCGAACGACTCGTCTTGTAAAAGTTCCATGGAGAAACCATAAGACGGAAGAGGCAACGTGGGAACATGAGGAACTTATGATGAAGAACCACCTGAGTATTTTTACGCAGTAATACTATAGAAATTTTGAGGAAGAAGTTATTTGAAAGAGGGGAGAATGTAACACCCCAAACATCCACAATACGCTTCTCTTTGAATAATAAAATAGTGTGTGTTTCACGCAACTTCGAGTTCTAACACACCACAACCAATAAAACCAGCCGTTATGAATAGTAATACCCACTTTTTGAAATTTTATAAATTTTATTTTTCAAAATGGACTTCATTTTTGGATTTAGAATATCGAAATTAGCCTAGGGTGAATTTTTGATATTTTTCTGAAAACTTTCAATTTTAATAAATAGTGAAAAACACTGAGTATTGGTGAAAACCGAATTTTTATTTAAATAATTATTTATTTAATTTTATTTTATTTTAGGTAAAAATAGATACATATTACCTATATAAGTACAATGTAATTCATTGGAGTGAATTTATATTAATTTTAGATATATAAAAATTTTATTGAACTTTTCACCGTCTTTTAACCACCTCCTAGGAGATTTTGCACATTTTCACAAAACATAATATTACCGCTTCTGTGAGTGGAATATAAAAAATCCGAGAGACACGGTTGATATCAGTAAGTAAAATTGGGTTCAATGAGATGAAAATAATTTTTGGTGAATAATATCTTTTTACTTTTATTTACCAGGGTTAAAAGTAAATATGGTAATTAAAGGTAAAAATTATATTATTTTTACCCTGACACATGTCCTAATTCTATTGGATAAGTATAATTCGACAAAAAACAATATTAGGAATAAAATATGAACCTCTTTGGTCCACTTGGATTAGAAAATGACATTTATTATTATTTAATTCAAAGAAGAGTTAAAAGAGTTAAAATCAAATTTTAATAACTAAAACATTTTTAATATAGGGTTATACATAAGATAAATTCTATTATAAATATTCATTAGAAATATAAAAAGATTTTATACATAATTATATTTTGTTTATAATTTTTAGACCTTAAATAATTTAATTTATTTATGGCACAATGGTGATGTAGTAATTACCTTATTAATGAAATATTAAAATAACTGATATTATAAATACCCAAATAAATATAATTTGAGAATTTTTATGAATTCCAAAAAATTTATAGGTTAATATGACATGTTATGATTTATTTAATTAACTTTTTTTGAAGTAATAATTCTGTTATGATTTTCAAAAAAATCAATTTCCAAATAGTTTCAAAATTGGCATAAAAGAGTTTTTAAAACAAATATTATATTATTAATTGATATTCTATTCCTAAAAATATATGGATCAGAAAAGAGACTTATATAAAGATATTTGTATCATTAATTAACCACTTTTGGTTCTCTTAGAATTTTATAGTAAGGTTATTAACCATATAATATAATAATACAAAGAGACATGGTAAATGTGAAACTAATTAACTAAGAGTTAAATCTAAAAGCTAATGTTAATATAGAGACCCAAACTTGTCTAAAACATATTGGTTGAGTGATTTTAGACCCATAACCACCTTAAAATCGAAATAAGTTACTTTGGATCCATTATTAAACGAATATGAATTTATTATAAAATAATATTTCTAAATTTTCCTAAAGTGCCCCTCACCCCTCTCATAAAAAGGCACTCCACCTTCTCTCAATTTCACACCATCAAATCCATTTGGTTCAACCAAACTCTGCCCAAATATCCTCAAAACTTATATCAATTCATCCTAGATCCCTTATTTTGTTCATAAAGCCAACCTATGGATCCCTTTTGATCAAATCAAAAGGAAGAACCCAAATAAGAGGTAATTTTTTCACCAACCTCTTTCAAGTTCCTTTCTTCTTCCACTTATTCTTTCTATGTTATTTACATTATAAAATAATATCCCCAGTGTATTATATATAATTTGATGTTATTATAAATATGGTACACCCATATTCAGTATTATATCCATCCTTTGAATGACATGTCACCATACATGCGTATGTACGGCCTACCGTCTCCACGTCGTGGTGTAATTGTTATTCAATACATTATTATTTGGATGCGTATAATAATGATGTGTAACTGATGTAAATAATAAATATAACATGATTATGGTTCCTTATATATGATATACCATCCAATTATATGTTATTTTAATATCAAAATAATGATATTGTCGCTCGTGTGTACGTACGGAATACCGTCTCCACGAACACGATGAGATTCATTCCCCATCGTATCCATTCGAGACTAATTTTAATTTGATGATTAAAAATAATTTTTAAAGACTTAATATCATTATGGATATGAATAAGATACATCTTATCCATATAAAACATGGCTTATGTAACAAAGCATATAATGGAAAACAAATCAGTTAACACCAGAAACAATGATAATACAAAGATATTATTAACAAAGCAATGTTAAAAGATCATATATGATATCATAATAATGTATATGATTCTTGTATAATTTAATAACAATTATTTCACCATTATACATGAGGTTAACCTACTCTCGACCAAGGAAAAGATCAAGGTAAGGGTTAATTCACAATCTCTTTATTATCCGAGGTTGTTTTCACATAAGTATCTTCTGGGACCTCTTTATCATCCACTTCCATGTTTTTTAAAAATGTCTTTCAAAATATTTTTACTATTTAATAGACAGTGGGTTAAAGTCATTTATACCCTTATTTGACCTTATATGTTTTTGAAAGGAATCTTTCCATCATTTTCCAATCAAGGTACTTTTTGACATTTTTGACAAATTTAAGGTAAGAATGTTTTTTTAACTTATACAGAGGGTGAAACTATTTTCCGCTGTTATAAAAGAATCCAAGATTCCCTTACAAGATTATAAAAATATTTTCAAGATAAATGTTTTCTTTTATAATTATGAATCTTTAAATGATTTCAAGAAAAGGAATAGATATTTCTTTCAAGTAGTTTTGATTTCATCCATGTCAACAACCTTTGATGGATTTTAAGCTTATTTGAAGTTGATTTATTACGATACAAAACTTCCATATTGTATTGAACGTTTTGTGATATGTTTGACTGTGTGTGTGTTATTTTTATGATATTCATGGTTTATGGATAATGTATTGACATTTTGTATTCTAGTTTTAATATGAATGTTTATGTTATGTTTAAACATTTTCATATGAGAAATGCATTGGACATAGTAAGTGACGGATGGATCCCTCTATATCTCCTCGATGCATCGGTAGGTATCATGAGACAAAATAGTGTCTTGGTATAAGGATTTGAAAAAATCTTATTTGTAGTCTTGGCACAAGGCCTTGAATATTTGGTTATGATAGTCTGACATTATGCATTCCCTTATTATGAAAGGGGTTATTTATATTGCATGTGATTATTCGATTAGTAGAATATCCATGTGAAAAGGTAAATGGTATTATTTCATTTTATCATTACTATATTATGTTGAAGTTCATGTTTAAAAGGATTTTGTTTTAGAAATACATTTCTATAAATGTGTATGCTTATTTATGAATGTTTCTACTATATTGTTATCCTTACTGAGCATCTGAGCTCACCCCTTTCTATGTTTTATTTTTTCCAGGATGTGAAGAAGTATTGTATGAATGACCTTGAGGGATAGTATGAGGGGATATGAATAAAAGATGTTGTTTTAGTTTTTCAATTTATGATGTAATTTAAGACATATGATTATATCTAGTGTTTCCAAGGCTACTAAACTGATCAATCTGTCGAGACATGATCTTTTGTGATTATGCCAATGATACGTAATAATGCACCGATTCTGGGTAACTGGGGTCAGGGCGTTACAGGACCTACCTAGCTGTATATGTTTGACACCCCTAAGTGAGGTATCTACATAGCGGGTCTACACCCACGACCTATGCAGAAAACATCCTTTCAACTATCCCCCTCCTTGCTAATAAGTAGGACCCTTGGGCTCCCTATTTCAATAACTAAAAACATTATAAGAACTCTTAAGGATCCCATTGTGTAGATCTTTTTCCTAGGTCCCCCAAATTTTCTCAGGTAGCTCTCGAAAACATAAGAGAAGATAAATTGGATGGGATACGAATGATCAAGGTCCTTTTAGTGTTTTAAATACAAAACATCTGATTAAGGACCCTCCTTCAATAAAAAGAAGTTATCTATGCAGGGTCCTTTCCTTAAGTAAGGACCTGCGTAGGATAATTCCATGGACATCAAGGGAAACCCAGGGTGCTTAAGTTAAAACCTCACCCATGTTTTTTTGTCCATGTATTCCATTTCCTAAGGAATATCAAGCTTTTATAAGATTATCCTTCATGTGTTAAGCATTTCTTTCAGTTCCTCCTAGGGCCTATGTGGCACACATACATGTCACACCTACACGAAACACCTATGTGGTACACCCACACCGGGTAACTAAGCCCATTCCCTACACGAGATATATTTTAAGACCTCTTAAAACCCACTCATGGCAGGGGTTCTCCTTCCTTGGATCCCTTTTTTGAAGGGGACTAAGTTGAAACCTCCACCCCAACCTCCTAACATAGCAATCCTTTGGGAAAGACACATCATCGTGTCTTCCATTTGGGTTTGTATTTATACATTCAAAGGCATCCCAAATCTTTCTTATAAGGGAGATAGGATCCTTGGAGTGTCTTTAGGTTTGTGTAACTATATTAACATGGACCCTTACCCCAGTTATATTGTTGGGATGTTCTCATTTTGGAGGATTAGGGTTCGGGCCATGTCACCCCTCTCATCTCTAAGACCTGGAACCTCCAGTCCCTAGAAGGGAAGATACGGTTCACACTTGAATTTCCTTTTAACACAGGTAATGATATCCTCCTTCCAATATGAGACCAATTATAGGGAATCCCTCCCAGAGTAAGCCCTTATAATTTTAGACCATTCCCAATGAACTTCAACTTCATTTCACATTGAAGGGTTCATTTCATTTTACCCTTATCCACCATCGCCCTAGCTTCTTTTTCTATAGGCCTGACCACTTCCATAGCAGAGGAGAAAGTGTGTGGTTTTTTTGAATCTTTCACATCCTCTTATCTCTCACACATATCATGAATCATCTAAGATTATAGATTTTTGATGATCACAAACCCCCAAAATCCGCTTCACATCTTGAACTACGAGAACTCTAATTACCACCATAATTGGTAAATGTAGGAATCCTTCACCCATGGCCCAAGCTCAATGGACATGTTCCTCAAGAGTACAACCCTAATTACCTTAGTATGGGAATCCTACTTATTAATTGGATCTGAATTAAATTACCTTTCATTCTCCATGAGTGAAGACATATCTCATCAACCATTTTACAAGGGAATCCTCTTCAGGAGTAATCCCCAACCTATTTCTCCCAAAGCGACATACTCCCCTGCGAGACTTACCGACTATGTTGGATTTTATTCCCATCCAAAAGGGATATGTAGGTAGCCTCCCTGAGGTTCAAATACGACACTCCAAATTAAACCTATTATCTCTAGATCACATTCTCAGCAGGGTATAATCCATCTTGGAAACTGATATCCTTTCTAGGTTCCTCTGGCTGCTTTGGTATAAGTCATGCACCAAACTTTAACTAGGCACATTCAGCCTAGATATCCTTGCCAAATGATGTTAAACTGTATGGTTGGGTCCTTATCACATGACCTTAAATGGTATGATGTGTCCCATTAAGAGGAACCAAACTACATGGGTTCTTATTCCATTCACAAGGATGCGTAGGAATATAATTTATGGGATTGATCCCAACATAAAAACAACTTTCATCTCCCAGGGTGATGATAAATTCCAGAGTGCCCCACTGAGTGTCTTAAAAACCCACAATTTTTTTAATAACGGACAAAGAATATGTAAGTAGTATATGAGAGGATACCATTGAAGTAGATCCTAAAATAGATACAGGTATCTCAATTGATTAAGAACCTTCAATACATACAGATGATTCAATTTCCATACATGTTAATAATTGATTGCAAATTTCTAGGGAAACCTACGTTACACTTGGTAAATTAATAAGGATTCTTGAACATATCTTAAATCTATAAGAGAGTCCCAGAGTAGGAAATAATTCCCTCCAAAAGGGTGTGATGAGCCTGACCTCCCATCCTCTCGGTGAGTTCTTAAAAATCGTGTGTCAAAATCCTTAACGAGCACCTGCCTTTGGAAAGCATGTCCATTTTGATATAGAACCACTGTTTGTTTCTAGTTCCATATAAATATCCATAGGAAACCATCCAAAAAAAGTGATTCCTAACCAAAACACACATTTCTGGGGAAACAAACCCCTAAATCCTAGAAAATCCTAAAATCCATAAAAACCCCAAATCCCTCAAAATCCCAAAGAACCAAAAAACGCCATAAAAATACTAAAAAGTCCATAAAAGTTTCTATAAACATAAAAACCCTTAAAAACCTAAAAACAGTAAGAAATACATAAAAATCTAAAAACACTAAAACCCTCTAAAAACCTAAGAATGATAAAAACCCTAAAAAACCCTAAAACCCATAAAAACCTAAAAACCTTCAAAATCCCTAAAAACCCTAAAAACCATAAAAATACTAAAATGCTTTAAAAATATCTAAAAACATAAAAAAACACTAAAACCATGAAAAACCTAAAGAAAACCTTAAAACCCTAAAATTCTTCCAACCTATAAAAACATAAAAATGCTAAAAACCCTAAAAACCCTAAAAGACCCTAAAACCGCTAAAACCTTTAAAAACTATAAAAAACACCTAAAGAAACCCTAAAAAACCACTAAAACACTTTAATCCACTAAAAATACTGAAAAAATATTTAAAACCATAAAACCCTAAAAAACACAAAAAAACCCTAAAATCCCTAAAAAACCATAAAATCCCAAAAATCCAAAAAAAACCCTAAAAACCTAACAATCCATAAAACCCCTAAAACCCATAAAATCATAGAAAATCCCTGAAAACCCAAAAAACAAAAAAAAATCACCAAAACCCCAAAGAAAACCATAAAACCCTGGAAACACTCAAAACCCCTAAAAACCCAAAAATCGATAAAGACCCAAAGAAACCATAAAAACCAAATAAAACCCTAAAAACCATCAAAATCAATAAAAACACTAAAACTCTATAAAAACATAAAAAATACCAAAAAAATTGATAAAATGTAAAAAAAAAATTAAACCATCAAAACCCCTAAGAAAACCTTAAAAACCTTAAAACACTTAAAACCCCTAGAAAACCAAGTTGACACTATAACCCTAAAACCCCATAAAAAGTCACTAAAACCCTTAAAATTAATAAAAACCTCTAGAATCCTAAAAACACTAAAAATCCATTAAAACACAAAAAGATGAAAAAAAATCTATAAATCCTTAAACACCAAAAAACTAAAAAAACCCTAAAAACCCAAAAACCACTAAAAACCCTAAAATCCCTCAAAATACATAAAAACCCTAAAACACCACAAAAATCTAAAAAAGTCCCTGAAAATATCTAAAAACATAAAAAACCCTAAAAACCCAAAAAAAAAACTCTATGAAAAGTTTAAAAACCTAAAAACAATTAAAACCCCTAAAAAACCTAAAACGCTAAAACCCATAAAAACCACAAAAACAATAAAAATCCTAAAAAATCATATGAATATCTAAAAATGTAATAAATCCTATAAACCTTAAAAAATAATAAGAAAAAATTTAATAAATTAAAAACTTTAACACCCTTAAAATTCTAGAAATGATAAAAACCCAATAAACCTTTTAAAAGACCATAAAACCCCCAAAAATCCCTAAAACCCTGAAAAACACCTAAAACCCTTAAAAACCCTAAAAAAGAATAAAAACTATTAAAACCACTTAAAACTATAAAAACAATTTAAACCCCTAAAAACATTAAAACACTTGAAAAACCCACAAAACTCTTAAAAACTAAAAAAAAATCCAAAAAACCCATAAAACCATAATAAAATCCTAAAAATTCTCAAAATCCCTAAAATCCTTAAAAACCAAAAAACATAAAAAAAACTCTAAAAACCCTAAAACAAAAAATCCCTAAAAACACCAAAAAAATCATAAGAAAATCTTAAAACCCTAAAATACCTAAAACCCCTAAAAAACAAAAAAAAACGATAAAACCCCTAAAAACCCTAAAACTCTAAAACCTTCAAAAATATATAAAAACCATAAAAATCATAAAAAAGCCCTAAAAATATTTAAAAATGTAAAAACCCTTAAAAACCATGAAAACCCCTATGAAAACCATAAAAAAACTAAAAACATTTATAACCCCAAAAAAACCTAGATAATTTTGAAAATCCATATAGGCCCCCTAAAAACACTAAAACCCCTAAAAACCTATATAAAACCGATAAAAACCTTAAAAACCACTAAAACTAAAAAATCCTTTTAAACCCCTAATTTTTTTAAAAAGCACTAAAAAACCTAAATACCCCTAGAAAACTCAAAAGAAACCATAAAATACAAAAACACATAAAAGGCTTGAAAACCTAAAAACCCTCAATATCCTTAAAGCCCCTAAAAACTCATAAAAATTATAAAAAATCCCTAAAATACCTAAGAAAAATTAAATACCCTAAACCCCTGAAAACCCCTATGAAAACATTAAAAACCAAAAAACCACTTAAAACACATAAAAAAATAAAAAACATAAAAATCTAAAACTCTAAAAAACTCTCAAACCCCTCAGAAACCATAAAACACCTAAAAACCCATAAAACATGAAAAACAATGAAAACCCTAAGAAAACAGTAAAAACCTTAAAACACTTTCAACCCCTAAAAGCCCTAAAAAACAAAAAAAAAACTCTAAAACCCCTAAGAAGACTGAAAAGCCAAAAAACCCCAAAAAAAACAAAAAAACTCCTATAAAGCAAATAAAACCTTAAAACATATAAAAACCATAAAACCAATAAAAACTCTAAAACCCATTTAAGCCCTTAAAAATTTAAAAACTGTAAAATATATTAAAACCCCTACAAAACGGTAAAATCCCCAAAAAACTATAAAAAATGTAAAACCCTAAAAAATCCTAAATAACCCCAAAATCCCTAGAAACTCTAAAAACCATAAGAATATTATAAAATCCATAAAAGTACCTAAAAATGTTAAAAAAACATGGAAAACCATAATAAAATCTTGAAAACCTAAAACACTCAAATCCCCTAAAAACATAATAAATGGTAAAAACCATAAAAATATTAAGAAACACAAAAAACCATCATAATTCAAAAAAACAAAAAAAATAATTAAAATCCCAAAAATTCCCTTAAAATGTATAAAATTATAAAACCCTAAAAACCTTTAAAACGTAAAAACACCTAAAACCCATAAAACCCTAAAAACAATAAAAACTCTTAGAGAACCTAAAAACCCCTAAAAACTAAAAAAACACCCCTAAACCCACTAAAAACTCTAAAACCCCTTTAAACCCCTAAAAACGTTAAAAACTCTAGAAACCATAAAACACTAAAAAACTAAAAAAGCCCTAAAAACCAAAAAAACCATAAAAATACTAAAAACCCAAAAAACCTTAAAACCACTAAAAACCATCTAAATCCTAGAAAATCCGTAAAAATCCCTAAAAACACTAAGAATACCTTAATAGCCTAAAAACTCTAAAAACCCCTAGAAATAAAAAAACATTAAAACCCTTAAATAACACAAAAACCCTAAAAACCCTCAAAATCCCTAAAATTCAAAAAACCAGAACAATCCAAAAAAAATCCAAAAAACTATATAAAAACATAAAAAATCATAAATACCCTGTAAAACTGTCAAAATACATTAAAACCCTTAAAACTCTTAAAAACACTAAAAAACCATAAAACATTCTAAAATCCCTAAATCCCTAAAAGACGTTAAAAAACCTAAAACACCAATAAACAATAAAAACACTCAAAACTCATCAATATCCTAAGAACCAAAAAAACTCAAAAAACTCTTTAAACCCATAAAACATTAAAAAATATAAAAACATTATAAACCCTAATGAACCCTAAAACCCCAAAAAACCATAAAAACCCTAAAACCCTAAAACCCCATAAAACCATAAATATCTTAAAAAGATCCTGATAATCCCTAAAAAACTAAAATCCAAAAAAATCTTAAAAACCCCTAAGAAAACCTTAATAACTTAAAAGAACATAAAACACCTAAAAAACCTTAAAATTGATAAATTCCCTAAAAACCTCAAAAGATCCCTAAAACCACTAAAAACCCCTAAGATCATAAAATACCCATAAAAACCTTAAAACCAAAAAAACCAGTACAAACTCCAAAAACCATTTAAACTCCAAAAAAATTTAAAAAAACACAAAAAAACCTTAAAATCACTAAAAAAATATAAAAAACAAAAAACCCTACCATATCCGAAAAACCCTCAAAATCCTTAAAAACCCTAAAAACCATAAAAATTATAAAAAATCCTTAAAAATCACTAAAGATATAAAAAACCCTGAAAACCCTGAAAACCTTGAAAACCCTGAGAAATCTTTAAAAAATAAAACACATAAAACCCCTAAAAACCTAAAATGCCAATGGACCTAAAACCCATAAAAACTCTAAATAATTGTAAAAACCTTAAAATCCCCAAAAAAACCCCTAACACCAAGAAAAACCCCTAAGAAAACGATAAAAACATGAAAAAAAATTAAAACACCTAAAGATCCTAAACAATGCAAAACCCCCTAGAAAACCCTAAAAATACCCTAGAAATCCTAAAACCCCTAAAAACCCTGAATTCCCTAAAAACCCTAAAATAACCAAAAAACCCACTAAAATCTATAAAAACCATTTAAACCACTAAGAATTTTAATAAACTCTAAAAAACCTTTAAACCATACAAAAACAAAAAAAAACAATAAAACCCCCAAAAAGCCTATAAAAACCCTAAAAATCTCTGAAAACCATCAAAATCCATAAAAACCGTAAAAACCATAAAAATACAAAAAAGACCTAAAAACCCGAAAAATTTAAAAAACTCTAAAAAACATTAGAAAACCTTAAAAACTTAAAAACATTTAAAACCCTCCAATAAACTAAAAAACCGAAAAAAAACCCAAAACCCCAAAAAACCAAAAAACTCTAAAAATCCCTAAAACCATAAAAAACCATAAAATCTTAAATAAATCCCTAAATATACCGAAAACAACATTACCCCTAAAATCTCTGAAACCCCTTAAGAAAACATTAAAATCTTAAAAACACTTAAAATCCCTAAAACCGTAAAAACCTTTAAAAACCCTAAAAGACCCTAAAACCCTAAGGACCCTTTAAAACCATAAAACCCATAAAACCTTAAAAACCCAAAACACCCATAAAACCCCTAAAACTCAACTAAAATCATAAAAAACAATTTAAACCCCAAAAAGTTTATAAAACTCTACAAAACATTGAAACCCATAAAAACTAAAAAATCCTAGAAACCCAAAAAAATCCAAAAAACCCTAAAACCCCTAATATTCACTAAAAACCTAAAAAACCATAAAAATAAAAAAATTATATAAAAAACCATAAAAAAATAAAAACCCTAATGAACCATAAGAAAAACTTAAAAACTATAAAAACTTATACCCTATAAAAAACCTAAAAATGCTAAAAAATCTAAAAAACCCTAAAAACCCTGACCCCCCCCCCCAATAAAACCCTCAAACTCCTTAAAAACTATAAAAACCCATAAAAATCCATAAAAATGTAAAGACCCAAAAAACTAGAAACCCCTATGAAAACATTCAAAACATAAAACACATAAAAACCCAAAAATACCTAAAAAACCTTAAAATCTCTAAAAACCCTAAAAAACACTAAATTTCCAAAAAACCCTAGACACCATAAAAAACCCATAAAAACAGTAAAAACACTAAAACCCCATAAAACAATAAAACCACACTAAAACTCTAAAAATCCTTTAAAACCCAAAAAATTTTAAAAAAATCTAAAAAACCATAAAACCATTAAAAAAATAAAAAAACCTGAAAAACCTGAAAAACCAAAAAAACTGTAATACTTCTAAAAACCCCAAAACCCTCAAAATCCATAAAACACTAAAAAATATTAAAAATAAAAAAATATCCCTAAAATATTGACAAACATGAAAATCCTTAAAAATAATGAAAACCCTATAAAGACCATGAAAAACTAAAAAAACTTAGAACCATTAAAAAACGTAAAAAATTCTAAAAATCATAAAAATATCAATATTCCCTAAAACCATTAAAACCCTAAAAACAATAAAAAAGTTAAAACCTTAAAAAACATATAACCATATAAATACCTAAAATACAACTAAAAACCTTAAAACCCACAAAACCCTCAAAATCACTAAAACCCCTAAAAACCACAAACCCTCAAAATCCCGAAAAACCGTAAAAAACCATAAATATCCTAAAAAAATCCAAAAAACCCCTAAAATTTTAAATAACTTTAAGAAACCTGAAAACCCCTAAGAAAATATTAGAAACCTAAAAACAATTAACACCCCTAAAAACCCAAAAAATTATAAAACCCATAAAAACCCAATGAATCTTTAAAACCTAAAAAAACTAAAAACTCATAAACACCCAAAACACCACTAATAAATCTAAAAACCCTTTATACCATTAATGTATTATAAAAATTTAAAAAACATTAAAAATTGTAAAACTCAAGAAAACCTTAAAACCCCAAAAAACATAAAAATACTAAAATCCCAATAAAACCTAAAAATCATCAAATTCCCAAAAAACACTAAAACCCATTAAAATACTAGAAATCCGTAAAAACCAAAAAACCCCTAAAAACCCTAAAAAACCCCAACTAAATAATAAAAAACTAAAAAATTTAAAACCCCCTAAAAACCTAAAAATTCTAAAAAACCCAGAGAACCCTAAAAATACTAAAACGCCTAAAACCCTAAAAATCCCTAAAATCGTAAAAAAATAAAAAACCTAAAAATCCCTAAAATTTAAAAAACCTTAAAAACCTTGAGAAAACCTCTGAGAAACATAAAATCCAAAAAAAAAAACATAAAATCTTTGAAACACCAAAAACCCAAAAAATCCAAAAACCCAATAAATACTGTAAATTCCTTAAAACCCCTAAAAAACAAAAAAAAACCATTAAAAGCCCTGAATACCCCTAAAAACCAAAAACCCACTAAAAACTCTACAAACTCTTTAAATCCCTAAAACATCAAAAAACTCTAAAAAAATTTAACCCCCAATAAACTAAAACAACCCCTAAAACCCAAAAACTAGAACTCTAAAAGCCATAAAACCCTCAAAATCTCTGTAAACCCAAAACACCAACGAAAATCCAAAAAATAACTAAAAACTCTAAAAACATAAAAAACTTAAAAACCCATAAAAACTTATAAAACTAAAAACACGTAAAACCCCAAAAAACCAAAAAAACATTTAAACCCTATAAACATAAAAAAGACACATAACCCTAAAAACCCCTAAAAATCATAAAACACCTAAAATCTTAAAAAAAACATTAAAACCTAGAAAAACTCTACAAATCCACTTAAAACTCTAAAAACCATTTAAACAATGAAAAATGTTTAAAAAACTCTAAAAATACTTAACAACCCTTAAATATCAAAAACCCTAAAATCCAAAAAAACCATAAAAGCCCTTTAACATGTAAAACCCCTCAAAATCCCTAAAAACCCTAAAAAACCATAGAAATCCAAAAAATCCCTAAAAATACAAAAAAAATGTAAAAAAACATAAAACCCTAAAAACCCATGGGAAATCCATAAAAACCTAAAAACACATAAAACCCCTAAAAAACTACATGATAAAACCCTGAAGTAATCCTAAAAACCCTAAAAACTTTAAAACCATAAAAATCCCTAAAAAACTAAAAACTATAAAAAACCAAATAAATCGCTAAAAATCCCAAATAACATAAAAATACAAAAAATCCAGAAAACCCCAAAGGAAACCTTAATAACCTCAAAACACTTTAACTCGCTCAAAACCATAAACCCCTAAAAACCATAAAATCCCTAAAAAAACCCGAACACCGTAAAAACCCTAAAAAAACCTGAAAAATGATACGAAAAAACCATTAAACTCAAAAAATGGTAAATACTCTAAAAACATAAAACCCTAAAAAAGCATAAAACCCCAAAAAAACCCCTAACAACCTTAAAAATCCTCCAAATCCATAAATCCCTAAAACCATGAAATCCTAAAAAATCCCTAAATATTCCAAAAAATATAAAACCCCTATTAAAACCTAAGAAAACCTTAAAAAAACTAAAAACACTAAAAACCCTAAAAAACATAAAAAAGAACTAAAAACAATAAAACAACCCTAAAAACCCTAAAAAATTCAAAATCCCAAAAAACCCTAAGACCTTGAAAATATTAAAAATTCCCCAAGATCCATAAATATGTGAAAACACTGAAAACGATTAAATAACCAAAAAAAACCCTAAAAATAATAAAATTTAAAACCATTAAAAAACCTAGAAATGCTAAAAACCCAAAAAAATGCTAAGAAGACCTAGAAAACCCTAAACCCCTAAAAATCATAAAAACCTCTAAACACCATAATAAACCCATAAAACCTCTAAAAACCTCTAAAAACTATAAAATCTATTGAAACCACTAAAAATATTAAAAACTTTAAAAACCATAAAAACCCTTAAAAACAAATATAACCCCAATACCCAAAAAAACCCTAGGAACCCATAAAAACTCTAAAAACCATGAAAACCCTAAAACCATTCAAAATCCATAAAAAACTAAAAAAATAATAATTCTAAAAAATAACTAAAAATATAGTAAAATTTAAACCCTGAAAACTTTAAAAAACCCTAGGAGAACCTTAAAACCCTAAAACCCCTCAAAATCACTAAAAACGAAAAAAACCATAAAAATCACAATAAATGTAAAAATAAAAAAAATGAAAAGCCCTAGGAAAACCTAAAAACCCAAAAACATAAAAACCCTTAAAAACATAATAAACATAAACATCCTAAAAAGTCCCCCAAAACACAAAAATCTCCATAAATAAATAAAACCTCATAAAAACCTAAAAACCATAAAAATCCATTTAAACCCTACAAACCCAAAAAACAATAAAAACCCTTTAAACCCCTAAAAACGTTAAAAACTAAAAAAACATTTAAAAACACTAACAAACTCAAAAAAACCATAAAACTAAAAAACTAAAAAACCCGAAAAACCATAAACCCCCTAAAAACCATCAAAATCTATAAAAACTCGGAAAACCCATAAAATAATAAAAATCCCTAAAATAACTAAAATCATAGAAAACATTAAAAACCTATAAACACTTAAAACCCTAAAAAACTAATAAACCCTAAATATCCTAAAAACTATAAAAACTATAAAAATCTAGGAATCCATAAACACCCCAAAACACATCAAAATCCCTTAAAATCCTAATAACCCATTAAATTTTTAAAAAATACCCAAAATGTAAAAACCTGTAAACGCCCTTAAAGACCACAAGAAAACCTTAAAAATATTAAAACACTTAAAACTACTAAAAACTCTAAAAACCATAAGAAAGCCCTAAAAACCTAAAAAGACTATAAAACCCCTAACATCCTCTAAAATCCATAAAACCACTAAACCATTAAAACCCCTAAAAACACATAAAAATCCTGATAACCAACTAAAAAATCTAAAAACCATAAACCTATAAAAATGTTAAAAATATCAAAAAAACCTTAAAAACCCTAAAAAACTCAAAAATTAAAAAATAAAACCCCTAAAAATACTGATAAACATGAACAACCCTAAAATTCCTTAAAACCTTAAGAAAACCTTTAAAACATAAATATAATTAAACGCCATCAAAAACTAAAAAAATGCTAAAAACCATAAAAAACAAAATACCCTAAAAACCATTAAAAACCTCAAAATAACTAAAAACCCTACAAAACCTTAAAACCCATGAAAACCCCTAAGAAAACCGTAAAAAATAAAAACACTGAAAAGAACTAAAAACCTAAAAATACTAAAGAACCTAAAACCCCTAAAAAACCTTTATAACCCTCAAATTCCCTAAAAAACTAGAAACCATAAAAATCCTTCAAATGCAGTAAAAATACATGAAAATGTAAACCCCTTAAAAACCTTGAAAACACCTAAGAAATCCTTTAAAACCTAAAAACACTAAAACCCCCTAAAAACCTAAAAAATGATAAGAACCTTAAAAGACCCTAAAAACCATAATAACCCCAGAAAACCAAAAATACCCTAAAAACCTTAACAACCCTAAAACCAAAAAACCCTAATCAACTATTAAAAACTCTAAAACCCTTTAACCAACTAAAAATGTTAAAAAACTATAAAAACCCTTTTAAACAATAAAAAACTAAAACAAACTAAAACAAAAAAACCACAATAACCCTAAAACCCCTAAAAACCCTCAAAATCACCAAAACCCATAAAAACCATAAAATACTAAAAAATAACTAAATATCACTAAAAATGTTAAAAACCCCTAAAAACCCGGAATAAATATATAAAAACCATAGAAACCTAAAAACAATTAAACCCCCATAAAACCCAAAAAATATTAAAATGATAAAAAACCATAAAGCCCCAAAAACACTAAAAACCCCTTAACACATTTAAAAACACATCAAAACCCCAAAAATACTAAAAACTCTAAAAAGGCTTTAAATACCTAAAAAAGGTCAAAACACTAAAAAATACATTAAAAACTTAAAAAACACAAAAAGACCCTAAACCCCATAAAAACCAAAAAAAACCCTAGAAATCATAAAAATCCCTGAAAAATAAAAAAACACATAAAAATCATAAAAACCCTAAAAATAAATAAAAATGTAAAAACCACAAAAAACCCAAAAAACACTAATAAATCCTTAAAAACCTAAAAATAATTTAAACCCCTAAAAACCCTAAAAACGCTAAAAATCCTAAAAACCAAAAAACACAAAAAACCATCAAAATATCTAAAAATTCTAAATCCCTAAAAATCGTAAATATCCAAAAAAACACAAAGATTCCCTAAAACGTAAAATAACTTAAAAAACTTGAAGAAACCTAAGAAACCCATAAAAATACTAAAAATACTTAAAACAACTCTAAACCAAAAAAACACAAAAGGAACTAAAAACCCATAAAATTCTATAAAACATTAAAAATACCTAAAACCATAACACCCCTAAAAACATTAAAAAGCATAAAAACCAATACAAACCCTAAAACCCACTAAAAACCCTTTAAATCACAAAAAATGTAAAAAAACACTTTAAATCTTTACAAACTCTAAAACTCAAAAAACCCAAAGAAACCCAAAAACCCATACAAACTCTAAAACCCAAAAGGCCCTAAAACCCTCAAAATCCATAATACCATGAAACCCATAAAAATCCAAAAGAAATCCATAAAAATCCCAAAAAATATAAAAAATTGTAAAACCCTGAAGAACCCTAAGAAAAAATTACTAAACTAAAATAACTTAAAAACCATAAAAACCTAACAAATGCTATAAACCCTAAAAACCCTAAAACCCATTATAACCCTAAAAACCATCAAAATCTCTAAAAAACATTAAAATGCTAAAAAACCCTAAAATACCTAAAATAGTAAAATACCCTAAATACCTTGAAAACCCTATGAAAACCTTAAAAACATTATAAAACTTAAAACTATTAAAAAACTAAAATAATAAAAACCTGAAAAAACTTTAAAAGACCCTCAAACCCATAAAACCCCTAATAACATTAAATACCCCTAAAAACATTAAAACCCCCTAAAATATTAAAAATAATAAAATCCATAAAACCCCTAAAAACCAATAAAAACTATCAACACCATTTAAAACCCTACGAATTTAAAAACTCTAAAATATCTTAAAAATCCTAAAAAACTCAAAAACTACCTAAAACCCCCAAAAAACAATAAAAACCCTAAAAACCTGAAAAAACTTAAAAACCCTAAAAATTTCTAAAAACATTACAAAAACATAAAAATCCTAAAAAATCGATAAAAACCCAAAGAACCATAAAAAACTATAAAAACCTAAAAAAAATATATAAAACCCTAAGAATCCATAAAAATACCTAAAAACCTAAAAGATCCTAAAAACCATAAAACCCCGAGGAAAACCATAAATTCATAAAAACATATAAAACCCCTAAAAAACTAAAAAATGAAAAAAATCCCAACAAACACTAAAAACGCTAAAAAAAACCCTAAAACCCATCAAAATCTCTAAATATCCCGAAAACCATAAAAATCCTAAAAATGGCCTCAAACTACCTAAAAAAAATAAAAAACCATAAATCTCTGAAAAACCATAACAAATCATTAAAACCCTAAATCCCTAAAATACCCTAAAACACATAAAAACCATAAAACCCATAAAACATTAAAAATCATAAAAACCCATAAATACACTAATAACTATAAAAACACATTAAACCAGTACAAATTTTAAAAATGTTTAAAAAAATTAAAAACTAAAAAAACAAAAATCCGTAAAACCCAAAAATCTATAAATCCCATAAAAACCCAACCCCCCCCAAAACCTCAAAATCCCTAAAAACACTTAAAACCCTAAAAAATCCTAAAAAAATCAAAAATATCTATAACAACATAAAAAACCTTAATAACCAAGAAAAACCACAAGAAAACCTTAAAACCCAAAAAAACATTAAACCCATAAAAACCAAAAAATGCTAAAACCACCATAAACACTAAAAACAATAAAAAACCCCTAAAAACATTAAAATCATTAAAAACAATAAAAATGATAAAAGTTCCATAAAATCCTTAAAAACATAAAAAACCCTAAAAACACTGATATACCCAAAGAAAACCTTAAAAACCAAAAAACACATAATCCCCTAAAAAATATAAAAAAATTTAAAAACCATAAAAATATCCTAAAAATCCTAAAACTCCCTAAAACCCGTAAAACCCCTAAAACCGTAAAAAATCATAAAAACCCATAAAAATCCTAGAACCACTAAAAATATAAAAAACCTTTTAAACCCTAAAATTTTTAAAAAAATTTAAAAACATTTAAACCCCTAAAATCATGAAAACCCTGAAACCTTAAAAAACGATAAAACCCCTAAAAACGCAAAAAACCCATAAACCCCCTCAAAACCCCTAAAAAACCTAAAAATCTAAAAAACTCCTAAAAACCATAGAAATGTAAAAAACCTTAAGACCCAGAAAACCACCATGAAAACCTTAAAAAAAATGAAACCCCTAAAGACTATAAAAACTCTAAAAACACTAAAAAGACCATAAAACCACTATAAACCCCTTAAAACCAAAAAACTCATAAAAACCTTAAAACCATTAAAACCCCTTAAAACCCCAAAAAACCCACTAAAAACTAGAAAAACAATTTAAACACCTAGGAACATTAAAAAACTCTAAAAAACTTAAATCCCTAAAAAATCAAAAGAAACCATAAAACTCCAGAAAATGATAAGAGCCCAAGAAAACCCTAAAAACCCTAAAAATACTCGAAAACTCTAAATCCCATTAAAAATACTAAAATATCCCTAAAAATCACTAAAAACATAAATAACTCTAAAAACCCTAAAAACCCCTAATAGAACCTTAAAAACAAAAAAACATAAAACTCATAAACACATAGAAAACACTAAAATGATAAAAAACCCTAAAACCCTAATAATCCTAAAAATCCCTACAAACCCTAAAAAATCATAAAAATCCAAAAAAAGCCCAAAAAATTCCTAAATACATAAAAAACCATAAAAAAACCTGGAAAACAATAAGAAAACCATAAGGCCCCAAAAACACTTCAACCCCCTAAAAACCTAAAAAAAAGTCAAAAAATGTAAAACACCCTAAGAAGACCATAAATCCAAAAAAACCAAACCCCCCACTAAAAAGAATAAAACCCCATAAACCCTTAAAAATCCATCAAAACCCTGAAAAACTACTAAAAACACTAAAAACACATTAAACCATTAAAAATGGTAAAAAGTATTAAAAAACTTAAGAAACACACAAAACTCGAAAAAAATCAAAACACCAAAAAAACCAAAAAAACCCCTAAAACCCTAAAAAAACATACCCCCCTCCCAATTCCCAAAAATCCCTAAAATATCGTAAGAGTTGTTATAAATCCCTAAAAGTCCCTAAAATTTTTAAAAACTCTAAATACCGAAAAAACCTAAGACAACCTAAAAAATCTAAAAAACATTAAACCCTTAAAAACATAATAAATGAAGAAAAAACTCTAAAAACCACCAAAACCTTAGAAAACCCTAAAACCCATAAATATCACTAAAACCCATAAAAACAATAAAAATCCAAAAAAATCACTAAAATCTATAAAAATATAAAAGTCATAAATACACTAAAACCCGAAGAAAACATTAAAAATGCAAAAACCTTAAAAACCCCTAAAAACAAAAATAATTCTAAGAAACTTAAAAGACCGTAAAAACCTCAAATCCCTTATAAATCATAAAAACACCTAAAACCGTAAAAACCCTTTAAACCCATAAGCATATAAAAACCAATAACAAATCTAAAAACCTTTAAACCTATAAAACATTAAAAACTCTATAAAACCTTAAAACCACAAAAAAAACAGAAAAATAATAAAAAATCTAAAAACTATTTACACACTAAAACCCCTAAAAACCCTCAAAATCCATAAAAACCGCAAAAACCATAAAAATTCTAAAAAAACTAAAAATACCTAAAAATGTAAGAAACCCTAAAACATTGAAGATCCCTAAAATAACTTTAAAATACTATAATTAATTAAAACCCCTAAAAACCGATAAACCGTTAAAAACAATAAGAAACCTAAAAACCATAAAAACCATTAAAAACCATTAAAACCCTAAAAATAAATAAAACCCCTAAAACCGTCACAAAATATAAAAACCCTTTAAACCCCTAAAAATGTTAAAAATGCTACAAAACAAAAAACGCTAAAATCTAAAAAACCCATAAACACAAAAAAACCATAAAACCTGAAAAATACATTAAACTAAACAGCTCTTAATCCTTAAAAACCCTAAAAAACCAAAAATATATTACAAAGTCCCATGAAATCCCAAAAGACATAAAAAACACTAAAAAACCTGAAAAACCTAGAAAAAATAAAAACACTTAACGCCCTAAAACCCTAAAAACGCTAAAAACCATAAAATCCTTAAAGCATAAAACCCTCAAAATCCCTAAAAACCCTAAAAAACATTAAAATCCCTAAAAATCCAAAAAAGCATAAATAAACATAACAACATTAAAAAATAATAAAAAACCTCATAAAACTGAAAACACTTAAAACACCTAAAAACTATAAAACCACTAAAAACCCTAAAAAATACCTAAAAGGACCATAAAACCCCTAAAACCCCCACCAAACTATAAAAACCCAAAAAACCCAAAAACCCCCTAAAAACCAATAAAAACTGAAAAAACCCAATAATCCCTGGAAACATTAAAAACTATAAAAATCCTTAAAACACATAAAAAACTCAAAAAAAAAACATAAAACTCATAAAAACAAATAAAAAAACATAAAAACCCTAAAAACATTTAAAACCCTCAAAATTAATAAAAACCATAGACACCATAAATATTATAAAAATCCTTAAAATCCCTAAAAATGTAAACAACCATAGTAACCCTAAAAAACCTAAGAAAACCATAAACACATTAAAAACACTTAAAACTACAAAAAACCTAAAAGAAACAAAAAACTCTCAAAACCCAAAAACCCCTAAAAACCATAAAAACCTTGAAATCCCCTAAAAACCCATAAAAACCTTAAAACCAATAAAAAATATAAACACCTTTTAATCCCCTAAAAATGTTAAGAATTATAAAAAACCTTAAAAATCCAATAAAAATTTCTAAAAACCCCAAAATAAATTAAACCATAAAACCATAAAACCCTAAAAATTCATAAAACCCTAAAAATCCCTAAAACCCTATGAATCATAAAAATCCTAAAAAACCCTTAAAATTACCAAAAAATGTAAAACCCCCTAAAAACATGAAATTTCCCTTGAAAACCATAAAAACCTAAAAGTATTTCAAACCCATAAAAACCTACCATAAAAATCCTAATAAACCCCTAGAACCATAAAAACCCTACAAACTATGAAACAACCCTAAGAAAACCCTAGAAACCTAAAAACACATAAATCCTCTAAAAACCAAGATATTCTAAAAAACCTATAAGACCCTAAAACCCATAAACACCCCTAAATACCTTAAAACCCCTAAATCCCCATAAAAACCCACAAAACCGACTAAAAACTCTGAAAACAACTTAAAAAACTAATAAATTTAAAAAATGGGAAAAAGCATAAAAAACATAAAACACTAAAAGAAACGCTAAAAACCCAAAAACCCAAAAACACCCAAAAAACCCTAAAAATCCCTAAAAATGTAAAAAAACCCTAAAAAGATTATAGAAACCTAAAAAACCACAAAGTACTCAAAACCCCTGAAATACCTAAAAACCCTAAAAACCCTAAAAAATAGTAAAAGTTCATAAAAACTCATAAATACCATAAAAACCAATAAAGACATTAAAAACGTTAAAATACCAAAAAAAATACTAAAAACTACTAAAAACTAAAAATATCGTTTAACTCGAAAAATGATTTTTAAAACTATAAATACCTTTAGAACCCTATAAACTAAAAAAACCTTAAAACCCCATAAAACCATTGAACATTGAAAACTCTAAAAAATCATAAACCTCTAAAAATCCATAATGACACTCAGAAACCATAGAAATCCGTAAAAATACCAAAAATTCCCTAAAAACATAACAAACTAGAAATACCATGAAAAACCCTTATGTGACCTTAAGAACCAAAAAACACTTAAAACCCCTAAAAACTCAAAAACCCCTAAAAAACCAAAAAAACACATAAAATGCTAAATTCCCTCAAAATACTTAAATACCCATTAAATCTTCTTTTTCCATAAAAACCCATAAAAATACTTTAAAAGCTAAAAAACCCTAAAACCCTAAAAATAATAAGAAAACCTTAAAAAGATAAAAATTCTTAAAAACTCTAAAAAACATAAAAAATGCTAAAAATGATAAAAACCCTAGAAACCATAAAATCCCTAAAAACATTGAAGAACCCCAAAACCCATAAAAACCATAAAATCCACTAAAAATTCTAAAATCCCTTTAATCCCAAAAAATCATTTAAAAAATATAAGAAACCTATAAAACCCCAAAGATAAAAAAAACCCTAAAAATTCAAAAAACCCATAAATACTTTAAAAACACAAATCCATAAAAGTACATAAAACAATAAAAAACCAAAAAAATCCTAAAAATCCATAAAGATCCCTGAAAACATAAAAATAATTCAAAACTTGAAAAACACTATGAAAACCTTAAAACCCCAAAGTACATAATACCCCTAAAAACCTAAAAACCCTAAAACGCTAGAAAACCCTAAAAACCCTAAAAACGTGAAAAACCTAAAAACCCTCAAAATTCCTAAAATTCCCTAAAACATCTTAAAAATGTAAAAAAACCCCTAAAAAACCTGAAAACCCTTAAGAAAACCTTACAATCCTAAAAGTCTCAAAACCCCTAAAAATCTAAAAAATTATAAAATCCATAAAAACCCCTGATACCCTAGCTGATACCCTAAAAAATTATAGAACTATCGAAATCCCTAAAACTCCTTAAAACCATAAAAATCCAAAAAAGCCCAAAAAATTCCTATAAATCTAAAAACCCTAAAAACACAAAAAACCCCATGAAAACCTTAAAAATCTAAAAACAATTAAAACTTCTAAAAAAGCTAAAATTGCTAAAAACCATAAAAAACCTAAAATGACCCTAAAACCCCTAAAAACCCCTAGAAACGTTAAAATCCCAAAATAAAAATAAAAAAACCCCAATAAAAATTCTAAAAAAACATTAAACCAATAAAAATGTTACAAATTACTAAAAAATATTAAAAACCCTAATCCTCAAAAAACCCTAAACATAAAAACCCATACAACCCCAAAAAACCACCAAAACCCCTCCAAATCAATAAAAACCTAAAAACCATAAAAATCGGAAAAAACCCTAAAAAACCTAAAAACGTATACACCCCTAAAAACCTGCCAATTAATAAGAAAAAATTAAAACCTAATATACAAAAATCCCATAAGAAACCTAAAAATGCTATAAACCTAACACCCTAAAACCCCAAAAATCCAAAAAACCCTCTAAATCCCTAAAAACCTTAAACAAACCATTAAAATTATAAAAAAGACATAAAATATCTAATACGTATAAGACCTTAAAAACCATAAGAAAGATCCTAAAAACCTAAAAACACTTTAAAACCCTAAAAACACTAAAAAGACCCTAAAAACCCTAAACCCCCCCAAACGATAAAACCCCTAAAAACATAAATAACCTAAACCCCATAAAAACCATAAACCCACCAAAAACTATAAAAAACATTAAACCCTTTAAAAACCTAAAAATGATAAAAAACACAAAAAACCTTAAAATTTCAGAAAAAAGTAGGAACCATAACATCCCAAAAAACTACTAAAAACCATCAATATCTATAAAATCTCTAAAAACACAAAATATTCGTAAAATGAAATAAAATTCCTAGAAACATAAAAGAACCCCTAATAAAACCTTAAAAACCTAAAACACCTAAAACACCTAAAAATAAAAAAATGGAAAAAACCCAAAAAACACAAAAAACACAAAAAACCCAAAAAACAGAAAAAACCAAAAAAAACTTAAAATCCCTTAAAATCCCTAAAACCCCCAAAAAGCATAAAAAAGACCTAAAAATCCCTAAAGGAATAAAAAACATAAACATCGTTAAAAAACCTAGGAAAACCATAAAAACCTAAAAACACTTAAAACTCCTCCCAAAAATAATGAAAATGATATCACACTCTCCTGGAATTCTCTCCCTCTCGCCATGGCACCAAGGGTTTCCTTCGGATTACCCTGGAGGATATTGGGTTAGATCTTCTCTCCGTCCCTCTCGGCCTTGTGAGAGACTCTCGTGGTGGCGGTGGATTGATGCTGAGGCCTTTGGTGCATATGCCTCTCTTCGACGGCTTCACATTTCCTCAGTAGCGGCAGTGATTGGGGTTTCGACAACTTTCGTGACCCTGCCCTTTTGTGCTTGCAGGGGGAGATATTGGCGACTTTGGTCTTCAGTAGTGTTCTTGGGAACAAAGGTGGAAGGCTTCAATGGTTCTTCCTCATTTCAGATCTCAGCGACTCGATCTTGGGATGCTGAGGATGGGTCAACATGGTCAAGGACCTCATCGGAAGAGGTTGCAGCGGCCCGGTTGAAGGATGAGAGGGCTTCTGTGGTGGTCAGGGGCTCTTTGATGATTTTCGATGATATGAGGATTTTCATTAGTTTGTCTGCGGTGCAGGCTCTCCGATCTGCTGGGAAGATGCTGATCAGAGGCTTTGGCGTGGCCTGGTTTTTCCGGTGGTCTGGCTTAGTTACGTCGGTTCCTCTTCCCGGCGTGCGGCATCTCCGATCCATAGAGGTGTGGTCCAGATCCATTATTTTCTTGGTGTGACGGTGCACTTCCATGGAGGAGCCTCTCAGATCTGTAATTTTTGTTGTGCGGCACTCTTGGTGGATCTCGGGTTCTTCGTCGGCTTGCTCCTCCGAGCAGTGGCATGGAGAGGCTTGGCCTCAGTGCTTCTATTTCTTGTGCAGTCAGTCTTTGCCGATCCTTGAAGCTGTGTGGGGAGCCATTGCTTTGGTCTAGCTCAGGATGCCAGGTGATGGTGCCGATTTCTCATTGTGGATCTCAACACGGAAGCAGGTTCGTTTTTGGATTTATTTTTTGTGGTATAATCTTGTTGCTGGTCTGGATAAGTGCTGCGTTCTGGGATCTTTGTTGGGATATGGTGGTTGTTTCACAGATTGTGGTGGGATTGGTTTGGTGCGAGTTTTTAGTTCTGTTTTGAGGTATTGGATTCTTTATGCTCTTGGTGTGCAAGTTCTGTGGTGCTTGAGGTGGATCTTCTTGGTTGGGAGGTGCTGGCTACTGGTTTTTGTGAAGAAGGATGATGGTTGCTGTATGGATGTGAGTGCTGGTTACTGAGGGTTGTGTGCTTTTGGTGATGATGGTCATGTGTTGTTGGTGGTTTCCTATTGTGGTGTGAAGGTACTGGATTCTGGTCTTTGTGAGATTGGATGCAGGTTGCTGCTTTGTTGTGAGATGCTGAATGATGGTGATGGTGAGCCTTGTGATTGTGATGCTGGTGGTTCTGTGATGTTGGATGCTGGTGGTTCTGTGATGTTGGATGCTGGTGGTTCTGGATGCTGGTTTCTTCTTGGATGGGAGGTGCTAAAGCTGCGGTTTATGGTCGTGCTACTGCTGGATGTTGTTTTCTTCTTGAGTTTGGATGTTGGTCGTTTGTTAGCTGTGAGCTGCTGGATGCTGGTTGATGCTGGATGATGGTGGTGGTTGCTTTGCTTTGTGTGTTTTCTTTTTCCATTCTCGACTTTTCTTTTTTTTGGGTCTTTTGTCTTGGGTCGTTAAGGGTTTTTGGGTGTGGGTCGTTTCACCCCTCCCCTCCCTTGTCTGTTGTGTCTCTTTTTCCTTTATAATAAATTTGGGGGGGTCGTGAATATCCCGACCCTCGTATCTTCATTGTCCGCCCCCAAAAATAAAAACCCTAAAATCCCTAAAAACCCTAAGAGTACCTAAAAACCCCTAAAAACCACAAAACATAAAAAAACCTTAAAAGAACCTAAAACCCATAGAACCCTAATAAATCATTAAAATATCTAAAGAGCCTTCAAAACCCAAAAAATCAAAAAAACACTAAAATAACCTTAAAACCCTAAAAACTCAGAATAAAAATTCTACAACTCCCAAAAAACTGTAAAAAAACCAAGAAACCCTAAAAACCCTCCAAATCTCTAAATCCCATAAAAATAATAAAAAACCTAAATAAGCCTAAAAATCCATAAAAACATAAAAGACCCAAAAAAAACCATGAAAAATATAATAAAATCGTAAAAACCTAACAAAAATTAATACACCTAAAAAACCAAAAAATGCTAAAAACTCTAAAAACCCTAAGGACCCCCTAAAAACTCTAAACCCCCCTAAATTCCATAAAACCCCAAAAAATCATAAAATGATAAATACACAAAAATACCCAAAAACCCACTAAAAACTCTACAAAAAATTTAAACCCCTAAAAAAGTTAGAAAAACTCCAACAAACCTTAAAAATACTAAAAACTAAAAAAACAAAAAATAAAAAAAAACATGAAAACCCTAAAACCTTGAAAAACTATAAGGAAAAAAAATAAAAACCTAAAAACACTTAAACCCATAAAAAACCTAAAAATATCTAAATACTCTAAACACCATAAAAACCCCAAAAAACCATAAACAACCCAAAAAACCAGAATAACCCTAAAAACATTGAAAACTCTCAAAACACTTTGAAAACCTTAAAACATTAACATCTCTAAAAACCTTAAAAAACATAAAAAACTAAAAAACAACCCGAAAAACCATGAAAACTATAAACCAAAAAGAAACCTTAATACCCCTAAAAAATCCTTAAAAACAAAAAAACCCTAATAAAACCTAAAACCATAAAAAAACATAAACTCAAAAAAAATTCTAAAAGCCCTAAAAACCATCAACATCCCTAAAACCCTAAAAATAATAAAAATCTTAAAAAATCCAAGAAATTAATTATAAATGTAAAAAAAACTAAAAAACTTGAAAAACCAAAAGAAAAACATAAAAAACTAAAAACTCTTAAAACCCCAAAAAATATAGAAATTTCTAAAAATTCTAAAAACCCATAAAAACCCTAAAATCCAAAAAAACAAAAAAAACCCTATAAAACCCTAAAACTTTAATAAACTCAAAAAATCATTAAAACCCCTAAAAATGAAAAAAAAAATCGTTAAACCCCCTACAAAACTAAACAAAACCCATTAAAAACGACAAAAAAAACATAAAACCCCTAAAGACACCAAAAACCCTACAACCCCCCCCCCCCCAAATCACTAAAAGCCCAAAAAGATCATACAACCCGTAAAAATCATTAAAAACCCTAAAATTTTAAAAAAACCTAAATCCCAGAAAACTCTTAAGAAACCCTTAAAAACCTAAAAACACTTAAAAACCAAAAAGACAAAAATGTTAAAACCCTTAAAAATCCCTAAAAACCATAAAACCCCTAAAAATATTCAAATTCCCTAAAAAATATAAAACCATAAAAATAATACAAAACCCTAAAATCCATAAAATATAAAAAACCCTGAAAAACAATAATAAAAACCTAAAAAACATAAAATACTTAAAACCCATAAAAACCTAAAAATGATAAAACCCTTAAAAGGCCATAGAAACCCTAAAAAACCCTAAACAATACAAAACCCATAAACACCTGAAAAAACCTTAAAACCCCAAAAAACCCACAAAAACCACTAAAAACTCAAAAAACCATCTTAACCCCTAAAAACATTATAAAACTCTAAAAACATTCTAAAACTCTAAAAACCATAATTCCCTAAAAAACTAAAAAGATACACTAAAACCCCAAAAGAACCACAAAACTCTAAAATCCCTATAAAACACTAAAAACCATCAAAATCCCTAAAAACCATTTAAAATCCTAAAAAACCCTAAAAACATAAAAAATTATAAAAACAAAAAAAAACCTATGAAGACCTTAAAAACCAAAAAAAATACTTAAAACCCTCAAAAACCAAAAGAGATATAAAACCTAAAAACCCCAAAAAAATCCTAAAACCCCTAAAAACTATAAATTCCCCTAAAACCCATAAAACGCATAAAAACACTAAAAAACAATAAAAACCCTTTTAAACTCTAAAGATTTTAAAAACTCAAAAAAAGATTCAAAACTATAAAAAAACCCATAACACCCCTAAAACCCCAAAAAACCAAAAAAACCATTAAATCCCCAATAGAACCCCTCAAAATCACTGAAAACCCTAAAATACCTTTAAAATCCAAAAAAATCCCTAAGAATCCTAAAAACATAAAAAACCCTAAAACCCTAAAAACCCCTTAAAAACCCTCAAAACCCTAAAAGCACTTAAAACCCCTAAAAACTAAAGACCATGAAAAACCCTAAAAGACCCTGAAAACCAAAAAAACCCCTAAAAACCACAAAAACTATTTAAAACCATAAAAACCCTTTAAACTGTTAAAAACCCTTAAAATACACTAAAAACTATAAAATCCCCAGAAACCCCTAAAAATGTCAAAAAAAACTTACAAATCTTAAAAACCCTAAAAAACTAAAAAACCCTTAAAACCTAAGAAAATCATAAAAACCCTAAACACCCTAAACCCATAGAAAAACAAAAAATCACAAAAATTCATAAAAATCACTAAAAATATCGAAAAGCATAAACATCCTAAAAACCCTAAAAAACATAAAAAAACTAATAAATTAAAAAATGCTTCAAACCCATAAAATACCTTAAAATGATAAAAACCCTAAAACCTTAAAAACCCTTAAAATGCCTAAAACCCTTAAAACCCATAAAAATCCTAAAAATTCACAAAAAATCACTAAAAAATGTAAAAACCCCAAAAAACCATAAAACACTAGGAATAACATAAACAAAAAAAAACACTTAAAACCCATCAAACTCAAAAAATTCTAACAACCCTAAAATACCCTAACAACCCTCAAAATATCTAAAAACCCTAAAAATCATAAAAATTCTAAAAAACCCAAATAAATTATAAATATATCAAAAACATAAAAATCTAGAAAAATCTAAGAAAACATTAAAAACGCCAAAAAACACATAAAACCCCCAAAAACCTAAAAATGCTAAAAACCCTAAAACCCTAGAAACCCCAAAAACCTTAACAACCCATAAAAATCATTAGAAATCAAAAAACCCATTAAAAACATAAACCACCAAAAACTCTAACAACTTTTGAACCCCTATAAGTGCTAAAAACACTAAAAGACCTTAAAAATCTAAAAAACTAAAATACCCTATAACCCCAAAAAACCATAAAACCGCAAAAAAACAAAGAAACTGTAAAAATCAATAAAACTCCTATAAACCATAAAAATTCATAAAATCACTAAAATCCTTAAAATCACTAAATAGTAAAAATAACCAAACTACCCCAATAAATCCATAAAAACTAAAAATACATAAAACCCCTAAAAACCTAAAATATGCTAAAAACCCTAACAAAACCCCAAAAAATCCAAAAAAACCCCTAAAACCCTTCAAAATACCTAAAACCCTAAAAACCCATCAAATTCCTCAATAGACATAAAAAATCCATAAAAATGTAAGAAACCATAAAAATGATGAAAACCCTAAGAAAACCAAAAAACCAAAGAAAACATAAAACCACTGAAAAACCTAAAAATCGCTAAAAACCGTAAAAAGACCGTAAAACAGTTACTACCCCTACAAACAATAAAATCCCTTAAAACCTTAAAAACCCCTCAAATCACATAAAAACCATAAAAACCACTAAAAACATCAAAACCCTTTAAACCCATAATATGTTAAAAAAACTCTAAAAAACCATAAAAACCCTAAAAACTAAAAAAATCCCTAAAATGTGAAAACACCTAAAATACCTAAAAAAAACTAAGAAAACCATAAAATCCTAAAAAACATAAACCCCTAAAAAACCTAAAAACTAATAAAAACTATAAAATCCCAAAAACCCTATAACCCATATAACCCCTTAAAATCCCTAAAAACCATAAAAATCATAAAAACCCCAAAAAATACCAAAATTTTTAAAAACCCCTAAAACATGAAAAACCCAAATAAAAACATAAAAACCGAAAAACAACTAAAATCCCTAAAAATATAAAATCCGCTAAAGACCCTAAAAATCCAAAAAGATCCTAAAAACCCTAAAAACAATAAAAACTCCTAAAACCATTAAAAATCATAATAATCCATCAAAACAAAAATACCACTAAAAACTATACAAACCTTTAAACCTATAAAAACTTTAAAAAACTCTAAACGACCTTAAAACCATAAAAAATCAATAAAAAACGCTAAAATGCTAAAACCCTTAAAATCCATAAATACTCTAAAACCCCTCAAACACCATAAAAAACATAAAAACCCTAAAAACATTATAAACCATAAAAACTCATAAAAATCATAAAAAATTAAAAAATATAAAAACCATTTAAACCCTTAAAAATGTTAGAAAACTCTAAAAACTATTAAAACCCTGCAAATTTCAAAAAATACTCTAAAACCGCCAAAAAAAACTTTAAAATCCCAAACCCCTCGATGTCCATAAAAACCCTAAAAGTCCATAAAAAAACCCCTAAAATATTTAAAAACGTAAATAAACCTAAAAAACCTAAAAACCACACATAAAACTATAAAAACATAAAAACACCTGAAACCCATATAAACCCTAAAAACACTGAAAACATTAAAAATCCTTAAAACCCCTCAGAAGTCCTAAAACCCTCAAAATACCATAAAGCCCTAAAAATAATAAAAAACATAAAAATCCATAAAAATCCACAAAAAATGTAAAAATACCTTAAAAATGAAAAACCCTACGAAAACATTAAAAACATAAAAACACTTAAAACCCCTAAAAACCCTAAAAATGCTAAAAACCCTATAGAACCCTTAGAGACTCTAAAATCATAAAACCCCCTAAAACCATAAAAACCAATAAAACCTTTAAAAACCAAAAAATTCATAAAAATCCTAAAAAAATATCAAAACCTTTTTAACACATAAAAATGTAAAAAAACTATAAAAACAATAAAACCATAAAAGACTAAAAATAACAATTAAAACCCAAAAAACAATAAAAACCATAAAACCCCTCAAAATCGATGAAAACCCTAAAAATGATCAACATCCATAAAAATCACTAAAAACATAAGAAACCCAAAAAACCCTACAAATCCCAAATAAAACCTCAAAAACACAAAAAAATAAAACCCATAAAAAACCTGCAAACCCTAAAAACAATAAAACCCCTTAAAACCCTAAAAACCCCAAAAAACCCAAAAACCTTAAAAATCTTCAAAAAATCCCTAAAGACCCAAAAAAGATTAAAAACAGAAAAAATTATAGGAAAACATTAAAAACCTAAAAATATTCAAACCACTAAAAAACTAAAAAATTATAAAAACCCTAAAACCCATTAAAAGAGCCTAAAAACCCCTAAAAACCATACAATCTCTAAAAACCTTCAGAAAACATAAAAACAAAAAAAAACAAATAACCACTAAAAAATATAATTCCCATTAAATCCATAAAAATATTAAAAACTCAAAAAAACCTAAAACCTAAAAAATTCCATAAAAACTATAAAAACCCTAAAACCCCATAAAATCCCTTAAACCGTAATAACCATAAAAAACATAAACTAGTTTAAAAAATCCCAAGAAATGTAAAAAAATATAAATACCCTGAACACCCCTAAGAACTCCCTAAAAATATAAAAAAACATAAAACCCCAAAAAACCTAAAATATACTTAAAACCCTAAAAACCATAAAACCCAAAATATACCTAAGAGCCATAAAAATCTCTAAAACCCCCCAAAAGCCAAAAAAATTCCTTAAAAACCTTAAAAATATATAAAAACGTAAAATATCATAAAATACATGAAAGACAATAAAAAAATCCTAAAACCCTAAAAATAATTAGACCCCCTAAAAACCTACAAAATAATAAAAACCATAAAGACCATAAGAATCCTAAAACACATAAAAACCTAAACACTTGATAAAAACCTCAAAAACCCCTAAAACCCCATAAAATTGTAAAACCACTAAAAAATCTAAAAAAAAATTAAACCACTAAAAAAATTAAAAATATGTAGAAAACATTGAAAATTGTAAAATACTCAGAAAACCAAAAAAAATCCAAAAACCATCAAACACTTAAAAATGATCAAAATCCATAAAAACCTAAAACCCATAAAAATCCTTAAAAATCCCAAAAATCCCTAAAAATGTAAAAAACCCTGAAATCCTTGAAAAATTGTGAGAAGACATTAAAAACCTAAAAACACTATAAACCCCTAAAAACAAAAAAAAAATTACTAAAACCCTTAAAAACACTAAAAGGCCCTAAAAACCATAGATATCCTAAATATTCCAAAAAACCCTAGAAACTAGTAAAAACACTAATAAAACCTTAAAATATGAAAATCTCATAAATCCCCTAAAAAACCAAGAAAATTCTAAATACCCTAAAAACCATAAAACACCTAAAAACCCTAAAAACACTAAAGAACCACTAAAACTCTAAAATCCCTTGAAACCCCTAAATATTTTAAACATACTATACTAAATAATAAAAAATCTAAAAAACTAGAAAAACCCCAAAAAACCGAACAAAACTATAAAAACCCTAAAATCCTAAAAGAAACATAAAACCCCCCAAAATCCCAAAAACCCAAAAACCATAAAAATCCTAAAAAGTCATAAAAATCACTAAAAATGTAAAAATTACTAAAAACCATGAAAAACCAAAAGAAATCCTTAAAAACCAAAAACAATTAAAACCCCTAAAAACCTAAAATATACCAAAAACCCCAAAACACCCAAAAAACCAAAAATCTCCTAAAAATCCTTAAAAACACTAAAAATGATAAAAGACTAAAGAGTCCCTATAAATTATTAAAAAATAGAAAAACTAAAAAAAATATTGACAAACACTAAGAAAAGCTTAAATAAATAACAAAACATAAAACCTCTAAAAACCCAAAAATATGCAAAAAACCCTAAAAAGATGAAAAACCCCTAAAAACCATAAAAACTATGAAACCCCTAAAAATATTAAAAACCCAAGAAACCCATAAAAACCCTAAAGAGAAACTAAATCTCTAACAAATCATTAAACCACTAAAAATGTTAAAAACCTCTAAAAACTATATAACCCCTAAAAACTCAAAATATCCAAAGAAACCAAAAAACCCATCATAATCCCAAATATTCCCTAAAAATGTAAAAACACCAAAAACCCCTAAAACACCTAAAAACCCTAAAAACCACTAATAAAATTCAAAAATCATTTAACCCTTAAAACATTTAAAAAAATATAAAAACTCTAAAAGACACCAGAAACTCAAAATTAACTCTAAAATTTAAAAAAATCATTAAAACCATAAAATCCCAAAAACCTTAAAATCCCTCAAAGTCCCTAAACCCTTAGAAATCATAAAAATAGTAATGTATCCCTAAAAATCCCTAATAACCTAAAAACCCCTAAATACCATGAAAATCAATAAAAAAACCATAAAAACGTGAATACAATTTAAACCATTAAAAAACTAAAAAACAATAAAAATGCTGAAAACCCCAAAAAGACGACAACAACCCTTATGACCCCTAAAAACTATAAAAACCCTAAAATCGATAAAAAACATTCAAAACCCAACAAACTGACCAAAAACTCTAAAAACCAGTTAATCCCCAAAAAACATTAAAAAACTCTAAAAACCACAAAAACATGAATAAGAAAAAAAACTCTAAAATCCAAAGAACAATAAAATCCAAAAAACCCAAAAAAATAAAAATACTTCAAAAATTCCTAAAAACATAAGAAATAACAAAAATATGCAAAAATATCTGTCAAAATCCCTAAAAACCCAAAACACCCCTAAGATAACCTTTAAAACCTCAAAACACCTAAAACCGCTAAAAACCTAAGATTGATAAAAACCTTGAAAAGTTCTAAAAAATAACTAAAAACCCCTAAAAACATAAAAAATCCTAAAACCCTAAAACACCCTATGACACCATAAAAACAAAAAAAAACAACTAAAAACTCTCAAAACCCAGTAATCATTTAAAAACATTAAAAACTATAAAAAACCTTAAAAACCCAAAAAACCCTAAAATAGAAAAAAAACCATAAAACCCAGAAAACCGCCCAAAATCCATAAAACACCTAAAAACTTTACAATCCAAAAAAAGCCCTAAAAATTCATAAAATGTAAAAAAACCTAACAACTATAAGAAATACTTAAAACCCTAATAGACCTAAAACGCTAAAAACTGGAAAAACTCTAAAAACCCCAAAAAACCTAAAAACCCACTAAAAAACATAAAACCCTAAGAACTCATAAAAACCCTAAAAACTACTAAAAACACTAAAAACCCTTTATACCCCCCTAAAACATTTAAAATTATCTAAAAAACTCTAGAAACCAAAAAAACCTTAACCAGTTTCAAAGAAAAACCCCAAAACAACAAATAAACCATAAAAACATAAACAATTTAAAAAACATAAATAATCCTTAAAATCCCTAAAAACATAAAAACAAGAAAAAACATGAAAAAACCCTAAGAAAACATTAAAAACCTAAAAAAACATAAAACCACTAAAAAATCTAAAAATTTCTAAAAACCCTAAAAACCATAAAATCCCTCAAAATCTTGAAAAACCCTAAAAAGCATAAAAATCATAAAATATCCCTAAAAATACATAAAAACCTAAAAACTCCTATAAACATTAAAACCCTTAATAAAATGATAAAAACATAAAAAAACATAAAATCTATAATATAACTAAAAAATGTTAAACCCTATAAAATCATAAACAGACCCAAAAAAACATAAAACTCCTAGAAACCATTAAAACCCCTAAACACTTAACGAACTATAAAAGCCATGAAAACCCTAAAAACAATGCAAACTATGAAGACCCATCAAACCCCTAAAAATGGTAAAAACATCTAAAAACCCTTAAAAACCAAAAAACATAAAAAAACATAAAAAAACCCAGAAACCCAAAAAAAACATAAAACCCAAAAAACCCTAAAACACCTCAAAATCGATAAAAAAACTAAAATCCATAAAAATCATAAGAAATCCATAAAATCCCTAAAAACATAAAAAACCATAAAAACCCTACAAACCATGAAAAAACGAAAGAAAACCTTAAAAAACAAGAACAATTAAAACACTAAAAACCCAAAAAACACTAAAAATGAAAAAAAAAACCTAAAAAATCAAAAAAAAATCAATCAAAATCTCTGAACACATAAAAACCAATAAAAAACTAAAAAATCCCAAAAAATGTAAAAAACCCAAAATCCATAAATAATCCGAAGAAAATATCTAAACCCTAAAAACACATTAAACCCTTGAAAATCTGAAAAAACACTTAAAACCCTAAAAATCTTAAAACCCTAAAACCCCCTAAAAACCATAAAACCACATAAAACCATAAAACCCCCCAAATACGCTTAACATCAAAAAGAAATTAATAAACTCTTTTAAATCCCCAATAACATTTAAAAACACTAAATTTTTTTTAAAAGCCTAAAAAACTAAAAAAACCCATAAAATCCCAAAAAAACCATAAAAACTTTAAAAACCCTAAAACCCCATAAAAAACCATAAAAAACCTAAAATTACAAAAAAAACTCAAAATACACTCAAAATACCTAAAAAACCTAAAAACCATAAAAATACATAAAAAGGAGCAAAAAATTCCTAAAAATGAAAAAAACACTAAAATCTTGAAAAAACCGATGAAAACCTTACAAATATAAAAAATAGATAAACCCCTAAAACAGAAAAAACATTAAAAACCCTAAAAATCTCTAAAAGATCATAAACCCCCAAAAAACCCCTAAAAGTCCAAAAAAACATAAAAACCCCTAAAAACATTCAAAACCCTAAAAACCATAAAAACCTTAAAACCCACTAAAAACTCTAAAACCCTTTAAACCCCTAAGAAGATAAAAACTATAAAAACCTTAAATACCCTAAAAATTTTAAAAACCCTAAAAATGAAAAAAGCCACAGAAAACCTCAAAACCCTAAAACACCTCAAAATCCATTAAAACCCTAAAAACCATAAAATCTTAAAAAGTCCCTATAAATTCCTTTAAAGGGAAAACCATAAATCCAAGAAAACCCTAATAATTCTATAAAAACCTAAAAACAATTAAAAAACCTAGAAATATAATAAATGATAAAACACCTAAAAACATAAACCCCGTAATAACCCTAAAATCCCTAGAAAAACCATAAAAATCTAAAAGAATTAAAATGCCTAAAAACATAAAAAAAATGTATAACAATAAAAACCATAAAGACCTAAGAAACCTAAAAACTGTAAAAACACCTGAAAACCTTAAAAACATTAAAAATCTATAAGAACCCAAAAAAACCTCATAAAACTCTATATAATATTTAAACCCATAAAAATGTTAAAAAACTCTAAATAACCTTAAACCAACTAAAAACTAAAAAAACCCCAAACACCCAAAAACCCATTATACACTAAAAACCCAAAACCCCTCAAAACCACTCAAACCCCTAAAAACCATTAAAATTTTAAATAATTAGAAAAAATTCTTAAAAAATAAAAAATCCTAAAAAATATGAACACCCCTAAGAAAACCTTAAAACCTAAAAAAAAATTAAACTTGTAAAAAACCTAGAAAATTATAAAACCCCTATAAAACCATATAAAAAATATAAAACCCTATAAACCCTAAAAATCACTAAAAATTTAATAACCCATAAAAATCCTAAAAAAACCCTAAAAATCCCTAGAAACATAAAAATATGAAAATCCTAAAAAAAACCCAGAAAACCTTAGAAACCAAAAAAAACAATTTAAACCCCATAAAATACTAAAAATGATAAAAACAAACCCCATAAAATATCCTAAACACCATTAAAACACCTGAAAACCATAAAATTACCTAAAAAATCAAAACCTGTAAAAATGTGTAAAAACTCTAAAACCCCTTTAAACCCCTAGAAATGAAAAAATAATCTAAAAAAATGAAAACATTAAAAACACCAAAAAACCACAATGAACAAAAAAACATAAAAACCATAAAACACATAAAGAACCCTTAAACCCCTTAAAATCCCTTAAAACCCTAAGAACAAAAAAAAATCCTAAAAATACCTAAAAATCTCAAAAATTTCCATAAACCCTAAAAACCCTAAAAACCCAATGAAATCATTAAAACCCAAAGAATACTTCACTCGTAAAAGTATAAAAATATATTTAATCCATAAAAACCATAAAAACCCCTAAATACCGTAAAACCACTAAAAACATAAAAAATCCTAAAAATCCATAAAAACTCTCAAACCACAAAAATACTGAACCACATTAAAACACCAAAAAATGATTAAAATTCAAAAATACATTAAAAACGAAAAAAACTAAAACTAAACAAACTAAAAAAAATCCCTCAAGCCCTCAAAACCACTAAAGAGCAAAAAATACCAATAAACCATAAAAATACTAAATATCCCTACAAATATAAAAAACCTGAAAACCCCTAAACAACAATAATAAGACCTTAACACCTAATAAAACTTAAAATCCCTCAAATGCCTAAAAATTCTAAATCCCCAAAAATCCCTAAAAACGTTAAAAAAACCTAAAATCCCTCAAAATTCTTAAAATCCATAAAACCCATAAAAATCCTGAAATTTCCCTAAAAATCCATAAAACCTAACATTCCATAAAACACTAAACACCTTTAGAAAACCTTAAAAAGCAAAAAAACAATTAAAACCCCTAAATAAAATAAAAAATGATAAACCCCTAAAAAATCTTAAAAGTCCTAAAACACTAAAACCCCTCAAAAACCATAAAAACCCTAAAACCCTCTAAAATTTCTCAAACACACGTTATTCCTCTAAAAAAGTTAAAAACTAAAAAAAATTGTAATCGCCCAAAAATCACAAAAACCCTAAAAAACATTAAAACACTTAAAAATCGTAAAAACCCAAAAAGTCCAAAACAACCCTAAAACCATAAAAATCCTAAAAAATCCATAAAAATATAAAAACCCAAAAAACTATAAGAAAACCATAAAAACTTAAAAACACTTAAAACCCCCCAAAAACCTAAAACTTTCTAGAAACCCTTAAAAACCCTATTATCGCTAAATATCCCTAAAAATAGTAAAACCATAAAAATCCAAAAAAATTACATTAAAAATTTGTAAAAATTTATAAAACACTCAAAACTATGAAAATCCCCAAAAAAAACATTAAAAACATAAAATAACTTAAAACCCATAAAGATATCTAGAAATCTAAAAAACCCAAAAATCCAGAAAAAACCTAAATTCTCCTAAAAACCAAAAATATCCTAACAAATTATAAAACCCCTAGTAAACCCTAAAAATAAACCTAAATCCCAAAAACTCTAAAAACACTAAAAAAATATGCTAAAACCCCCAATAGACCTTACAAGACCCAAAAACCTAAGAAGCCCCTAAAAACCAATAAAAAATCAAAAAACTCTTTAAACCTATAAAAATGTTATGAAAACTCTAAAAATTATTATAACCCATAAAAACTATAAAAAACCTATAAAAAACCCACAAAAAATCTAAAAACCCTAAATCCCCTAAAAACCCTAAAAATCCATAAAAAATATTACACCCATAAAAATCCTAAAAAATCCCTAACAACCCTAAAACCACAAAAATTCCAAAAACCCTAAAAACAATTAAGCAATTAAGAAATCTATAAAAACAAAATATAATTAAAATCCTTAAAAACCTAAAAAATGCTCAAAATAATAAAAAAATCCAAATAACCCCCTAAAAACCATCAATATCCCTAAAACCCCTGAAAATAATAAAAAACCTAAAAATTGCCTAAATATATCTAAGAACATAAAGAACCTAAAAACCATTAAAAACAAAAAGAAAACTATAAAAACCTAAAAACACGTAAAACCCTTACATACATAAAAATGACTAAAAGTGAAAAACCCCTAAAAAGACCCTAACAATCCTAAAACCCAAATAGTGCAAAAAACATTTTTATGTCGGTTATTTTTCATTTTTTACCTCGGTTTTTAGCCAACATTAATATAGACGGGGTTATAAATATTGTTTTTTACGTCGATTATCTAAAAACAAACATAAAAACATAACATCATGGTGTTTATCACGTCAGTTATTTATTAACCGACGTGAAAAACCAGTGGCGAAGTGTTTATCACATCGGTTATTAAATAACTGCCATGATAAACCATTTCCCAGGTGTTATCACGTCGGTTATTCAAATAACTGACGTTATAAAACCTTCCCAGTCATTTATCATGTCGGCTATTAAATAACCAACTCGAAAAACCAGGGAGGAGGGTTTATCATGTCAGTTATTTAATAACCGATGTGATAAACCAGTGCGGGTGGTGTTTATCACATCGGAAATTAAATAACCGATATTAAAAACCAGGGCGGGAGGGTTTATCACGTTGTTATTTAATGACTGACGTGATAAACTAGTGTAGGGGGGTTTTTATCACTTCGGTTATTAAATAATCGACGTGAAAAACCAGGGGAAGGGTTTATCACATCGATTATTTAATAACCGATGTGATAAACCAGTGCAGGGGGTGTTTATCACGTGTGTTATTAAATACCAGGTGTGATAAAACCATGGTAAATGGTATATCACGTCGGTTATATAATAACCGACCTGATAAACCATTTCCTAGGCCTTTATCAGGTCAGTTATTAAATAGCCGACCTGAAAAACTACTTCACGGGTGATTATCACGTCAGTTATTCAAATAACCGACATGATTAACCCTTCTCTATTCCTTTATCACGTTGGTTATAAAATAAACGACGTGGAAAACCATTTTTTTAAATAGAAAGCAGTCCGCTGCTCCCCCCAGAAACAACGAGAAACCAAACCAAGAATCCGTACTAGAAAAGTAGAAGTATGGAAAAACAAGAACCAAAGAAAAATGAAGCATTTACATTGATAACATTTAAAACATACCCCACTAGACAGCCCCCACCACCCCCTGGACAGCCCCCCTAACCCCACTGGACAGCCCCCACCACACCCCTGGACACCCCCCACACCCCTGGACTGCCCCCGACCCCCTGGACAGCACCAAACACCCCTGGACATCCCCACCACCCCTGGACAGCACCCCACACCCCTGGAAAACCCCCACCCTCAGGTATACCCCTCACCCCTGGACAACACTCCCACACCCCTGGACATCCCTCCCACACACCTGAAACAGACCAAAAAGTTACCAAAAACTGACCAAAACCCCCTCACCCACTGGCCTCCCCCCACCACAACCCTGGACACCCCACACCCCTGAACATCACCACCACCCCCTGGACATCCCCCCACCCTCCTGTATACCCCCACCCCCTGGACAACACTCCCAAACCCCTGGATAGCCGTCCCACACCCCTGAAACAGACCAAAAAGTTTCCAAAAACATACCAGAACCCCCCCCCCCCCTCACCCTACTAGATAGCCCACACCACACCCCTGAACACACCCCACACCCCAGGACTGCTCCCACCCCCTAGACAGCCCCAACACCCCTGGACAACCCTCCACCCTTGTGGACACCCACACCCATGGACTTTCCAACCACCCCCTGGACAGCCCCCACCCCCTTGGACACCCCCTAGACACCACTAGAAAAACCATTTAAACCCATCAAAATGTAAATGCACTATAAAATCCATTAAAACCATATGAAATTTTAAAAAACCCTAAAACCCCAAAAAACAATAAATACCCAAATAACCCTAAAAACCTAAAAATCATAAAAATCCTAAACAGTGCCAAAAAATCTAAAAAACATAAAAATTATAGAAACCATGAAAATACTAAGAAAACCATAAAAATGTTTTAAACCATTAAAAACAAAAAAATTAAAATACTAAAAACCATAAACCCTAAAAACCATAAAAACCCATAAAACCTAAAAAACTGTAAAAACCCATAAAATCACTAAAATACCACTGATAAAATTAAAAACCCTATGGACCCCTAGTAATGTTAAAAACTCCAACAATCTTAAAAATTCTGAAAAACTCATAAAACACCCTAAATCCCAGAAAACCAATAAATCCCTCAAAACCTTTAAACCCTAAAAACTCTCAAAATTCCTAAAAAACAAATAAACCATTAAATCCCCCAAAAAACCATAAATTTCCCAAAAATTTAAAAACACTAAAAACATGAAATCCATAATAAATACTTATAAAAAACAAAAAACAAATAAAACCACTAAAAACTAAAAAAAATTCTTAAAACCCTTAAAAACTCTAAAATCCCAAAAACCCTAAAATCACATAACACCCTAAAATACATACAAACACTAAAACGCCTTTAAACCCTAAAAATGTTAAAGAAATCTAAAAAACCAAAAATCTATAAAAAATCAAAAAAAAAACCTAAACCCCCAAAAACATTGAAAACCCGAAATCCATAAAAATCTCTAAACCCCTCAAAATATCTAAAAACACTAAAACAATAGAAATACTAAAAAAGCCCTAAAAGTTAATTTCTTTTAAAAATACTAAAAAACGTGAAAAACACATTGAAAACCTTAAAAACCAAAAAAAACTTTAATCCCCTAAAAACTAAAAGATGATAAACACAATTAAAAACCCTAAATCCCCTAAAAATATAAAAAATTCCAAAAGACCTAAAAATTCCTAAAGACATAAAAAACTATAAATCTCTAAAAACCTCAAAGAAAACCTTATACACTAAAACTACTTAAAATCATTAATAAACTAAAAACAGTATAACCCCTAAAAACCCTAAAACCCTCATCATCTCTAAAACCATTTAAACATAAAAATATCCTAAAATCCCTTAAATTCTCTAAAAATGTAAAAAACCCTAAAAACCATGAAAAACCCTCAGAAACCCCATAAAAATCTAAAACACTTAAAACTCCTAAAACCCCTAAAAATACTATAAAACCTAAAGCCCCTAAAAAGACACTAAAAACCCCTAAAACCCCCTAAAAACCATAAAAACACCAAAAAACATTAAAAACTCCATAAAACCCCTAAAAACACTAAAAACTCTAAATACCCTTTAAATCCATAAATACGTTAAAAAACTTTAATAAACTATAAAAACCATAAAAAAACTCATGACATCCCTAAAACCCAAAAAAACCATAAAGCCCCTAAAAACCCAAAAATCCCTCATTATCCCTAAAAACCCTATAAACCATAAAAATCATAAAAAATACTTAAAAATACATAATAATTTAAAAAAACATAAAACCCTGAAAAATCCAAATAAAATGTTAAAAACCTAAAATCACTTAAAACCCATAAAAACCTAAAAAAGCTAAAAACCATAACAAAACATAAACCATAAAATCTAGCAAAATCCCTAAAACCCCTAAAAACTATAAATATCTTAAAAAATATAAAAAATAAAAAAAATATGTAAAAACCCAAAAAACCCCTGGGAAGACCTTAATAACCTAAAAACACTTAAATTCCTTGAAAAACCTAAATACACAAAAAACTTTAAAAACCATAAAAGACACAAAACACCAAAATAGCCACTAAAACCACAAAAACACAAAAAACCATAAAACCCCTTAAAACCTTAAAAAATCATAAATCCCAAAAAATTCTAAAAAATCTAATTTTCCTTAGAACCCTAAAAAAGTAAAAATGCTAAAAACCAAAAAATCCATAGAAAACATAAAAAAAAATAAAAAATCCCGAAAACCATTCAAAATCCCTAAAAACATAAAAACCAAAAAAAAAACTAAAAACCCTAAGAAAAACATAAATACCTAAAAATATTTAAAACACATAAACAAACTAATGATGAAAAATACCCATAAACCCCTAAATACCCTGAAAATCCCTAAAAATCCTAAAAAATAGAACCCTAAAAAATCCATAAAATCTCTAAAAATAAAAAAAACCCTAAAACCAAAAAAACCATAAGAAAACTGTAAAAACACCAAAACAATTAATGCTCCTGAAAAAACTAAAAAATTCTAAAAAACCTAAAAACTGTAAAAGACCCTAAAACCCCTAAAACCCCATAAAATTGTAAAAGACGTTAAAAACCCTAAAAACCAATAAAAACAGAAAACCACTAAAAATTATAAAGCCCTTTAAACACGTAATTTTTTTAAAAAATTTCTGAAAACATTAAAAACCATAAAATCTAAAAAAACCCCTAAAAACCTAAAATCCCCTTAAAATCCAAAAAATTGATAAAACCCTAAAACCATTAAAATATTAAAAATCCGTAAAAATCCCTAAAAACATAAAAAAATCTCGAGATACCCTGAAACTCCTGTAGAAATCCTTAAAATCCTAAAAACACTTCAAACCCCAAAACCCCAAAAAACACTTAAAACCCTAAAAAAACCCTAAAAACAATACAAATTCATAAAACTCTAAAGACCATAAAAAACTAAAAAATCCCTAAAAATACATAAATATGTAAAATACCCCTAAAAACCCATTAAATCCATATGAAAACATTAAAAATAAAAAAACTTAAAACCGCTAAAATCCAAAAAATGAATAAAACCATATAAAATCGTAAAAAGAAACTTTAAACCCTAAAAACCCCCCAAAACCAAAAAAACCATAAACAATAATTAAAACCCAAAAAACTCTAAAAACCCACTAAAAACATTAAAAACACATTAAACACCTAAGAATGTAAAAAACTCTAAAAAATCTTTAAAACCATAAAAAAACCCTACCATCCAATAAACAATTAAAATCTAAATATCATAAAACCCCATAAAACCCCTAAAAACCATTAAAATCCCTAAAAAAATATATAAATTCCCTAAAAATAAAATAACCCATTAGAACCCTAAAAACCCGAAGAAAACCTTAATAACCAAAAAATACTTAAATCCCCTAAAGAACTGAAAATCACCAAAACCCTAAAAACCCCTAATAACACTAATAACCCTCAAACCCCTCAAGATCCCCAAAAACCCTCAAAAACCATAAATATCTTAAAAAGATATATAAATCCCAAAAAATGTAAAAAACCATAAAAACCCTGAAAAATCCAAAGAAAATCATAAAAACCTTAAAACCCCTAAAACCCTAGAAAATTCTCAAAACCATTAAAAACATAAAAGACCCTAAATATCTAAAATCCATAAAAACAAAAAAAATGATTCAATTTGTAAAAAACCGTAAAACCCAGTGAAAACCCTAAAAACCACTAAAAACTCTTAAAACTAATTAAACCCCTAAAAAGATTAAAAACTCTAAAAAAATTATAACTCTAAAAAATAAAAAACACTAAAAACCCAAAACCCCTAAAAGACCCTAAAAACCCAAAAACCACTAAAACCATAAAACCCCTAAACATCATAAAAAACATAAAAATACATTAAAACACAAAACAAATAATGAAAAATTCTAAAAACACATTAAAACCCTAGAAATATTGAAAAAATATTAAAAACCTTTAAGCCCCTAAAAACTCAATGAAACATAAAAACCATAAAAAACCCCTAAAACCCCTAAAAACCCTCAAAGTCCCTAAAAACCCTAAAATATCATAAAAATATATAAAGACATCAAAAACCATAAAAATGTAACAAAACCCTTAAAAACCTAAAAACTCTAAGATAAACCAAAAAAATCTAAAAACAATTTAAAATGATAAAAACCATAAAAAGATCCTAAATACCCTAAAACCCCTAAAAACAATAAAAACCCATAAAATCCATAAGAAACTATAAAAACCCCAAAATCCCCTAAAAACCATAAAACCCCTAAAAAATAAAAAACCTAAAAATTTAAAAAAACAATAGAACCTTTTAAAAACCTTTAAACCCACTAAAACTATAAAGCCCTTTAAACCACTAAAATGTTAAAAATCCCTAAAAACACAAAACCCCTAAAACTAAAAAAAACTAAAACCCCAAAAGAGCCATAAAACTCGTAAAACCTTAAAACCTCTCAAAATCCCTAGAAACCGTAAAAACCCATTAAAATCATAAAATGTCCTAAAAATACCTAAAAATTTAAATAACCCTAAAACCCTGAAAACCCCTAAGAAAATATTAAATACCTTGAAATACATAAAACCAATAAAAACCTAAAAATGATAAAAACCATAAAAACCCTAAAAGTCCCTAAAAATAATAAAATCCCTAAAACCCATAAAACCTATAAAACAATAAAACCCCTAAAAACATAAAAACCCATAAAACCCTAAGCCAATAAAAAACGTCAAATCCCCTTAAACACCTAAAAACATTAAAAACTCTAAAAAATCGTAAAACCCAAAAAACTCAACAAAAAAATCCTAAAACCCTAAACAACTATAAGAACCCTCAAAATCACAAAAAACATAAAAACCATAAAACCCTAAAAAATTCATAAAATACCTAAAATTGTCAATCCCCCAAAAAAACATGAAAACCCCTAATAAAATCTTAAAAACTAAAAAAACACAAAAAACCCCTAAAAATCCTAAAAACAATTGAAAACCTAGAAACCCTGAAAACTCTAAAAACCCGTAAAACCCTCAAAATCTATAAAAACACTAAAAAATCATCAAAATCCTATAAAATACTTTAAAATCCATAAATAATCACTAAAAAACCCCTATGACAACCCTCAAAACATAAAAACACTTAAAACCCCTCAAAATCCTAAAAACTCTAAAAAAAACATAAAAACCCAAAAACACCATAAAACCTTTAAAAAACCAAAAAACCCATAAAAACCCTAAAACCCACCAAACACTCCAAAAACCCTTTAAAAACATAAGAACATTAATAAACTCAAAAATCCCTTTAAAACCCAAATAAACTCAAAAAAACTAAAACTCAAAAATGCTAAAAATCGATAATACACTCAACATCCCAAAAAAATTAAAAATTCATAAAAATATTTAAAATTTAATAACATATTTAAAAACAAAAAACCCTAAAAGCCTAAAAAAACCTAATAAAACCGTAAAAACCTAAAAACAATTAAGAATCCTAAAAACCCAAAAAATAGTAAAAACCCATAAAATCCCTTAAAACCCCTCAAAACGTCAAAATCCATAAAAACATAAAAATCGTAAAAAATACCTAATAAATAAAAAACTATAAAAATGCCGAAAAATAAAAAGAAAACCATAAAAACCTAAAAAAATTTAAAATCCCTGAAAACCTAAAAATGCTAAAAAACCATAAAGGACCCAAAAACCCTTAAAAACTTAAAAAACAATACCCCCCAACCCAAAAACCCATTTAAACCCAAAAAACTATAAAGAACCATTAAACACTCTGAAAACCTTTTAACCCCCAAAAAAATAAATAACTCTATTAAAACATAAAACCCCTAAAAATCACAAAAAAACACCATAAAAACCATAAAACCATAAAAACCATAAAAAATCATATGACCCTATAAAACCCCAAATCCCTCAAAATCCCTAAAAACAATAAAAGACATAAAAAATCCAAAAAAATCCTAAAAATACTTAAAATGTGAAATACCCCAGAAAAAATGTTATAAAACCATAAAAAACTAAAAACACATAAAATACCTAAAGCAGCTAAAAACGATAAAAACCCAAAAAACTGTAAAAACCCTAAAAACCCTAAAACCCTTTAAAATACCAAAAAACCCTAAATAATAAATTTCATTAAAAACCCTAAAAATCTCTAAAAATGTATAAAAACATAAAAAACCCCAATACCCCTATGAATACCATAAAAACATTAAAACACTTAAAACTACTAAAAGACCCAAAAATACTAAAAACCCTAAAAAACCCTCAAAGGACCATAGAAACATTAAAATCCCAAAAAAACCCTAAAAATCAATAAAAACTCTAAAAATCCTTTTATACCCATTAACATGTTAAAAAACTCTAAAAACCCATATAACCCCAAAAATTTCAAAAAACCCAAATAACCCTAAAAACACAAAAAAAACCCATAAAAACCTTGAAGACCCATAGGACACCTCAAAATCCATAAAACTCTAAAAATGCATAAAAATCATAAAAAATACTTAAAACCAGATAAACGTATAAAACCCTAAAAACCCTAAAAACCCAAGCAAACCTAAAAACTAAAAAAGCACATAAAATCCTTAAAAACACTAAAACCCCCCCCAAAAAACCCATAAAACATCAAAAAACTCTAAAAAATATTTAAACCCATAAAAATGTTAAAAAAATTTAAATATCTTTAAACCCAATAAAAACTAAAAAACCCTAAACATCCAAAAAACCATTATACCCTAAAAAATCCAAAATAATCCTAAATAATCCCAAAAAATACTTAAAAAGATAAAAATTCCAAAAAACTCTGAATACCCCTAAGAAAATCTTAAAACTTAAAAATAATTCAAACTCATAAAAAACCTTAAAAAATATAAAACCCCTATAAAACCCTATAAAATATAAAAAAAACCTAAAAACCCGAAAAATCAAAAAAAAACCCCAAAAAAATACAAAAAATTCCCAAAAAATTGCTAAAACAAAAATAAGAAAATCCTGAAAAAAAAACTAAGAAAACGTTAAAAATCAAAAAAAAATTTAAACTTCTTAATGTACTAAAAATGATAAAAACCATAAGAAGATCCTAAACACCCTAAAAACACCTAAAAACCATAAAAATACCTAAAAAATTAAAAATCCTTAAAATGAAAAAAACTCTAAAAACCCTTTAAACCCCTAAAAATACAAAAATAATCTAAAAAACATCAAAACATTAAAAACACCAAAAACCGACAAAGGACACAAAAAACACATAAAAACCCAAAAACAAATAAGGAACCCTAAAACCCCTTAAAATACCTTAAAACCCTAAGAACAAAAAAAATCCTAAAAATCCCTAAAAATATCAAAAATTGACATAAACCCGAAAAACCTAATGAAAAAAATTAAAAAACAAAAAATACATCACGTGTAAAAGTCTAAATATATCTTTATCCCCTAAAAACCATAAAAAACCTAAATAACATAAAACCACTAAAACCCTTAAAAACCCTATGAATCCATAAAACCCCCCAAACCACAAAAAAATCTAAAAGTACTTAAAACACCAAAAAATGATTAAAATTCATAAAAAACCTAAAAATCTAAAAAACTAAAAAAACCCCAAAACCCCAAAAAAACCAAAACAAATCCCTAAAAACCCTCAAACCCCTTAAATATCCAAACAAACCATTAAAATCCTAAAAATCCCAAAAAATATAAAAATCTAAAAAAACATAAACAACATTAAGAAGACCTTAAAAACCTAATAACACTTAAAATCACATAAATCCATAAAAATTATAAAGCCCGAAAAAACCCTGTTAACATTAAAAAATCCTAAAATCCCTCAACATTCCTAAAAACCGTAAAAACCATACAAATCCTAAAATTACCATGAAAATCCATAAAACCTAAAAAAACATAAAAGTCCAAAAACCCCTAAAAACCGTAATAACCTAAAAATAACTAAAACCCTAAAAAAATCCTAAAAGGTCCTAAAACCCTAAATCCCCTCAAAATCCATAAAAACTATAACACCATAAAAACCCATAAAACCCAATAAAATTTCTAAAACTCACTTTATACCTCTAAAAAAGTAAAAAACTTAAAAAAAATCATAATAGACCTAAAATCACAAAAAACCATAAAAAAAATTAAAACTCTTAAAAATCCTAAATACCCTAAAAATACAAAAAAACCCTACTACCATAAAAATCCTAAAAACCCATAAAAATTTAAAACCCCCAAAAAACCCTAAAAACTATAAGAAAACCTTAACGACCTAAAAACACATAAAACCCACAAAAACCTCAAACTTTCTAAAAACCCTAAAATCCCTAAATATCCCTAAAAACACTAAAATTGTAAAAATATAAAAAACCAGCCTAAAAATCCGTAAAAAAATCATTAAAAACGTAAAATAACTTAAAACCCGAATAAATATCTAAAAATATGAAAACCCAAAAAAAGAAACACAGAAAAACCCTAAATCCTCCTAAATACCACAAAATCCCCTAAAAATGGTAAAAGCCCTAATAAACCCTAAACTTAACCAAAATCCATAAAACCCCTAAAAACACTAAAAAATTCTAAAACCCCCAATAGACCCTACAAGACCCAAAAAACCCAAAAACCCCCCAAAACCCATAAAAAGTCTAAAAAAATACTTAAACCACTAAAAATGTTAACAAATCTCTAAAAACCCTACAATCCCCTAAAAACCAAAGAAATACATAAATAATCTAATACCCATAAAAATCCTAAAAACCCCTAAATACCCTAAAACCATGAAAAACCCTAAAACTATGAAAATAAGTAAGAAATACATAAAAAGCCAAAACAATTAAAACCCTTAAAAACCTAGAAAATTCTCAAAACACAAAAAAAATCCAAAAACCCCCTAACAACCATCAAATCCCTAAAAACCCTAAAAATAATAAAAAACCTGAAAATCACTTAAAATCTCTAAAAACAGAAAGCCCCAAATACCCTAAAAAACCCAAAGAAAACTATAAAAACCTAAAAACACTTAAAACACCTACAAACATAAAAAAAGTAAAAATTTTAAAAACCCCCAAAAGACCATTAGAATCCTAGAACCCCATAAATACTAGAGAATACCTAAAAACCTTAATAACTCTAAACACCCACCCCTCTAAAAATTACCAAAACCCATTAAACCCACCAAAATGTTAAAGCACTATAAAATCCTTTAAAACCATATGAATTTTAATAAAAACCCTAAAACCCCAAAAACACTAAAAACCCTAACAACCCTAAAAAACCTAAATATCATAAAAATCCTAAACAGTCCTGAAAAATCCAAAAAAAAATAAAAACACTATAAACCATGAAAATACTAAGAAAATCATCAAAACATTTAAAACCATTAAAAACAAAAAATTAAAATACTAAATACCCTAAAACCCTAAAAACCATAAAAACTCATAAAAACCTTAAAAACTCTAAAACCCAATAAAATCACTAAAATACCACTAAAAACATTAAAAACCCTGTTGGACCCCTAAAAATGTTAAAAACTAAAACAATCTTAGAAACCCTAAAAAACTCAAAAAAACCCCTAAAACAAAAATAACCCATAAATCCCAAAAAACCTTTAAAAACCCTAAAATCTATCAAAATTCCAAAAAAAACAAAAAACCATTAAATCCCAAAAAAAAAGACATATATATACCAAAGAAATTAATAACACCAAAAACCTGAAAATCCTAATAAATACTAAAAAAACCCCTAAAAACTAATTTTTTTTGAAAGCCCTTAAAAACCCTTAAAAAACCCCCAAAAACGCTAAAAACTCATAACACACTGAAATCACTAAAAACACTAAAAACCCTTTAAAACCCTAAAAATGTAAAAGAACACTAAATAACAAAAAACCACTAAAAACACAAAGAAATCCTAAACCCCCAAAAAACTATAAAAATCCTAAATCCATAAAAATACCTAAACCCCTAAAAATATCTAAAAACCCTAAAACAATAGAAATACTAAAAAACCCCTAAAACCCGCCATTTTTTAGAAACCCTAAATATGATGAATAACCTATAAAAAACCTTGAAAACCTAAAATCACTTAAATACCCTAAAAACTAAAAATTTCTAAACACAGTTAAAACCCCTAAAACCCCTAAATCCCCTAAAAATATAAAAAAAACCAAAATCCATAAAAATTCCTAAAAACATAAAAAACCCTAAATAACTAAAACCCCCAAAGAAAACCATAAACCCTAAACCACATAAAATCTCTAAGAACCTAAAAAACACTATAACCCCTTAAAACCCCAAAACCCTCATAATCCCTAAAAACAATTAAGCCCAAAAAATTCCAAAAAACCCTTAAAATCCCTAAAAATGTAAATAAACCTAAAAACATGAAAACCCTTAAGAATCCCTATAAAAACCTAAAAACACTTAAAACCCCTAAAAAATATCTCTTCGCTTTCTTCTGATCCAGCAAATCATCCTTACTTTCCAAATATTGACGTTTTCCCCAAAGTCCCCCACTACGAGAATGGTGTGTCTTTGTTCCAGATCTCTTCATGGGAGTTCTTGATGGCCTCCGCCCTCCTGGGTCTCACACTGGTGGCCAAATTTTGAAGGATACGTCCCTCAGTGGATGATTTTAACAGGTTCATTACTGCTTCCTAGAATCTCTATGAATAGGTGGTTGTAGGGTTTTTGGATGCTCGACATTTTCTAATTTGGTTTAGGAATGAAGAGGATCTTATCTCGGTCTGGGCTTTTTTCCCACGATCTTCTCATGGCCTTTGGTTTCATTTATTTCATTGGAATTTTGACTTTCACCTGCATCGTGATCCCAGAAGCATGGATTTATGGGTTACCCTTCCAGGTCTCACCCTACCCTTCCAAAACCCAGTCATCCTCCACATCATTGGTAACCTCATTGGTAGATACCTGTGTATGGATGCACGAACTAGTGTTTCCTACCACCCGGTTGCGCCAAGGATTTGCGTTGTGGTGGATGTGTCCAAAGATCTGATTAATTGTGTTTGAATTGAGATTGAAGGTGAGCTCCAGTGGCACCAAATGATCTTCTTTGAATCCTGGGTTCCTTTTTTCTTGTCCTGCTATAGGTTGGGCTACTATGCCTCTTCTTGTATGTGTGTTTGTTCTGTAAAGCCTACACTTCAGCGGGAAAATGCTCCAACTGATGGTCTGAAAACAGACGTGCCTCCTTGGGGGGGACATGGAATGCACAATGAGAGTATCCCTACTAGACAGGATAATGTGCCTTTGGCTGAGGATCATGCTGTTATCGTGGTTGGGGATGTCCCGCTGCAGGTTGATCGGTATCCTCTTTCTAAATCAAGGGTCTATGATGTCTTTGATAGGATGAAATATGACCTATGGATTGTGGAAAGCATGGAGGTGATGAAAACATTGGAAGGAGGAAAGAGTTAAAGGATGGTGGAGTCGAGGCAGATGGAGCTTCCGGGGCCTTCTCCCGTTTCTAGAGGTCTAGAGGTAGCCAGATATTCTAATAAACAATTGGCATTGCATGAGGGATATGATGGTGTCCCTTTGTACAATCAGTTTGATGGCTTTGTTCTGGAGGAGTTGACTTAGGATCATCACATTGTGCAACCAAAGTTGGCTGGTGGCTTTGATGATCAAGATAGGTAGAATGCCTGCTCTGGACTTCAGGAAGTTGTTTGTGAAGATAGGGGTAAGGGGTTATAGGGAAATTGTGGTGATATTTTGGCTGGTATAGGGGATGAGGAACATGGTATTATGGATTATGTTATTGTTGTGGTCTATGGATCTTCGGGTCATAATAGAGGGGCTGCATCTTTGGTGCTTAGTGGAGTGCTGGTGGCTCCACCTGATGGTAATGAGAATTAGTTTGCATGTGTTGATGTGAAGGTTCCCTTTCTCAGCAGTGTAGCCAGTTCCAGAACTGAGCACCCTGCATGTGCTGAGATAGAGGGGGAATTACCTGCTCAAGAAGGTGTGGCTGAGTAGATTGTGTTGGTAGAACATGGAGGGGACTTCTGAGCAGTGATCAATGTAGTGATTGGGGAGGATGGCTCTGAGGGTGTGGATGGTTGTTGGCTTCCTAGACTTGATTTGAATACACCTGAGGAGGTTTTTGAGGGGGCTACGAGTGGTTCATCTTGATGTGTGACTGAGCAGGTGAAGATGGACATGCACAGTCCAGTTAATAAGTTGGAGGAGGTGACTGATCGGGGAAGAAATTATGAGGAAGGGAAGAGGTGTGGGCAGGGGGAGGGCGCATGGATGGGGGATGAATAAGAGAAAGGGGATGATGCTGCACAGAAGGAGGTGATGGGTCCGATCATATAGGTCCATGAGGATGCCCTGGTTGACAAGGCTGACTGTTTGGGCTTGCATGAGTGGGAGTTGGTTGAATGCCTGATAACCCATAGAAGGGAAGCCCCAAGGTGGATCTGGCAGAGCAGTTGGAGGTGTTGGATGGACAGGCTACCAGGGAACCTGAAGTGGTCCCTATCACGTTGTGTAGTGGGGTTCTTATTACTTGTCCACTAAACCAGGAAGACTCTTTCATTCCTATCCAAGAGTATGATGTAAGAAGGATAAATCACAAAATGGACATGATCCTTAAGGAGAGGTCCTTACTTGAGGAGGCCATTGGGAAAGAAAACAACCCTGTTGGGGTCCCTATTGAATCATGAAGGAGGAATCTGAGGAAGAAATAATCTTTTTTTTCAATGACCATGTCCACAAGAGCCTCCTACAAAGTTAAGTAAATTGTCTATGGAAGGGGAGAAAGGGCTTTCAAGGTGTGGGGGAATGTGGATCAATATCTCAGGGAGTATTACTCCAACTTTCTCAAGCAATATGAATCATCTGAATGGGAGTCGGTGGACTTGGCTGCTTCCTCTGGGTATGGTGCTGATGTTAATCCATATGGAGATGATGCAGGTCATGGATATGGTTCAGCGAGTGAGCCTCACAGAACTACTTCTATTTTGGACTTTGGTGGCGACGTTGACTGACTTGTTTTTCTTTTGGATCTTTTCTTTTTTCCTTCTTTTTTTCTTTGGACTCCTTTTGGGTCTTTTGGTTTTTTGGTCTCTTGGGGGTTCCAGGGCTTTTTGGTGTGGGTTGTTGGGACCCACCCCTCCCTTTTATGGGTTATTTTATTTTAATAAATTGTGGGGGTCCAGGAATAGCTTGTTCTCACACCTTCCTTTCCCTAAAAACAAAAAAAACCCTAAATCCCCTAAAAACCCAGAAAACCCTAAAATCCCTCATTATCCCTAAAAACCCAAAAAACCATAAAAAACATAAAATATACTTAAAAATACATAATAATTTAAAAACCATAATACCCTGAAAACACCAAATAAAATTATAAAAACCTAGAATCACTAAAAACCCATAGAAACCTAAAAAATGCTAAGAACCATAACAAACCCTAAAAACCTGAAAAATCCCTAAAACCCCTAAATACTAGTGTGGATGGCCACCCCATGAGTCATGCTACTTCTGGTGATGATGGGAATTTGGTGGCCACTCAGGAGGGTTGAGAATCATCTATGGAGGCTCTTAATGAGTAGGCTACCTCCCTGGAATCTGGTCCTAGTCAGGAAGTGGTAGCTAGGTAGGGGGCGATGCCTCGAGAGGAGGAGTTAGTTTGTGAGGGTTCTGGGGACACTTCGCTGAAGATTGTTATGCATCAACCGCCTGAGCCTAAGGTCAGTAAAGTGTTTGATAGGATGAATAATCACTTATGAATAGTGTTTGGAAAAGGAGTGAACGCTTCCGAAGCTCGAAGTAGGAGTCTTGAATCTGTTCGGGACTATTGAGATGTCCTGGCCATGACTATGCAAGCGACACAATAGAGGGATGGGGTGTTGGGAAAATGTGCAGGTGGGTAGGGCATGGATGTTCCTGTGAACAACCAATTTGGTAGGATGGCTGAGGAATCTGGCTCTGGGCAGGGGCTTGCTGGGGTTATGGTGACTCGATCTGCTGATCATGGTCACACAGCTCAGGTGGATTGGAAAGAGGGTGATGATGCACAGGTACTGGTGGCCTTCCCTGTTTCGCATGATGTTTGTTATCACGAAATGGGGTCTCTGGTCAAAATTGTGATAGAAATGTCAGACGCATGCACTACTGAAAGGGAACATGATGGTAAGATATATGAGTTTGGGAAGATGGGAGATGAAGACAAAGGGAATTCAATATACCTGGTTATGAAAGACAGGGTTTTGGAGGACCCCAATGTGATGCAGGCACCAGTGTAGGATGCTTTTTTACATGAGTAATTGAATGCCCATGATCATTTGCTATGGGATGATGGTTCGAATGATAGTTTTAGGATGACATCAAATATGGCTCAGATTTTGAAATAAAGGGCCCTACTTTTGGAACCTTTTGGGAAAGAAAACTATCCAGGTGTCTTACTCAGGGAGAGGGTTTTTGCAGGGCCAGCCTTTACTATTTTCTCTCTCAATATGGAAGATAGTGCCAATATTCCCTAGTTCAAAAGTATGAGGTGTGAACTTTCTACTTGTGCCATGAACCTTGAGGTCATGGAGATTCCTGTATAGAAGTAGGACCAGGAGGACATGGAAATACCTTCTCAGGGGACACATAGTTTATCTGAGACTCAGAAAAGAAGGGAAAAGAAGGATTATTCAACACTGCCTAGGACTATTCAAACCAGTGCCTCGTGCAGGGAGAAGTAGAGGCAAAGGGAGTATGATGCTATGACACCGTATGAATATTCAGAGTGGGACTCGGCAGATCCTGATGTTTATGATGACTACGGTGCAGATGGAGACCCCTTTGAAGCTGGGAAATAGTCAAAGAAAGAAAAGAATAAGATGTTAGAGGGGGGTGAAAATTCTGGGTCCGGAAGAAAAAAAGGGTGCAAAAAGTTTTCAAGTGCGGCAAGTGATGGAGTCATTCATGAGGAAGGAGTGCATGAGGATGGCTCCATCTCTTCTCCACTAAATCATAGGCTACGGAAGGATTACTCTGCCCTCCCGCGACCTATGGTGACCCGGGCCACCACTATGAAAGTCAAGATAAATCTCAAAGTCAATTCGCAAGAGTGGCCTTCACATACTGCTAAGCAAGAGAGGGCCAAAGAGAAGCTTTTGTCGATGCTCAGAATGCAGGAGGAGTATGAGTCGGACTGGGATTCTATGGATACGAGTTTTGAATCAGACTTTTTCTTTATAGGTTTGGGCGCTGGCCTTGGTGCGAGCTTCGGATGTCGCGGTGTGGAGTTGGATGAATTTGGTGGTGATATTGACTGACACGCTTTTTTGTGTGTGTCTTTTCCTTTGGACATTTTCTGTTTGTTTTTCTTGATCTTTCTTTTTTGGGGGATTTTGGTCTGGGGTTGTTAAGGGTTTTTGGGTGCAGGTCGTATGACCCCTCCCCTCCCTTGTCTGTCGCGTCTTTTTTCGATTATAAAATTGGGGGGGGGGGTCAGGAATAGCCTGTCCCTTGTATCTTCCTTACCCTAAAGACCCTGAAAATCTTGTAGAAATCCTTAAATTCCTAAAAATACTTCAAACCCCCAAACCCCTAAAAACTCTAAAAACTCTAAAAAACCCTAAAAACAATTCAAATTCATAAAACCCTGAAATAAAAACCCAAAAAATCACTAAAAATACATTACAATTTAAAATACCCCTAAAAATCCTGAAAATCCCAAAGAAAACATTAAAAACCAAAAAACACTTAAAACACCTTAAGATCCAAAAAATGATAAAAACCATAGAAAATCCTAAAAAGGAAACATTAAACCCAAAAAACCCCCCCTAAAACCAAAAAAAACTGTAAAAAATTTAAAACCCAAAAAAACTATAAAAACCCACTAAAAATATTAAAAACACATTAATCACCAAAGAACATAAAAACTCTAAAATAGATTTGAAACCTTCAAAAAACCCTACCATCCCAAAAAACAATGAAAAACTAAATAACATAAAACCCCCTAAAACCATAAAAACCAATAAAATCCATAAAAATATATAAATTCCCAAAAATTTAAATAACCAATTAAAACCCTAAAAACATAAGAAAACATTAATAACCAAAAAATATTTAAAACCCCTAAAAACCAAAAAACACTAAAAACCCTAAAAACCCCTAATAACCCTCAAAACCCTCAAACCTCACAAATTCCCCCAAAACCCTTCAAAACCATAAATATATTAAAAAGATATATAAATCCCTAAAAATTTAAAAACCCTAAACACTATGAAAAATACAATGAAAAAATTAAAAACCTTTAAACCCCTAAAATCATAGAAAATGGTCAAAACCCTTAAAACATAAAAGACCCTAAATATTAGTTGGGGTTTGTATTAGTGGTAATCACCCCTTAATCCTACATGAAAATGGGGGTTAAAAACCCATTAGGCGTAGGTACTGTAGCATTACTATAGTAGCGGCTGGTAATGTAGCAAGGACGGTCACTACAGCGACGGCAGAACACTATAGCGGTGGTAGGACGCTGTAGCAGTGGTAGGTACTGTGCGGGTACTATAGTAGTACTATTCCTAGAATGGGCCATTGGACAAAAATTTGGGCCTATGGGCCATGTAATGGGCTATATGCCCACTGGGCCTTCGGGCTAGGTAATGGGTCTCCCTCTACCCAATTAAAAGAGGTCCTTTCTTTGCTTTAGCAATAAATGAGGCTTCGGCCCTAACCTTAAATAAAAAAATAAAAGACCCTAAATATCTAAAACATTTAAAAACAAAAAAAAAATCCTATATTCTGTAAAAAACTGTAAAACCAAGTAAAAACCCTAAACACCACTAAAAACTCTTAAAACCAATTAATCCCATAAAAGGATTAAAAACTCAAAAAAATATTTAAAACCCTAAAATAATATACAAAACCCTAAAAACCCTAAAACCCCTAAAAGAACCTAAAAACCCTAAAACCCCTAAAACCATAAAACCCCTAAAAATCATACAAAAAACTTACAAATACATAAAAACCCAAAAAAATAATGAAAAACTCTAAAAACACTTTAAATCCCTTTAAACATTGAAAATGTCTAAAAAACCTTTACGCAACTAAAAACTCAAAGAAACATAAAAACCTTAGAAGACCAAAAAACCCCTAAAACCCCTAAAATCCCTCAAAATCCCTAAAAACCATAAAATGTCATAAAAATAAATAAATACATGAAAAACCCTAAAAATGTAAAAACACTTAAAACCCTAAAAAACTTGAAGAGAAACCTAAAAACCGAAAAAATTAAACTGCTAAAAACCATAAAAGACCATAAAAAATCCTAAAACCCCTAAAATCATACGAAACTAGAAAAATACCAAAAGCCCCTAAAAATCATAAAACCTTTAAAATCCATAAAAAACCCTAAAATTTTTAAAAAACAGTAGAACCCTTTAAATCCCCTAAAACCCACTAAAACTGTAGAGGCCCTTTAAACAACTATAAATGATAAATATCTCTAAAAAACCTTGAAACCCCTAAAAACTCAGAAAAACTAAAACCCAAAAAGAACCATAAAACACCTAAAACCCCTAAAACCTCTCAAAATCCCTAAAAACTGTTAAAATCCATTAAAATCATAAAAATTCCTAAAAACACCTCAAAATATAAAAAATAATAAAACCCTGAAAAAACCTAAGAAAATATTAAAGACCTTGAAATACTTAAAACTCCTAAAAACCTAAAAATGATAAAAACCATAAAAACCCTAAAAACCCTAAAAACAATAAAATCTCTAAAACCCATAAATCCTCTAATAACAAAAAACCCCTAAAACCATAAAATCCATAAAACACCTAAAAATATAAAAACCCATAAAAACCCTAAAACAACTAAAAATTATAAAATCCCATTAAACACATAAAAACATTAAAAACACTAAAAAATCATAAAACCCTAAAAACTAAAAAAAAATCTAAAACCCTAAAAAACTATAAGAACCCAAAAAATCTCAAAAAATAGAAAAACCATAAAACCCTAAAAAAATCCATAAAAATCCCTAAAAATGTAAAAACCCCAAAACAACTTGAATCCCCCTAATAAAACCTTAAAAACAAAAAAAACTAAAAACCTTAAAAAATATTAAAAACAATAGAAACCCTAGAATCCCTGAAAACTCTAAAAATCCCCAAACCCTCAAAATCTCTAAAAATGCTAAAAATTCATCAAAATACCATAAAATCCATAAAAATCCCTAAATAATCCATAAAAAACCCCTAAGACAGCACAAAAAATCTAAAAACACTTAAAACCCCTCAAAAACCAAAAAGCACTAAAAAAACTAAAATAAAAAAAACCCCTAAAAAATAAAAACCCCTAAAACCATAAGAGACCCTAAAAACCCATAAAAACCCTAAAACCCACTAAACACTCTAAAAACCCTTTAAACCCCTAAAAACATTAATAACTCAAAAATCACTTTTCAATCCTAAAAAACACACAAAATACCCTAGAACCAAAAAAAAGCTAAAAATCCATAATACCCTAAAAATCCCCCCAAAAAAATTAAAAAATCATAAAAATATTTATAAGGTACTAAAATATTTAAACACAAAAAACCCTAAAACCCTAAAAACCCCTAATAAAATTTTAAAAACCTAAAAACACTTAAGACACCTAAAACACCAAAAAATAGTAAAAACCCTAAAAACCCCCAAAACCTCAAAATCCCTAAAATCCATAAAAATCCTAAAAAATACATAATAAATAAAACACCCTAAAAACCCTGAAATATACAAAGAAAACCATAAAATATTGAAAATAATTAAAACCCCCAAAAACCTGAAAAGGTGAAAAACCTTAAAAAGGCCATAAAACCCCTAAAAACCTAAAAAACCATAAACCCCCCAAAAAACATAAAAACCACTTAAAACCCAAAAAATATATAAAGAACCATTAAACACTCTAAAAATCCTTTAACCCAAAAAAACACTAAATTACTTAAAAAACTAAAAATCCCTGAAAATCTCAAAAAAACTCTTAAAACCCATGCAACCATAAAAACCCTATGACCCTATAAAACCCCAAAGACGTCAGAATCCCTAAAAACCATAAAAAACATAATAAATACAAAAAAAATCCTTAAAAATAATCAAAAATTTGAAATACCCCTGAAACAAAATTAGTGAACCATAAAAAACTATTAACACATAAAATCCCTAAAGCAGCTAAAAAGATAAAAACCCTAAAAAATTGTAAAAACCCAAAAACCCTGAAAATACCTAAAAACCATAAAATAATAAAAATTCTAAAAATCCCTAAAAATCCCTAAAAATGTATAATACCCTAAAAACCCCCTAAAACCCCTAAGAAAACCTTAAAAATATAAGAAAACTTAACACCATTAAAATAAAAAACTAATACTAAAATCCCTAAAAACACTCAAAGGACCAGAAAAACACTAAAATCCCATAAAAACCTTAAAAATCAAAAAAACTCTAAAAATCCTTTTATACCCATTAAAATTTTAAATAACTCTAAAAAACCATATAACCTCGAAAATTTCAAAAAACCATAATAACCCTAAAAACACCAAAAAACACATAAAAACCCTGAAAAACCACAGGACACCTCAAAATCCATAAAAACCCAAAAAACCCATAAAAAATAATAAAAAATACCTATAACCCTAAAAATGTAGAAAACCTTAAAAACTGTGAAAAATCCTAACAAAACTTTAAAAACAAAAAAACACATAAAAACCAAAAAAGTCTAGAAACTTAAAAAACCCAAAACACACTCAAAATCCCTAAAACCCATAAAAATTCTAAAATAACTAAAATCACTAAAAATGTAAAAAAACCCTAAAAACATTGTAAACCCTATAAAAACATTAAAAACCTAAAAAACATGAAACTCTTAAAAAAAATATGCTAAAACCCTAACTACCCCTAAAAGACCCTAAAACGCTAAAACCTCTAGAAATAATAAAACCCCAAAAAACCATAAAAATCATAAAACACATAAAAATGTAAACACTTTAAACCCCAAAAAATATTAAAAACTCTAAAAACCGAAAAAACCCTAAGAAACTGAAAAAAAAACTAAAACCCTAGATAACGTATAAAATCACTAAGAACTCAAAAAACCCCTCAAAATCACTAAAATCCCTAAAAACCCATAAAATGATAAAAAAATCCCTAAATACCCTAAAAATTACTAGGAACATAAAAACCCTAAAAACACTAAAAACCCTTAAGAATACCTTAAAAACCTAAAAAAAATAAACATCCTAAGAAGCCTAAAAAACTATAAAAACACTAAAAACCCTAAAATACCCTAAAATCTTTAAAACCATAAAAACCCAAAAAATAGTAAAAAACCTAAAAACCTATAAAAAATAAAAATTCTATAAAAACTTAAAAAAATTTTAACCCCCCCCCAAATGTTAAAAAAATCTATAAACCCCAGAAACTAATAACCCCCTAAAAACCCAAACAAACCATAAAACCAATAAAAACCCTGAAAATCCCTGAAAATCCTTAAAAATCCTAAAATCCATAAAATTGTAAAAATCCCAAGAAGTTTAAAAAAACCTTAAAACACACTAAAATCCAAAAGAAAACCATAAAACCTAAAAACACAAAAAAATCCCTGAAAACCTAAAAAACACTAAAAACCCTATAAATCGTAAAAAACATAAAAAACCACTAAAAACCAAAAAAACCCTAACCCCCCTAAAAAATCTAAAAACATTTAAACCCCTAAAACTGTTAAAACTCTAAAAAAACTTAAAACCCCTAAAAACACAAAACCCCCTAAAAACCTAGAAAACCATAATAACCATAAAAACCCAAAAATCCCTAAAAATACATAAACATTCTAAAAAATCCATAATTCCCAAAAAATGTAAAAAACACTGAAAAAACATAAGAAACCCTTAAAAACCTAAAAACACTTAAAGCCCCAAAAAACATAAAAAGGCTAAAAACCGCAAATACCCCTAAAAACCATAAAAACACTAAAGACCCTAAGAATCCCTAAAAACCCTAAAAACCAAAAAAAATATGAAAATGTTTCCTAAAAATACCTAAAAACCTAAAAACCCTAGATACCTAAAAACCCCAAAGAGAAACTACAGAACCTAAAAAAGCTTAAAACCCCAACAAACATAAAAATACTAAAAAACCTAAAAAAACACCTAAAAAGACCCAAAAAACCTAAAATATACCTAAATCCTTAAAATCCATAAAAAAACATAAAAACCACAAACCACTAAAAACTCTAAAAAATTATTAAACCCAAAAATATAATAAATTTTTTTAAAAAACTACAAAAATACTAAAAAAATTAAAAACCCTAAAACACAAAAAAACCAAAAAATCAAAAAACCCTAAAAACCCAAAAGCCTCAAAATCCATTTAAACCCTAAAAACCATAAAAATCCTAAAAGAGCCTAAAAATCTCTAAAATCATAAAAAACCTATAAACTAAGAAAAATATTAAGAAAACCCTAAAACCTAAAACACAAAAAAAACCCTAAAAACGTAAAACCCGTTAAAATAATAAAAACCCTAAAAACCCTAAAACCCTTTATACTATAATAACGTAAAAACCATCAAAATCCAAAAATTTCCCTATAAATCCCTAAAAACATAAAACACTTTGAAAACCCCTAATAAGAACATAAAAATGTTAAATCGCTTAAAAACTATAAAAACATAAAACTCTCAGAACCATAAAAACACTAAAAGACCCTAAAACCCATAAACCCCAAAAAATCGCTAAAGAATCTTAAGAAATCATAAAAAACCATAAAACCTCTAAAACCCAGTAAAAAATCTAAAATCCCTATAAACCACTAAAAAACATAAAAAACTCAAAAAAACATTTGAAAAACAAAAAACTCAAAAACTCAAAATATCCAAAAAACCATAAAAACGCTCCAAATCTCTACAACCCTAAGAACAATAAAAATCTTAAAAAATTCCTAAAAATCAATAAAAATATTAAAAAACCATTAAAACATTGAAAACCCCTATGAAAATCGTAAAAACCTAAAAAAAGATTAAACCCCTAAAAAATTAATAATCTCAATATACCCATAAAACCCTAAAAACACTAAAAACTATAAAAACCCATTAAACCCCAAACAAGTATTAAAAATTCTAAAAAACTTAAAACCCTAAAAAACAAAAAAACCCTAAAATCCCAAAAAAACCATAAAGACCCTAAAACCCCCCAATATCCAGAAAACCAAAAGTTACCAAAAAAATCAAAAAAATCTTATAAGATCCCTAAAAATGCATAAAAACATAAAAACTTTAAAAACCCTTAGAACCCCTAAGAAAACCTTAAATACTTAAAAACACTTAAAACCCCTAAAAACCCTAAAATCCAATAAATACTTCTAAAAACATAAAAAATTAAAAAACCCATAAAAACAAAAAAAATATGAAAACCCTTTGAACATAAAAAAGCTTTCAAAAACTCTAAAAAACCTTAAAATCACAAAATAATCAAACAAACCATAAAAACAAAAAAAAACCTAAAACCATATAAAACATTAAAAACCCTCAAAATACCTAAAAATCCTAAAAGTACATAAAAATACTAAAAAATCCCAAAAAATACCTAAAAATTTAGGAAACCCTAAACACCTTAAAAAACTCTAAGAAAAACATAAAAAATAAAAACACTGAAAACACTTAAAAATGATAAAAATGATAAAAACACTAAAATCAGTAAAAACCATAAAAATTCTAAAATCCCATTAAATACCTAAAACCGCACAAAAACTCTAAAACCCCTTTAAACCCAAAAACGCTTTAAAAAACTCTTAAAATCCTTAAAACCATAAAAAAATAAAAAAACCCAAAAACCCAAAAAAATTGTCCATAAAAACCCTAAAATCCCCTAAAATCCCACTAAATCCCTAAACACCCTAAACACCATAAATTTCCTAAAAACCATAAAATCTCTAAAAAATGTAAAAGCCCTAAAATCCCTAAAAAAACTAAAGAAAACATTAAAAAACTAAAAACATATAACACCCCTAAAAACATAAAAACGCTAAAACCCCTACAAACCATAAAAGACTCTAAAACCCACAAAAAGTCATAAAGACCTTAAAAAACCATAAAACCCCGTACATACTATAAAAACTCCCAAAACCCCTTAAAAACACTAAAAATGTTATGAAACTCTATAAAACCTTAAAAAACCTAAAAACTCATAAAACCCCCCCAAATCCCTAAAAACCCTAAAAACCCCAAAATGCTAAAAAACACAAAGACCATTAAAAACAATAAAAATAAAAAAAACGCTAAAAATGTAAAAACCCTAAAAACCCTAAAAACCCTAAGAAATCCTTAAAAACCTAAAAACACTTAAATACCCTAAAACCATTAAAAAGATAAAAACAATAAAAAAACCTAAAACCCCAATAAACCATAAAACCTCCTAAAACATTAAAAAACCCTAAAAGCAATAAACACCATAGAAATGAGTAAAAAATCCAAAAACCTTTTAAACCCCTAAAAACATTAAAATCCTCTAAAAACCTTAAAAACTCTAAACACTCAAATAACCCCTAAAACCCCAAAAAAACATTAAAAACCCTAAAACCCAGAAAAACTTCAAAATCCCTAAAATCATTAAAAAAGATAAAATTCCATAAAATACCTATAAATAACTAAAAACCCTAAAAATCATGGAAACCCAAAAGAAAACCTTAAAACCCTAAAAACAATTAAAACCCCCCAAAAACCAAAAAAATAGTAAAAACCCTAAAAACCCTAATATTCCTCAAAATCACTAAAACCCCTAAAACTCTAAAACCCCTAAAAATCCTAAAAACCCCTAAAAATCTCAATAAATATACCCTAAAAAACCTAAATAACCTAAGAAAATATTAAAAACCTAAAAAAAATTAAAACATATAAAAACCTAAAATTGCTAACCCATCCAAAAAAACACTAAAAGAACCAAAAAACGAAAAAAGGTCCAAAACCATAAAAACCAATAAAAACCCCTAAAACTACCTGAAAAATATAAAAAGACATAGAAAACTCTAAAAACATTTTAAATCCCAAAATATGTTAAAAAACTCTAAAAACATAAAAAATCTAAAAATATGAAAAAAAACCCTAAACCCAAAAAACCATGAATACCCGAAAACCCCTAAAAACACTCAAAATCCATAAAAAACCTAAAACCCCTAAAAATCCTAAAAAACACTAAAATCCCTAAAAATTTAAAAAACCCTTAAAACCAATAAAAAACTGTAAATACATAAAAACTCTTAAAACCCCAAAATAACCTAAAAATATATAAAAAAATAAAAAAACCATTAAAATGATAATAAGCATAAAAACCTCTAAAAACATTCGAAAATCCAAAAACACCATAATCCCCTAAAAAACTGAAATCCCTTTAAACACATAAAAAGTATAAAAAATCTAAAAAACCATAAAAACAACAAAATTTTTAAATAAACCAAAACCCCAATAAACCCAAAAAACCCCAAAAAACACAAAAAATCCTCAAAATCCTAAAGACCCCAAAAAACCATACAAATTGTAAAAAAAATTAAAAAATCATATAAATGAAAAAAACATAAAAAACCCTTAAAAAACCAAATAAAACATTAAAAACAAAAAAAACACTTACAGCCCATAAAAACAATAAATATACTAAAAAACCTAATAACCCTAAAAACCCAAAATATCATAAAAACATAAAACACCTAAAAAGCATAAAAAACCATAAAAACCCATAAAAACATAAATCCAAACTAACCTCTAAAACCATTTAATCCCATCAAAACTATAAAATTTTCTAAAAACCCATAAATCCTTAAAAACACAAAAAACCCTAAAAAGTCAAAAAAACCCATAAAACCCTAAATATGCCTAAAACACCCCAAAATCCATAAAAACCCTAAAAACGGTAAAATTTCTTAAAAATATCCAAAAAAAATGTAAAAAAGTAAAAAATCCTAAAAACCTTGAAAATTACTAATAAAACCATAAAAAACTAAAAGCAATTAAAAATCAAAAAACCAAAAAAATGCTTCAAACCCTAAAAACCCTAAAACCCCCAAAACTCTTCAAAATCCCTAAAAAACCAAAAAACACATTAAAATCCTATTAAACACCTAAAATTCTCAAAAATGTAAAAATTTTAAAAACTGTGAATAAGAATAAGAAAACCTTAAAAAACTAAAAACACTTAAAACCCATAAAAACCTAAAAACTCTAAAAACCGAAAAACCCTAAAAACCCTAAAAACCCTAAAACACCCTAAAATCCATAAAATCCATAAAAACAATAAAAACATTAAAACACTAAAATTATAAAATTCTTAAAACACTTTAATCTTATAAAAATGTTAACAAACACTAAAAAACCATAAAACCCAAAAACACTCAAAAAACCCCTAAATCCCAAAAAACCCAAAAAACCCCCTAAAACCATAAAAACCCTCAAGATCCCTAAAAACCTTTAAAGTCATTAAAAATAATAAAAACCCTTAAATTCCATAAAAAAATAAAAATCTTGAAAAACCCTAAGAAAACATTAAGAACCTAAAAACACTAAAAACCCTGAAAAAACCTAAAAAACCATAAAACCATAGAACCCTAAAAAACATAAAAACCCATAAAAACCTTAAAAACCCGAAAAACACATAAAAACCATAAAACCAAAAAATATAAAAAACCTTTAATACCCAAAAAAAGATGCAAAAACTAAATACCTTTAAAGCCAAAAAACTCAAAAATAACCCTAAAACCCATAAATACTTTAAAAACCCTAAAAACCCTCAAATTCTCTAAAAACCCATAAAATTATAAAAAAATCCCTAAAATTACCTAGAAACATAAAAACACAAAAAATCCTTGAAAAACCTAAAAACCCTAAAAACCATAAAACAATTAAAACCCCTAAGAAACCTCAAAACTCTAAAAACTCTAAAAACCTGAAAAAACCCTGAAAACCCCCAAAAATCACCTAAAAATACCTTAATACCATAAAACCCCTAAAATCCATAAGAACCTCATAAAAGCCTTAAAACCCTGTAAAAAACCATAAAACTGCTAAAAATTCAGCTAGAACTCTAAAAACCATTTAAATTAGTAAAAATGTTAAAAAACATCTAAAAACCCTTAAAAGAAATAGGAGGTCAAATAAAACGTAAAACCAAAAAAATATAACAACCCTAAAAGCCCTAAAAACCCAAATAATCCATAAAATCCCAAAAAAACATAAAAATTTTAAATGGCCCTAAAATCCATAAAAACAAAAAAACCCAAAAATCACCTAAAAACACTTAAACCAAAAATCAATTAAAACACCTACAAACCTAAAAAATACTAAGAACCCAAAAAAACCATTATACCCTAAAAACCATAAAAAACGTAAAAACCATAACACTACGAAAACCGTTAAAAACACCTAATAACCCTTAAAACCCCTAAAAACTACTAAAAAATCTAATAACCATTTAAAACCCTGAAAATGTTTAAAAAAATATAAAAACCATAAGAATCTTAAAAAACTCAAAAAACCCAAAAAACCCAAAAAACCATAAAAACCCTAAAATACCTAAAACCCCCCCAAAATCTGTAAAAACACTAAAAACTATAAAAATTAAAAAAAATCCCAAAAAAATATCTAAACATTTAAAACAACCTTTGAAACCCTAAGAAAACCTTATAAATGTAAAAACACTTGAAACCCCTAAAAACCAAAAAATTATAAATCACTAAAAACTCTAAAACCCCTAAAAACCGTAAAAAAAACTTAAAAAACGCTTAAAAACTATAATAACACTTAAAACCCATAAAAATTATAAAATCCAATAAAAACACTAATAACCCTTTAGACCCCTAAAAACGTTAAAAAACTTGAAAAAATGTAAAAATCCTAAAAACTGAAAAAAACCCCCAACAAATCCTAAAAACCCAAAAACCCCAAAAAACCCAAAAACCCATCAATATCCCTAAAAATACTAAAATCTTAAAAAAACCTAAAAAATACCTAAAAATAATTATAAAATTTAAAAACATTAAAACCCATAGAAAACCATAAGAAAACCAAAAAAACCTAAAAACACATAAAACCCCTAAAAACCTAAATAATGTGAAAAACCCAAAAATCCCATATAGACTGTAAAAACCACTAAAAACATAAAAAGTTGTAAAAACCTAAAAAAGACTAAAAAATCTAAAAACCCATTACACCCCTAAAAACATTAAATACTCCAAAAACCTTAAAAACACTAAAATGGTCAAAAACCCCTAAAAACCAAAAAACCAAAAAACCCAAAAAACCCCCCAAATCACTTAAAACCCTTAAAACCAACAAAATCCTAAAAACCCTAAAAATCCCTAAAAACATAAAAAATTCTAAAAACCCTGAAAACCTCTACTAAAAACTTAAAAAATAAAAAATGGTTTAGATCCATAAAGAAACCTAAAAATGATAGAAAACCTAAAAAACATCATAAATGACACTAAAACCCCAAAAAACATCTAAAACCATAAAAACTACTAAAAATTTTAAAAATCATAATACCCATAAAAACCCTAAAAACCACTAAGGACTATGAAAAACCCTTTAAACACCGAGAAAATCTAAAAAAATTAAAACTATAAGAACTCTAAAAAACGTCAAAAAAATCCTATAACCCCAAAAAACCAATAAAAATACTAAAAATAGTGAAAATCCTCAAAATCCCTAAAAACCCTTAAAACCATAAAAATCCTAAAATTCCTTAAAATAACTAAAAACAAAAAAGACCCTAAATCCATGAAAACCCATAAGAAAACCATGTAATTGTAAAAAAAATTATGACCCCTAAAAATATAAAAAACACTAAAAACCCCCAAAACCCTCCAAATAACTAAAAATTAAAAAACCATTAAAATAAAAAAAAACCCTTCAAATCCCTAAAAAGATAAAAAACCCAAAAAATCTTAAAAATCCCTTAGAAAAACATAAAACCCTAAAATCTCTTAAAACCCTAGAAAATATAAAAAATGCAAAAAACCCAAAAAAATGCTTACGCAAGAGGTTTATCTCCCTTTTATTGATGATAATTATCCACTCCATTTTTAGGGAAAGGATATAATCTATACCATGCCTCCTGTTCTTGGAATGTCCAGTGCACAACACGTTGAGGTGACTACCCCTACTCCGAGCTTGTTCACTAAAGCCCCTTTTTTCCTATCCAAGGCATGCTAGTGGACCTGAGCCACTATGTGGATCAAGTGGTAACTCCTGAGAGATTCGCTATGCTTGATCTAAGCACATGATCTTTCATTGTGGTTTCCTTAAAAAATGATGCAAAGTGGAAACAAATTCATCCAATGAAATTTTTTTCACCTTGAATCAATTCATCCAACTGAGTGGGATCTTTTAGAGTGGTGACATTGAGGATTCTCATGCCCATGATGATAGCGATCAGATGGAGCACCCAAATGTCCCTGAATGCACAGAGTAGGCAGAAAAAAGGCCCAATGGGAGGGAGTAGTATGTTATCTTTGAACCCACAAAGCAGCTTGTAGACATTCCCAAGAAGATAGGGAAGAAAGGTAAAGGAGAGGGAATCAACTCCTCCTCTAAACCTGCCAGGTGAAACGCATCATTTTCATAAGGAGGATCATGTTTTTAATTTCCAATGAATTTTTAACTCTCCCACAGCCATAGTCCTTAGGTTCTTTCTTCTCTCTAATAGGACAATGCTCTTAAGGATTACTGATACCATGATGAATTTTGAAAATTGGAAAGGATTCAAATGGGCCAGCCTAGGATACTCTCTTGTTTCTCATAATAGGGATGATAGTTCTTTGTAAACCTTATGGGTAATGAAGCATAATGATGTCTATGTTATTTATTATGAGGTGATATCTCAAATTTTCTCCCTCTAAATCTACCTTCTGGCTATCACCTTAACCCTATAATTTGTGTATGAATCATACTTTCACACTAGGATAATTGACCTATAGAGGATGTTGTCTCAATTAAATGATACTATAGTCCAAAACTATATTTTTATTGGTGATTTCAACACTGTTCTGAGAATTGATGGTTATATTGGTCCAAACATCTCTCATACTACTACAGATATTTCTCTTCCTTCCTTGACCAATGTGACCTCACTGAGGTAACTATTGCTGGAGAATATTTCAAATGGGAAAGGTTCATTATTAATGAAATAAAAGGTAGTAAGCTTGAAAGGTGTTTCTTTCAGGTCAGTGGTAGGTGTTCCCTTACATATATCTTTAGGACCACTCTTTCCAAGTTCAAATCAGATCACAATCCCCATGCCGTTGATTTAGGGGAGGGTATTACAAGGTCATCCCCTATGTCCTTTAAAATTAAAAATGCTTGGATCATAATTGCTGGGTGTCGGGAAGTTGTTATCAATAGCTGGAATAGAAACTTTCATGGAAGACCAAATTTTATTGTGGCCTATAAGCTTAAGAGAATCAAATTAATTCCGAAAGAGTGGAGTATGAGCCCTTTTTCCAGGTTGGATGATGACATTAAGGCCTTTTAATATCATCTTTATCTTTTCTAGATTACCAATCAAAAGAAGCACATGTCTTCTCAAGAGGAGCCACAACTTTATTCCAAGCTGGATGATCTCTTGGATAATAAGAAGAAGCTTACAAAGAATCAATTTAATGTTATGTGGATTAATGATGGGGACCTGAATTCTGAGTTCTTCCATTTTCTATATAGGGAGAAGAGGGCCAAGAAAAACTGGAATTCCATTCACATCAATGGATCCACTTTCACATATGTGAATGACATATCTAATTCCATTGTGGATTATTTTTAGGCATTGTACAATGATGATGATGCTGATTTTATTGATCTATATGACTCAATTATGACATGCATCGACGATCATCAGAACAAGTCCTTAATATATGCCCCCTTTGAAGAGGAATTCAAATATTCACTATTCTATTTGAAAATAGATAGTGCACTAGGACCTAATGGGATTAATAGTAAGTTTTTAGGTATTATTAGGAAATTATGCACATGCAGATCACTATTGCAGTTAAGGAGTTTTTCCTCTCTAGTTCAATCGTACATGGAACTAATTCCAATTTTATTGATTTGATTCCAAAGAAGGATAATTCTATAGTTATAATGGATTTTTGACCCATTTCCATTGGGAACACCATTCCAAAAATTATAAGTAAAATTACGGTCATCGGGTTAGGGAATATTTTGGGGGATCTTATCACCCCAAATCAATTTGGTTTTGTCCCGGGGAGGAGCATTAAATCATGCCTCAAAATAGCTTGTGAAAGATACATTATTATGAGGAAGTAAACAATGCATGGGATATTTTCCTTGAAGCTAGATATATCGAAGGCCTTCAACACCATTAAATGGTGTTTCATCTTTAATGTTTTTGGCAAGTATGGATTTTCCAGCAATTTCATTAAACCAATTAACACTATTTTGACTAGTGATAGGGTTTCAATCCTTATAAATGGCCCCCTAAAGGGATTCATCCAATGATCTTATGGAGTCAGGTAGGGGAACCCACTCTCAGTCCTTCTTTTTGCGAATTCTAAGGATTACATGAACCATTACATTAATGATCTCTTGGAGGATAGTTTTTATAAACCAATTAAGGAAGGGAGATACCTTTAGGTTCCTTCCAATATTTTTTATGTAGATGAGACCCTTCTATTTGGGAAATATAAAAATTTAATGTTATCTTCAATTAGAATGATATTCTATTATTATAAAAGTGAGGCTGGGAAATCAATTAGATGGAATAAATCCATCATTTTCCTTGGAAATGTGGTTTCAACCTACAGTCGACTCCGTATTTTCAGATTACATGGGGTGAAAAGAGGATCACTCCCCTTTCAATATTTGGGTGTCCCTCTTTTTTAGGGGGATGAAAAAATTTGTCACCTTGAGATAATATCAACCAAAATCACTTAACAACTATCCAAATGGAAATTAAAATTCTTATCTCTGGCCAAAATAGTTTCTCTGATCAACTTCGTCATCACCTCCGTGTTTGTTCATGCATTTTACATCTATATATGGATGACTAGACTCGTTAAAATATTGAATGAAAAGATTAGTAACTATTATTGGATGGGATACATTATTGAAAGGAAGATGGTCTCTATGAATTGGAAATACTGCACTAATCCGATTGATCTGGGTGGGATGGACATTAAGGATCTTAGGAGATCTAATGATTCCCTGCTTGGAATGTTCACCAGGAATTTTCTCAATACACATGATGGTGTTATGGATTTTCATCATGAGAGGTTTATGCAGAGAAGTTGTGATGGGTTCATAGGTTTTAAGCCCTCCTCTCTCTAGCCTGCACTTATATCCTCATATAGTACATTATATCCCACTTTATATGGGTTATGTCAAAACAATGAAACCTAAACTACTATAAAAATACTTTGCTAGAAAGTCCCCTGGTTTACATTGTTTTACCTCCCCACGAGTTATAAGACATGTATATTGCTACTTTCATTGAAAGAATTATATAACTACATGTGAACCTTCTAGCCCATATTATCTTTCAGATACAGAGGTACATTTTCATGGACAATGACACCCTAATTTAAAAATAAAACCCGGTTGGACAGTTCATTATACAATAATTCTACTGGCTTAGATGTCCACAATGTATTTTCCCACCATCTTTGCTATTAAAATTAAAATCCTCTTTCATTCCACTAGAAAGTCACCTAATGTGGTGGAAACTCTGGAGGAACATGCGTCGTACTCAAGAGGAGCTGAAGAAAAATTGTTGGAATATAGTATTTAGTTTTCTACATCTTCCTTCGTTCTAAGGAGAACATCCAACACACCTTCCTTCACATCAGGTTTGCTGATGAACTATGGTCTCACCTAAAATAGATGTCTAGGTTTGATTGTAGCATGCATGGCTTGCTATTTTATCTAATTAGCATCCTGGTGGAGATGCAGTTCAGTGAACAGGTTCACATCTTACTTCTTACAAGTGTTGCTACTACGGTCTCCTACATTTGGACTGCTCTTAATGTGGTGGCCTTCAAATTCTAGCCTTTCTCCTTCCATAGTTGAGTTATGAAAATGCACAAGGTGGTATATGTAGCGTCTCTCATACAAACAGTTTTGATAGATAATAACGTCAATGTTCTTATTCTCTTGAATTTTCATGGAGTTTTTTGAAGGAGAAGAAATCCAAATGTTTTAAAATTTATCTAATGGATTATATTGATTACATCATGGATCAAGGTCAACGTGGGAAGGGCGACCTTGGGTACACCCGGACCCTCAGGGTGTGGTGGGGTATTTCGTACCTATAGATTCTTTTTGAAGGTCTGCTTCTACCACTTAATTGGAAGCAGATATGCATATGAAGCTAATATTTGGGCAATAATGAAGGAGGTCAAGTTCGTGGTTCAATTTGGGTGGAAGTTTCTATGGCATGAATCTGACTCATTTCTTGTGGTGGACGCTCTCAAGAACAAATATAGGAATGTTCCCTAGAGACTCCTACCATAATGGATATGATATCTTTGCATCTCCTAGACTCTTTCTATGAATGTCACACACACCTATAGGGAGGAAAACATAGTGGAATATACACTCTATAAAAAGGCAAATGACGAAAGAAGCTCCTTGTGGTCCTTTTCACACCACTTTTTTGTGCGCCCTACACAGAATCTGATATGAAGGGTGAACTACAAACCCATTATTTTAAACCCTCCTTTTAACACTCTATCATTATTTTCTAATAAATTTTGGGGGCCCAGGCATGCTTGGACCCTAGCCTTCGTTCCCCTAAAAACCATATAAAACCCTAAAACCCATAAAAACTCTAAAAATAACTAAAAAAACATTAAAACCATTTTCAACCCTAAAACATTAAAAACTATAAAAACCCATAAAAACCCTAAAAACTAAAAAAACCCTAAAACCTCAAAATCTCTAAAAACCCATAAAAACCCATAAAAATACAAAAAACACTCAAATTTCATAAAAACATAAAAAACCCTGAAAACCCTAAGAAAAAATTAAAAATATAAAAACACCTTAAGACCTTATGTCACTATCCATCCCCCGGGGCTCGTATCGTGACTACCCCAAGCCAGCATTCCATAGGCCAGGGGCTGGCGACTAGCACCAAAGGCGTAAATCCCTAAATCTGGGAAGGCATTACCTTTATAAATCATAACCACACACAACCAGAGTACAAGAGGAAGAAAACAAAAAGTAAAATCTGCATAACAAGTGTACTAAAAGTAAAGGGGGCCAGAATACAAGCCCAACATTAAGTACAAATACAACTGAAAACAAGTACAACTGAGAAAGGGACAAATAGTTGAAAGGTGAAAGCAGCTCCTGGATTGAACTTCAGGGTTCCTACCTGAAGGGTAGGTACAGATGGCCTCCTCAGCACTCCACGTCCATCAGACTCCATGGTGTGTCGATACGTCATCAGGTCCATCTCTGGGTACTGTCTAGTCCTGGCACTCTCGGCCTCCGTCAATGTTGTCTTTCGTCTGTAGCCAACACAACGAGGTGCGGACATAGCCTGTGTAGGGGTGAGTATAACAATACTCAGTAGGGACCCCGAGAACCTAAATGTCTCACAAAATCCAACATGGATAAACCACAATTTATGATATCAATGGATAACCATTACTTAGGTATATGACCATACATATACCTAAGTTATCAAGTAACCCATTTCAATCTTGAGGAAAACACAAAAGGCATTGACTCATCTGAAACCAGGATTTTTATTATCAAAAACACGGATTCTAGATAACTCCTCCTCTGTCGAGAATAGTTGGCCTGTTGTGACACCACTGCGCTTCTCACTAACCTTAGACTACTGAGGTACTCCTCTTGTCGTGTACCACAGGTCTACTGCCAACTACCAGGCGCTCCTACGCTATGGGTCTGCCGCCAACTACTAGGCGCTCCCCCTAATAGCCAGCAGAGGTACTCCTCCTATCATGTATCGCGGGTCTTCTGCCAACTACCAGGAAATCCTCCACCATGGCTCTACCGCCAACTACCAGTCGCTCCCCACTGGTCTAGTCGAATCAGTCCGAGTCGAATCGGTCAAGCAGTCGTCAGGTCTATCAGCTACTAGGTCTCCGCACTCTATCTGCTCGTCACCAGAAGGATCTGCTCCATTATCAACAGGTCGATACTCCAAGCGTCACGAAGTCTCACGTAGAAGTATCTCAAAGGACCACCATGTCATAGGGGTCTCAACGCAACAGACAACACCTCAATTGGACGCCCGGTCTATGATTTATTAGCATTTTAGTCCCAGGGGCCCGGTTGGATTCTTGTACGAACCAACCTGACCGTGACTCAACTATACCCCGATCTCCAGTGGGGTATACTCAAAGGGACGGCTATGCTCCATGAATATCGGCGCCACTAAAGGTTCGTCAAACGGACATCTGGTGCCAAAGATATAACCCAAGAAGGTAATGGGTCAGTAATGGGCCTGGGTCCGGTCCGACCCGGTCAAACCGACTCGGCACAACTGAATCTTGTCCGACCCATTCTAGGTTGACCTGGTCAGACCTGCTAGGTCTGACCTGGCCCATTGGGCGGGTCAGCCAGCTATGTTTTGACTCGGTCCGCTGGGCCTGGCCCAACGGACCACAAGGGAGGTTTGGCCTGATAGTCGCCACGTAGGCGGCTCGGTGACTCGGCCCGGGAGACTGGGCCGGTTCGGCCAGCGACACTGCAGGGTGATGCCTTGCGTTAGCTCGGGAGGCCGGTGGCCGTAAGGCCAGCAGGCAGGCCCTGCGGGGTGCGGGTAGGCCGAATGGACACCGGGCAGGTCGCGGGTGCACCGGGCAGGGCGCGGCAGGTAGCGAGGCAGGCCGCGGGCGCGCCGAGCAGGCCGTGGCAGTGTGCAGGGGTGCCGGGCAGGCCGCCGGCAGGGGCCGGGCAGGCCGCTGGCGGGGCGCGGGGGCGCTGGTAGGCCGCCTACAGGGCGCGAGGCACTGGGTAGGGCGCCGGCGGGGCCGAGCGGCGCGCCGGGGGTGCAGGCAGCGTGCCAGCGGGGCCGGGCAGTGCACCGAGGGCGCGAGCAGCGCGCGGGGGCGGTGTGGTTCGCGGAGGCCGTGGGGAGCGTGACCTCCTCGTTGCCACATTCGTCTCCTTTCCGTAGAATTGCACAAGAGAGAAGAATTGACAGAGGATGTTGGGCCATATTAGGTCGGCCCGAATCCTATGGGTTTAAGGCGATAACAAACGTCTCGCTAGTATGAAGCACAACTACCACCGTTCTTCATTTCGAGAGAAAGGAAGAACATGGGGAAAAGTTTATACTTTAAATAAAATCAAACCCCTACCTCATTTGTTGTTCGTTGATAGTTGATGGATTCGCGGTAGGGCGGATGTCATTTTGTCAATATCGAAGGAGGAAGAGTCTGGAGAAGATGAGTCGAAGATAACATCGTCTGTGTTCTTCGTGGGTGTTGCTTCCCTTTCATTCCCCAGATGAAGTTGAAATAAGATGTTTTTCTTCGCGTTCTTCTCATTCTTCATGTTCTTCCCATTCTTCACTCGAGAGGGAATTCTCCAAGGGTTCACCAAAGCTCTACCCAAAGCTCCAACAAAAGTTTATGCCAACAAAATAATAGTGTGAGAATCCTATTAATTTTGTTGGCACAAAATTTGAATTGGATTAATTAATAACCCGGCTCCACCAAATTTAATACACAAGCGTTGGCTTATTAATTGGGGAGTTGGAAAAATTCAAAAGAGTTCAAATGGTTCCAATTAATAAAAGGAAGAGAGAGTTCAATTAATTAAATGCATGGGTTGGCACAATTAATTGATGGGGGAAGGTGGATAGTTTCACCACTTAATTGGGGGTTCCAAGGGGTTTAAAGCCCAGGTGGTCCCCACCGATAAATATCCTCCTAATGGAGGTTATGTGTAGGTGGGCCCCACCATCATAACCTCTCATGGGAGGTTATGGTGTGGTGGTCCCCACCTCAAACTTCACCTTGGAGATTTTAACCACCACGAACTTATTTTTATTTAACTTTATTAGTGAACCCCAAAATCTATCTTCCAATAATGATAAAATTGTACTGCGGTGAAGGTCTTACTAAGAAATCACCAATGCTGTGAGTTCAATGGTGCCCTTGGAATTCGATTCTGAGTACCAGTTCGAAAGTTATAAAACCCTCTCGTACGTTTACTGAATGTACCTGAACAAAACTTTAGAAATTGATTTCGGGCACATCGGGCCTTGGAATCAAGCGCCGTCAATTTTTGCAGAACTGTAAAATTACCTTGTATTTATGAAAAAAAATTCTACCAAAATTCTGGGTCTTTACATTCTCCCCACCTTAGGGCTATACGTCCCCATAAGCTACAACTCAAACTATGTAAACAAATGGGGGTACTGAGTAGGCATCTGAGCCTCCCGCTCCCATGTGATCTCCTGGAGGTTCCCATGCTTCCAGTGAATGTGCACCAGAGGTATCGACTGTCCACATTGGACCCACTCTTTTAGATCCTCAATATCCACTGGAACCTCCGTGAAAGTCGCCCCATCATCGATATCCAGCTCCCCATGGTTGATGATGTGAGAAGGGTCATGCCGGTATCTCCTCAGCTGAGATATGTCGAATACTTCATGCACCTGGTTCAACTGAGGTAGAAGAGCCAAGCGGTAAGCCAGATCGCCTACTGTACTTAGGACCTGTAATGGTCCGATGAACCGCGAAGAAAACTTGATGCCTCGACCAGATCTCCGCAAACCTCATCTAGGTGGGACCCGTAGAAAGGCGTGGTCTCCATCCTAGAATTCCAAAGGCCTCCATCTCCTGTCAGCATATGGATTCTGCCTACTCTGGGCAGTCTTTATCCGCTGCTGGATGATTTTCACCTTCTATGTTGAAGCCCGTACTATCTCTGGTCCCACTAGTGCTGACTCCCTTGGGTCTGTCCAGCACATCGGTGATCTGTAAGGTCACCCGTACAAGGCCTTGAAAGGTGACTTACCAATAGTGGGGTGATAACTATTGTTGTAGGAAAAATCCACCAAAGGCAAGTGATCCTCCCAGCTATGACTGAAGTTGAGGACATAAGCACCAAGCAAGTCCTCAAGGGTCTGGATAGTCCACTTGGTCTGCCCATCTTTCTAAGGATGGAAGGTTATGTTCAAGCGAAGCTGTGTCCTGAAAGCTTTCCAGAAACCCCTTACATAGTTGGGAAGTAAACCGTGTGTCATGGTCAGAGACTATAGAAGTAGGTACTCCATGTAAACTCACTATCTCCTACACATAGAGGCGTCCCAAGATCTTCACTAAGCCCTGCTCTCTGATCGGTATGAAGTGGGCCGACTTGGTGAGTCGGTTGATGATCACCCATGTCGAATCATGAATCCTGGATGTATGTAGAAGCCCCATCACGAAATCCATGGATATACCATCCCACTTCTACTCCGAGACCTCTAATGGCTGGACCAATCCTGCTGGTACCTGGTGCTCTGCCTTCACTTGCTGACAAGTGAGGCATCGTGAGACAAACATTACTACTGCATTCTTCATACCTTCCCACCAGTGCTGTCGTTGAAGGTCATGGTACATCTTTTCCACTACAGGATGTACAGCTAGAGGGGAATTGTGAAACTCCCTTGACACTTCCACCTGTAGTGAAACTGGTACCATGGCACGTCCTTTAAAGAGGATGACGTGCTCCCCACCTTCAAAAAATCCATCAGGTGCTTGCCATCTGGATATCTGAGCACGTCGTGTCTCGTAGTCAACGTCCCCATGTTGCACCTCCCAGACTCGCTAAATAACTGAGGGAGTGACTGTATGAGACTATAGGCTGCTCCATCTCTATCTACAAAGCATATATGTAAGGAAGCCAGCTGCTCTGTCACCTCTCCTAGAAGTTGTATACCAGTCCTCATGCTGAGTGCACCCACAACAATGTTCCCCATACCAGGAGTATAGACTATCTCGAAGTCAAAGTCTTGGAGGAACTCAAGACATCGCCGCTGTCTCAGGTTCAGGTCTTTCTGAGATAAGATATACATGAGACTCTTGTGATCAGAGTACACAACAAAATGTTCTCCCATTTGATAGTTCCGCCACATATTCAAGGTGAAGACCACTGCTGCTAACTCCAGGTCATGGGTAGCGTAGTTCTGATCATGCTAACTCAGCTGCGGAGAATCATAAGCGATCACTACTCGCTCCTGCATCAGGACGTACCCAAGTCTAGTTCCTAATGCATCGCAGTAAACTACGTACCTTACGCCCTCCTATGGAAGCCTCAAGATGGGGGGGCACTAGTCAGACTCTGCCTCATCTCCTGAAAGCTTTTCCGGCATCACTCTGACCACATAAAGGGTTTCCCCTTCTTCATCAAGGCTAATAATGGTGCTGCAACTCTGGAGAAATATTGAACCAATCTCCAGTAGCAACCAGCCAAACCCAGGAAACTCTGTACCTCCATCACACTCCTGGGTGGATCCCACGCTAGTACCACCTCGATCTATGCTGGATCCAATGCAACTCTAGCCTCTGAGATGATGTGTCCCAAAAATTTAACCTCTCAAATCCAAAACTAGAACTTCGAGGGCTTACCAAAAAGCTGGTGCTCTCGAAGTGTGTCCAGTACTACCTTGAAATGGTAGGCATGCTCCTCCTTAGTAGTTGAGTAGAACAATATGTCGTTGATGAAGACTACGACAAATCGATCTAGGTATATCTGCAAGATCTTGTTCATGAGACTCATGAACACTACTGGAGCATTGGTTACACCGAAGGGAATAACCATGAACTTGTAGTGGTTGTAACGACACCAGAAGGACGTCTTCTGCACATCCTCGTCTTGAACTCTGAGCTGGTGATAGCTTGATCTATGGTCTATCTTTGAGAACCATCATGCTCACTTGAGCAGATCAAAGAGGACGTCAATACTTGGGAGTGGGTTCTTTTTCTTCACATTCACCTGGTTCTGGCGACGATAGTCGACACAGAGCCTCAAGATCCCATCCACCTTCTTGGTGAACAAAATCGGGGTTCCCAGGTAGAAACACTGGTCTGGATGAATCCTTTCCCCTATAAGTCCTCCACCTGTACCTACAGCTCACAAAGCTCAACGGGAGACATCCAATATGTTGGGGTAGATATCAGTGTCGTCCTGGGGTACATGTTAATGTAGAAGTCCACCTCTCTACGAGTAGGTAGTCCTAAGAAATAATCGGGGAAAACATCTGCGTACTGGTCCACCACTACAGGATAAGTAGGACTATCCACATCAACTGCTCTGAGGGTATGTCAAGCCAACTGATGAGTGATCGGCTGCACCCTCCTCCGAGTAAGTTCGTCCTGTGCTGCAAAGGTTCCCTTCTCGTCGGTGAAGTTAAACCTAGTCCCATCCGTGCGAACACACCGCACTTTTCTCCTAATACAGTCGATCTAAGCATGGACTGTAGATAACCAATCCATATCAACGATGACGTCGTAAGGCCTCGACCCTGCTACTAAGAGATCCCAGCCGAACATCTCGCCACCTAGAGTAAGCTCGAACTATCGGCACTAGTGCGTAATCATCGAATCAGCTTCTGTAAAAGTCTCAAGCCATAAGGATCGAACTAACGGCTCCTTCGGAATCTCCGAGCTCTGAACGAGGGTAGTGTAAATGAAAGAGTGACTAGAACCTCTGTCTATAAGAACTACAACTAAGGAGTAATAGACATATATAGTACCTATTATCATCTCTAGAGCACTGTGGTTGTATGCTTCAGCTCCCTGAAGCTGAGCTCTCCCATGTCCACCATCTCCCTGTGGTGAGGGTGGACCTTCTAGTGGAGGTGGTGGAAACACCTCGAAGCATCATCCACCACCAGATGCATGACCAACTTCTCTGCCACATCTGCCTCCGCCTTACAGACCGCCTCGATCGAACCTCTTCCTCTGCCTGGGAGGTCCTTCAACTGTCTGCTGATCCTCAGAGCGGCGGGTCGAACAGTCACGATCCATGTGACGTAGCCCGCCACATGAGTAACACTGTACGCTCCTGGCATGTCTGGCTCTGTCTCCACTCTGGGTGCCCCGAACAACTGATCCTGAGTCGTGTAGTCGACCACCTATAGGTCTGGTCCTCTTGGACCTTTGTGTTGACTGTCTACTGCCAGCTGCAGAAGGCTCCACTGCATGTTGACTAGTGGTCGGTCTCACTGCTGGAGATTGCTCAGCATGGAAACTCTCTATTAGGAGGGATCGCTCCAAAACCCCCCGTCTGCGTCGGGATGCTGTGGGAGATAACTAAAGCTCTGATCTCTCGCCTGAGTCCCTGCTCAAAGGTCCGGGCCCAGAAAAATGGATCTCGTACCATATCAGTGGAGTAGCGTGAGAGGTTAGTGAACCTTGCTGAGTACTGAGTTACACTCATACTGCCATGCTGCAGACGAAGTAGCTCATGTATCTGCACCACTCAGAGGATGGATGGTACAAACTCCTCCCAGAATAGGCTCTCTAAGTATGTCCAGAGAAGTGTCTCCTCGTCATGCATCTGGAGCATCTGGCTCCACCATTTGTCTGCTGTCGCCCGAAGGACACTCGGGGCAAGGATCACCATTAAGACTGCTGGTGTCCCTACTAGCCTTAAGACTCTCACCACAACCACCATCCAATCCTCAGCCGCCTGTGGGTCCGTCTCTCCCCGGAACCTGGGTGGCCTCTTGCGCTGGAACTCGTGCAGCGCTCTCAAGCGGCCTGCATCGCCTGCTACTAGGGATGGTGGCATCGGTGGCCCAACGGGGAGTGGTACCGCTGGTGCCGCTGATGCTGCCTTAACTGGAAGAGGGCCATGCACTGAGGACTCATCGCTTGGTGGGCTGTCAGTACATACGACTCTTGGGGATCTAACTGGCCTTCCGTGGGAGGGGCATCCTGAATGAAACAGATGTGACATGGTCAAAAGACTATACCTGGTGAGCTGACCTGGTTGAGCCGACTTAAAGAAAAACTTTTTGAAAACACACACACAATCAGTGTTTTCATGCACTGAGTCAGAAATCAGAAGTTAGGGTCCTGGTGTATGGATATGTCAGCCGCCTGCACCAACACTGGACTCCCTGAACTGAAAACCACACTTATTACCCTTAACACTATGTCTTAACAGAAAGAAATATTAGAGTCCTAAGTTATGTGGTAGAACTGACGTCCTTTGATACCAATTTGTCCTGACCCGTCCCCCGGGGCCCGTATCGTGACTACCCCAAGCCCGCCTTTCATAGGCCAGGGGCTGGCGACTAGCACCAAATGCGTAAATCCCAAAAACAAGGAAGGCATTTCCATTATAAATCGTAAACACACAATACCAGAGTACAAGAAAAAGCAAACACTAAATAAAATCTATATAAAAAGTGTACAGAAAGTAAAGGGGTCCATAATACAAGCCCAACTGTAAGTAAAAATACAATTGAAAACAAGGTGAAAATTTATTTTCAGGTTCCTAACTTATTAGAACTCCATAGTTAAGCATGCTTGGCATGGAGTAGTAATACGGATGGGTGACCTTCTAGAAATTTTCACAGGGTGTGTGTGAGTGAGGAAAACACACACTGAAAGAACATGTGATGGCCTGTGGGGACAATCATTATTCTGATAAGCGACCCTAATGAGTAATAGCCTATGGTGTGCTGGGAAGGTAACCAAGGTATTATAGGAGACCCATGGGGTCTTATAACAAGGTTCATGGCCCGGGGAGGCGATTTGTAACACCATAAACCCCCCAAAATTTCTAAAAACCCTTAAATACATAAAAATCCCTAAAAACGGTAAAAACCATAAACCACTAAATACCTTAAAACCCCCTTAAAACCCATAAAACCTTAAATCCCTCTAAAAATATCTAAAAACACTATAAAAACATTAAAAATATAAAAATAATATAAAAATAATAAGACCCCTAAAAAACTCCAAAAAACCCTAAAAAAAAGAAAATCCTACAAACCCAAGAAAACAATAAAATCACTCAAAATCCCTAAAATGCATAAACCCACTTAAAATACCAAATTCTACCTAAAACTTCCTAAAAATGTAAAAACCCTTAAAACCCTGGAAAAGACACTAAGAAAACCTTAAAAAAACTGAAAACACTTAAAACCCCTTAAAACCCTAAAAATGTTAAAAACCCTAAATACCATAAAAACCAAAAAAACCTTAAAAACCCATAAAAAACCTAATAACCACCAAAAACTATAAAAACCCTTTAAACCCCAAATAATGTTTAAAACCTCTAAAAATGATAAAGTCCCTAAAAATCTAAAAAACATAAAACCCCAAAAAAACATTAAAACTCTAAAACCGCTAAAAACACTAAAACCACTCAAAATTCCAAAAACCCTCCCAAAAGTACAAATATCCAAAAAATTCCCTAAAATCCCTAAAAAAGTAAAACATCCTAAAAACTCCAAATAAAATAATAAAATCATAAAAACACTTTAAACCCATAAAAAACCAAAAAATTACAAACACTCTAAAAGACCTTGAAAACCCTAATCCCCCCTAAATTTCCTCAAAATCCCAAAAAACCCTAAAATAACATAAAAATCATAAAAATTCCCTAAAAATTCCTAAAAATAAAAAAAATAAAAAAACCCTAAAAATAAAAAAAAACTATAAAAAAATAGAAACACCTTAAACCCCTAAAAACCTAAAAAACCCCCAAATCCCTAAAACCCGATAAAAGACCCTAAAACCCTAAAAGGCATAGAAACCCATAACAACCTAGAAAACCCATAAAAACCAAAAAACCCAACTAAAACTCTAATAACCCTTCATGCCCCTAAAATAATTAAAAAACACTAAAAACATTAAAAGCCTAAAATCTCAAAAAAAAATGTAAAACCCCAAAAAAATCATAAAAACCATAAAAACGCTATCCCTGAAAATCCATAAAAACACTAAAAACCCATAAAAATCTTAAAAATCCCTATAAATCCTTAAAAACATAAAATCCATAAAAACCCTGAAAACACATAAGAAAACCCTAAAATCATATAAACCTTTAAAACCCCTAAAAATCCTAAAAACACAAAAAACCTTAAAAACTCATAAAACCATAAAACCCACCAATAAACACTAGAAAACAAAAAAAAACCCTAAAACCCAATAAAACGCTAAAACCCATTTAAACACCTAAACATTAAAAAACTCTAAAACCCATTAAAAGCATAAAAAATTAAATAAAACCCACCAAAACCTAAAAAACTATAATAAACCTAAAAACCCTTAAAATTCATAAAAACATAAGAAAACCATAAAGATCCTAAAAAGACCTCAAAATCCCTAAAAAGGTAAAAGTCCCTAAAAATACTGAAAACCCCAAAGAAAAATTTAAAACCATAAAAACACTAAAAACCACTATAAATCCTAAAAAACAAAAAAAAAACGATAAAAACCACTGAAACCCTCTACATTAATAAAATATGAAAAAAATCCTAAAAACCGTAAAAAACCCTAAAAATACAAAAACCATAAAACCCCTAAAAACTTTGAAAACCCCCAAAAACACATAAAAACCCAAAAAACCCACTAAAACTCTAAAAACCCATTAAAACACTAATTTTTTTAAAAAATACTGAAATCCATAAAAACACTAAAAACTAAAAAGAAAACACAAGAAACCCAAGAACTGATAAAAACACTAAAAACCCATGAAATACCTCAGAATCCCAAACACCTAAAAACCCTATGAAAACATAAAAAACCTTAAAATATATAAAAATGTTAAAAACCCTAAAAACCCTAAAAATCCCTAAGAAATCAGTAAAAACAAAAAAAAACAACTATAAAACATAAAAAATCTAAAAATCCTAAAAACCCAAAAGACCCTAAAACCATAAAAACTGCTAAAACCCATAAAAATTCCAAAAAACATTTAAAACCCTAAAACCCCATAAAGATAAAAAAATCCGATTATAAACACTGATAACTCTTAAAACTTGTAAAAACTTTAAAAAACTCTAAAATCCCATAAATACCATAAAAACTGCAAAAAACCCAAAGAATCCCAAAATACCCATAAAACCAGAAAACCCATAAAACCCCCCCAAATCCATAAAAACATAGAAACCATAAAAATCCTAAGAAATGACTAAAAATCCATAAAAACATAAAAAAACCCTAAAATCCCATAAGAAAACATTAAAATCCTAAAACACTTAAAACCCCCTTAAAAACCAAAAAAATGCTAAAACCCTTAAAAACCCTAAAAACCGTAAAACCCCTAAAAACCCTAAAACCCATAAATTCACTAAAGAACCCTAAAAACTCTAAAAACACTTCAAATCCCTATAAATGATAAAAAATTTCTAAAAAACCTTAAAACTCCTAAAAACTGAAAAAACACATAAAAATAATAAAACCATAAATTTCGTAAAACCCCTAAAAATTCTTAAAAACCCTAAAAATCATAAAAATTATAAACAAACCCTAAAAATTCCTAAAACATAAAAAACCCAAAAACCCCTAAAACACCCTTTAAAACCTTAAAAATAGAAAATCACTTAAAATCCACAACAATCCTACAAAATTCTAAAAACCCTAAAACCCAAAAAATATCCCCAGAACCCACAAAAAACTATGAAAACCCTTTAAGCCACAAAAAATGCTAAGAAGCTCTAAAAACCATGAAACCCATAAAAACCAGAAAACCCCTAAAAACCCTAAAAAACACCCAAAATCCATAAAAACTTATAAACTATCAAAATCCTAAGAAATGACTAAAAATACATAAAAACATTAAAAAACCTAAAATCCCATAATAAAACATTAAAATCCTAAAACACTTAAACCCCCCTTAAAAACCAAAAAATTCTAAAACCCATAAAAACCCAAGAAACACTAAAAATCCTAAAACCATAAAACCCATAAAATCACTAAATAAACCTAAAAACTCTAAAAACCCTTTAAATCCCTAGAAATGATAAAAAAATTCTAAAAAACCTTAAAACCCCTAAAACTCAATAAACACATAAAACTCAAAAAACCATAAATCCCTTAAAACCCATAAAAATTCCTAAAAACCCAAAAAAATTATAAAAATCATAAACAACCCTAAAAATACCTAAAACATAAAAAACTCAAAAACCCTAAAAACCACTTTAAAACCTTAAAAACATAAAAGCACTTAAAATCCTCAACAACCCTAAAAAATGCTAAAAACCCAAAAACCCAAAAATTTCCTCCAAAACCCACAACAACACTACGAAAACCCCTTTAGCCACAAAAAATGTTAAGAAGCTCTAAAAAACCTTAAAACCCTTAAAATCCAAAGAAAACTAATAAAACAAAAAAAAACAAAAAATCCATAAAAATACTTAAAAACCATAAAACTAGTAAAAATCATAAAAATCCCTAAAAACGCTAATAACATAAAAACCCCTAAAAACCATGAAAAATCCTTGGAAATCATTAAATAAATAAAAAAAATTAAAACCCCTAAAATTCCTAAAAACGATAAAAACCCTAAAAACTATAAAAGCCCTAAAAACCATAAAAACCTAAAATCCATAAAAACCATTAAAAACCCATAAAACCATTAAAAATACTAAAAGCTGTAAAAAACATTTAAACCCTAAAAATATTAAAAAAATCCAAAAAAACATTAAAAACCAAAAAAGATCAAAAAACCCTAAAACCCTAAAAAATCCCTATAAACCTAAAAACTGTAAGTATCTTAAAAATACATATAAATCCCTAAAAATGTGAAAACCCCTAAAAACCAAAAAAAACCCAAAAAAAACCATAAAGACCTAAATATACTTAAAACCCCTAAAAACCTAAAAATGAAAAAATCCCTAAAAACCCTAAAAAGACCCCAAAACCCCATAAATTCCATAAAGTGCCCTAAAACCCACAAAACCTATAACAACCCATAAAAACCCTAAAAACCATTAAAAACCCTAAAAACCCTTGAAACCCTTAAAAATTATTACAGAAATCTAAAAAACCAGAAAACCCAAAAAAAAACTAAAAAACCCTAAACCCTAAAAAAACCATAAATAACCTCAAAATCCTAAAAACCACTAAAAACCTTAAAATCAGTACAAACCATAAAAATTCATAAAAAAATAAAAATCCCTAAAAACCTAAAAAACATAAAAACCTAAAACCCCCAAGAAAACCTTAAATTATTAAATCACTTTAAAGCACTAATAAACATAAATATTCTAAAAACCATAAAAACCCCCAAAAGTCCCTAAAAACCCTAAAACCCAATAAAGACCACTTAAACCATAAAAACCCTAAAAATAAATAAACCCTAAAAACTCGCTAATATATATAAAAACACATTAAACCCCTAAAAACATTAAGATACTCAAAATAACATAAAAACCCTAATAAACAAAAAAAACCCTAAAAACCAAAAAAACTATAAAATCCCTAAAAATCATTAAACCCCCCAAAATCCATATAAACACTAAAAAAATCACAAAACCCCCTAAAATATATAAAAAATAAAAAAAATCTAAAATCCCTAAAAAACCATAAGAAAATATTAAAAACCTAAAAACACATAAAACCCCTACAAATGTAAAACCCTAAAAAACACTAAAAACCATAATAGACGTTAAAACCATCAAAACCCCCAAAAAACCCCATAATCTCATAAATATGCTAAAATCCCTAAAAATATTTAAATCCCTAAAAAATAATGAAAAACCTCAAGAAAACCATAAAAACCATAGAAAACATAACCCCCCCCCCCCAAAAAAACCTGAAAAACATAATAGAACCTAAAAACCCTATACACTCTAAAACCAACAAAAACCACTAAAAAAGTACCCTAAAACCCCAAAAACCCAAAAAACCTAAAAAAACTCTAAAAATGTCTAAACCCCAAAAAATGATTAACCACTCTAAAAAATATTAAAAAACCTAAAAAACACATAAAACCCCTAAAAACAAAAAAACCATAAATACCCTAAAAACCCAAAAAACCATCAAAATCCCTAAAAACCGACAAAAATTCATGAAAACCCATAAAAATACCTAAAATATAAAAAACAAAAAAAAACTATTAAAACCACTAAGAAAACCTAAAAAACATAAAAACACTTAAAAAGTATAAAAACATAAAATAATCAAAAACCCTTATAAAGAATAAAAAACCTAAAAACCCCTAAAAACCAAAAAATCATAAAATCCAATATAACCCATAAAACCCCTAAAGACTAATCAAATAAAAACACCCCCAAAAGAATAAAAAACCATTCAAATACATTAAAACATTAAAAACTCTAAAAACATTAAAGACCATAAAAAAATAAAAAAAACCCCTAAATATGCACAAAAACCCAATTAAAACCATAAATACCCCTAAAACCCTCAAAACCCTAAAAAACATCAAAACCCCTAAAAATCCATATATTGTTCAAAAAATACCTAAAATTATCTAATAATGAAAGAAACCCTAGAAACCTTGAAAATCATTATGAAAGAATTAATACACAAAAAACACCAAAAACCATAATAAAACATCCAAACACTAATAACCGTAAAAACCTAAAAACCATAGAAAAACCCAAAAATCCCTCATAATCCAAAAAAACCCTAAAAACCATAAATATCTTTAAAAAACCCTAAAAATACCTAAAAATGTAAAAAACCTAAAAAACATAAAAAACCCTAAAAACCCCTAAGAAAACCATAAAAAATAAATGCACTTATAAGCCCTAAAAAACCTAAAAAACTCTAAAAACCCAAAAACCCCAAAATCACCAAAAACCCAAAAACCCTTAAAATTCCTCAAAATCCCTAAAACCCATAAAAATCATAAAAACCCCAAATAATCCCTAAAAATTTAAAAATCCCTAAAAAACTAGAAAACACCGAAATAAATCCATAAAAACCTAAAAACACATAAACCCACTAAAAACCCTAAAAATGATAAAAAAAAGTCTAAAACCCACGAAAACCGCTAAGAAGCCATAAACCCCCATAAAATCCCTAAAAACCCACTAAACCATAAAAATATGAAAATCCCAAAAAAAATCCCTAAAAACAAAAAAAACCAATAAAACATTGAAAAACCCAAAGAAAATATTAAAAACCAAAAAACACTTAAAACCCCTAAAAACCTAAAAACACTAAAAACTCTAAAAAACCTATATATACCCTAAAAATACCTAAAACCTTTAAACCCGTAAAAAATAAAAAACCCCACAAAAACCAGAAAAACCCACTAAATACTCTAAAAGGTATTTAAACCCCTAAAAATGTTAAAAATTATAAAAAACCGTTAAAACCCTAAAAATATCCAAAAACCCTAAAAAACCTAAAAAATTAAGACTCTAAAAATAATATCAATAACCTCAAAAACCTCAATATCACTAAAAAACTGTAAAACCATAAAATCCTCAAAAATCATATAAATACCTAAAATGTAAAAATGCTAAATATCCTAGAAAAGCCCAAATAAAACCATAAAATCCTAAGAAAACATAAAACCACAAAAAACCTAAAACCGTTAAAAACCCCCCAAAACACTAAAAACCCTAAAAGATCCTAAAAATCCTCAAAATACCTAAAAACACTAAAAATCATAAAAAACCTAAAAACCCCCTAAAATCCCTAAAAACCTAAAAAACACAAAATACCCTAAAACCCCTAAGAAATCCTTAAAAACCTCGAAACACTTAAAACCCCTTAAAATATTAATAATTCTAAAAACCAAAAAAGCATAAGAAACCCTAAAAACAAAAAAAACATACAAAAAACAGAAAAACCAATAAAAACCCTAAAAACTACTAAAAACTCAGAAAACCCATCAAAACCCTAAAAACATTAAAACAAAATCTAAAAACTATAAAAATCAAAAAAACACTGAAAAACTCAAAAAACCCATAAAAACCTAAAAAATACTAAAAACCCTAAAAATATCAAAATCCCTAAAAACCCTAAAAACCATAAAACCTCTAAAAATACATAAAAAGTAAAAAAACTCTAAAAACTCAAAAAACTAAAATAAATATTTCAAAACATAAAAAATTACAACTCCTAAGAAACCTAAAAAATTGAAAACCTTAAAAACCCTACAAACCCTAAACCCCCACCCCAAATCCTAAACATCCCTAAAAATACTAACAACCCATAAGAATCATAAAGAACTAGTAAAGATCCCTACAAATGTAAATACCCAAAAAACCCTAAAATTTTATGGAAAACATTAAATCCTATAACACATAAAATCCCTACAAAACATAAAAATGATAGAAATCCTAAATCCGTAAAAAAGCGCAAAAATATGTAAAAAACCTAAAACCCATAAATACTATAAAAAACCCCTGAAAATCAATAAAAACCTAAAAATAACTCAAAACATTAAAGCACTTTAATCCCAAATTTTTTTAAAAAGACTCTAAAAACCATAAAACCCTTATAAATTAAAAAAACATGAAAAACCAAAAAAAACCTAAATACCTTAAAAACCCTAAAACCCCTAAAAATAATAAAAAACCTAAAAATGACTAAAAATCCATAACAAATTTAAAAATTCAAAAAACACGTAAAATTCCTTTGAAATGTAGGAAAATAGAAAAACACTTAATCCCCTTAAAAATATTAAAAATGCTAAAACCCAAAAAAACCTCGAAATCTCTGAAAACCCTAAAAATCATAAAAATAAAAAATAACTATAAAAAAATAAAAAACACAAAAAACATTTAAAAACCCTAAGAAAACCTGAAAAAACATTTAAAAAATTTAAACCCCTACAAACCTAGAAAATGATAAAACCCCAACAAAGACCCTAAAAACCATTAAAACTCATACAACCCCATAAAAACTATAAAACCCATAAGAACTCTAAAAAACTAAAAGCTCTAAAAACCCTTAAAATCATTTAAAACTATAAAAAAATATAAATAAATCTAAAAACCATAAAAACTTTAAAAAATGAAAAACTCCCAAAACCCCCAAAAACCCATAAAAACCCTAAAACCCTAAAAAATCCTAAAAAACCACAAATTCCTTAAAAACCCAAAAACCAAAAAACAAATTAAATTCTTGAAGAATACAAAAATTATATAAAAATATACAAAACCCTAAAACCCTAAAAATCCCTATGAAAAATATATAAACTAATACCACTTAAAATCACTAAAAACCTAAAAACACTTAAAACCCTAAAAACTCTAAAAACCCTAAAACACCACAAAATCCCTAAAAAAACCTCAAAACCATAAATATCCTAAACAACCCTAAAAAATAAAAAATAAAAAACCCTGAAAACCCTAAAGAAAACCTTAAAATCCTAAAAGCCTTTTAAACCGTTAAAAACCTAAAAAATGATAAAATCACTAAAATACCCGTAATGGAACCTGAAAAACCAGAACATTAATAAAACCATAATACCCTAAAAACTATAAAAAAATCCTAAAAACCAATTAAAACCCTTAAACCCATTAAAAACTCTAAAAACACATTAAACCCCTAAAAACATTAAAAAAATATAAAAAAAGCATAAAACACAAAAAAAAACTCATAAAATCCCTAAAAACCCAAAAAAGCTGTAAAAACCCTAAAAACACTAAAATCTATAAAAATAAATAGAACACATAAAACCCCATAAAATGCTAAAAAATCCCCAAAAAAATCTAAAAAATTAAAATATCCTAAAAACCCTGAAAATCCAAAGGAAAAATTAAAAACCTAAAATCACATAAAACACTTAAAAATAAAAAAAATGCTAAAACCCTAAAAACCCATCAAAATTCATAGAAACCCTTAAAACCCACAAAAATCCTTAAAAAATCTAAAATTAACTAGAAATATAAAATCACAAAAACACTAAAAACCCCATAGAAAACATTAAAAACTTTAAAATACTTAAAATCCATAAACCCTCTAAAAATATAAAAACCATAAAAAACCTAAAACCCCTCAAAATCATTAAAATCCCCAAAACTATAAAATCTTAAAAAATCACCAAAAATCCCTAAAAACATAAAAAAAAACCCTGAAAACCCCTAAGATAACCATAAATACCTTAAAAAACTCAAAACCCATAAAAACTAAAAATGATGAAATGCATAAAAACCATAAAAAGCCCTTAAAAACCTAAAACCCCTAAAAACCATTAAAACCACTAAAAAACTAAAAAACAATGAAAACACTAAAAACAATTTAAATTACAAAAAACATTATAGAACACTAAAAACCATAAAGAAACTATAAAACTAAAAAACCCCTAAACCCCTAAAAAACCATAAAACCCTAAAAACCTAAAAATTCCAACACCCCCTCAAAATCGCAAAAAACCCTAAAAACCAAAAAAATCCCTAAAAAGAAATAAAGATCCCGAAACCAAAAAAAATCATAAATCCTATGAAATCCTAAAAAACCTAAAAACACATAAAACCCCTAAAAAACCTAAAAACAATAAATATCATAAAAAACCATAAGAACACTATAAAACCATAAGAACCCTCAAAATTCCTAAAATCATAAAAAAATAAGAATCATTTAAAAATCCATAAAAATACCTAAAAATGATAAAAACCATAAAAAACATGAAGAACCGTAAGAAAACATTTAAATCAAAAAAACACCTAAACCCCTAAAAAACCAAAAAACGCTAAAACCCCTAAAACCCTAAAAGACCATAAAAACCATAAATACCCCAACAATAATAAAAACCTATAAACCATAATAAACCTAAAACCCAATAAACACCCAAAAATACCACAAAAGACCTTCAAACCCCTAAAAAATAAAAAAATCTAAAATCCATTAAAACTCTAAAAAACTCAAAAAAAATCACTAAAACCCCTAAACCCTAAAACCCTTAAAACCCAAAAAATCCCTAAAATCCACAAAACCTATAAAAATACAAAAACAAAATCCATAAAAATCCCTAAAAATGTAAAGCCCCTAAAAACCAGGAAAGACCCTTAGAAAAAATTAAAAACTATAAAACACTTAAAACCCCTAAAACATCAAACCCCCCCCCCCCTTAAAACCCCTAAACCCCTTCAAAATTCCTTAAAAACCTATAAAACCATAAAAATTGTATAAGGCCCTAAAAATTCCTAAGACCATAAAGAACCATAAATACCATGAAACCCCCAAATAGAAACTCAAAATACATAAAAACCCTAAGAAACCCGAAAACCCGAAAACCCCTAAAAACTAAAACGACCCTAAAAAAACTAGAAACCACAAAAAATTATAAAAATTCCTAAAACCCATAAAAAACCATAAAAACCCATAAAAACTCAAAAACCACAACAAAAATCATATAGCTCTTTAACCCCCTTAAAACATTAAAAAACTGAAAACACTTAAAACCCCTAAAAATGCTAAAAACCCTAAAACGCTCAAAATCCATAAAACCCTTAAAAACCAAAAAAATCTAAAAAACTCTAAAAATACATAAAAATGTAAAAACCCTAAAAACCCAAAAAAATACTATGAAAACCTTAAAAACATAAAAAATAGTAACCTCTTAAAAAATAAAAAATGATAACGCCCCTAAAACTAATAAACCCCCTCAAAATCCCAAAAACACTAAAAATTATAAAAATCCTAAATAGGAACTAAAAACACCTAAAAATGTAATAAATATAAAAAACCCAAGTAAAATCGTAAAATGATAAAAACACTTTAAAACCCAAAAAATAAAAAATTTGATAAAAGCCATAAAAAACCCTAAAAAACTTGAAAATCTCATAAAAACCATAAAACCCCTAAAAACCATAGAAAATCAAAATAACCATTAAAACACTAAGGAACTACTAAAAAATATAAAAACCCTTCAAACCCCTAAAAACATAAAAAACCTAAAAAATCATAACAACCTAAAAAATAAAAAAACACCAATAAATAATAAAAACCCGAAAAACCCCTTGAAATCCCTAAAAAAATATAAGTACAATAGAAATGCTAAAAAATACATCAAAATCCATAAAAATATAAAAACCCTTAAAACCCTAAAAAACCCAAAGAAAACATTATAAAAATTAATAACATACAACCCAAACAAACGTCAAAAATGCTAAAAACCCTTAATACCCCTAAAAACCCCAGAATCCTAAAAACAATTAAAACCCCTAAAACCTTAAAAAACCATAAAAATCAAATAAATCCCTAAAAATTCACTAAAAACCATTAAAACATAGAAAAATGTTTAAAACACTAAAACCCATAAAAAACTAAAAACCCCAAAAAACCAATAAAAACCCAAAAGAACCATAAAACCCCTAAAAACCTAAAAACCGTAAAATAAACACAAAATATCTTAAACCCCTAAAAACCATAAAAATAAAAAACTTCCCAAAAAGTCCCTAGATAGTAACAAAATCAAAAAGACCCTGAAAACCCCTAGGAAAACCTTAAGAACAAAAAAACCCTCAAATGCCTAAAAACCTTAAAAACACTAAAAACCCTAAAAACAACTAAAAAGACCCTAAAACCCCAAACCCCATAAAAACCTAAAATACACATAAAAACATTAAACCCCTTAAAACCCATAAAAACCCTAAAACCCAACTAAATACTCTAAAACCTCTTTAAACCCATAAAAATTTAGAAATATTCTATAAACCATAAAAACCCAAAACAAACTCAAAAAACCCTAAAACCCCAAAGAAACCATAAAACCATAAAAAAACTAGGAATACACTCAGAATCCCTAAAAACATAAAAAATACTAAAAATCCAAAAAACCCCTAAAATCCCAAAAAAACATAAAAACCCCTTCACAAACCTTGGAAAACAAATGAGAATCACAAAAACCTAAAAAATGTTCAAACCACTCAAAAACCTAAAAAATTCTAAAAACCCAAAAAATCTAAAAAACAATAAAACCCCCCTAAAAACATTAAAACCCTAAAACCCCATAAAACCCTAAAACAAAAAGAAACTCTAAAATAGTTTTAAACCATAAGACATAAAAAATATATAAAAAACCATAAAAATCCTAAAAACTCTGAAAACCCTAAAAACTCAAGAAAATATAAAACCCTAAAACCCTCAAAAGCCTCAAAATACCTACAAAAAAACAAATAAAAACCAAAAAATAAAAAAATACCTAAAAATGTAAAATACCCTAAATACCCTAAAAACCCTAAAAAACAATAACAAAACATAAAAACACTTAAATCCCAAAAAAATACTAAAAACAATAAAAACCACAGAAAACCCTAAAAACCATAAAAACCCCTAAAAACCTAACAAACTATAAAACCCATAAAAACCCACAAAATACCTAAAATCCCTAAAAACATACAAACATAAAAATGGCCTAAAAACCCTTTAAAATGTAAAAAACCATAAAACCCATAGGAAAAACATAAAAACACATAAAACCCTAAAAATATTATAAATGTTAAAAAACATTAAAAAATCCTACAAACCTTAAAACCCTAAAAAACAATAAAAATCCTAAAAACCCTAAAAAACTAAAAAACCTCAAAATATAATTCCCTCAAAATCCCTAAAAATACTAAAAAAATATAAACACACTAAAATAATCCCTAAAACCCCAGAAAACATAATAACCCCTAAAAAAAATTAAAACCAATAAGAAACCTGAAAAATGAAAAAAAAAATTAAACCCTTAAAAATCCTAAATAATGATAAAAACACGAAAAGGCCTTAAAACCCATAAAAAACATAAAAAACCTACAACATTGAAAAACAATAAAACCCATAAATCTCATAAAAACTCCAAAAACCGTTTAATCCCCTAAATTTTTTAAAAACTCTAGATAACCTTAAAACCCCTAATAAAACCTGAAAAAACACAAAAAACCATAACAACTCAGAAAACCCTAAAAACCATCAAAATCCATAAAACCAATAAAAACAATAAAGATCAAAAAAATCCCAAAAAATCACAAAAATTACAAAAACTTCGAAAACTCTAAATAACCCTAAGAAAACCATAAAAACCAAAAACCACTTAAACCCCCTAAAAATCCTAAAAATTCTAAAAACTCTAAAATCCCTAAAAATCGGCAACACCCTTAAAATCCCTAAAAACCAAAAAAAATCATAAAAAATGTCTAAAATTACCAAAAAATATAAAAAACTTTAAAAACTATTATAAAACATAAGAAAGCTGTAAAAACCCTAAAAATAAATCAAACCCCTAAAACCAAAAAATGCTAAAAACGCTAAAAAACTCATAAAACCCTAAAAACACTCCCCCCTAAACCACTAAAATCAATAAAAATTCTAAAAAACCATATAAACCTATAAACCTAAAAAATTCACAAAATCCCAAAAAACCCTAAAAATCCTAAAAAACCTTAAAAAGCCAAAAAACCTTAAATTCCTAAAAATCCCTAAAGATACCAAAAAATTATACAAAACCCTAAAAAACCATAAGAAAAACTTACAAGACTAAAGAAATTAAAACCCGTAAAAACCTAAAAAATGATAAGAACCCTAAAAAATACTAAAAAACCCTAAAAACCCTAAAAACCATAAAATCCTAAAAAATACCTAGAACCCCATAAAAACACTAAAATCAAACTAAAAACTCTAAAAACCAACTAAAACCCCAAAAATTCATAAAATTAATAAAAATGCTAAAAACTCCTACAATCCAAAAAATCCATCAAACCCTAAAAAACCAAAAAAATACCGAGAAATCCCAAAAAACTCATAAAAATGTAAAGAACTATAAAAACCATGAAAACCCCTAAGAAAACCTTACTAACCTAAAAACTGAAAATCCCTTAAAAAACTGAAAACGCAAAATAACTCTAAAAACCCTAAAGACCCTATAACCCTAAAAAACCTCAAAATCACTAAAAACCCTAAAACCCTTTTAAATCGCTAAAAAATAAATAAAATTCCCTCAAAATGAAAAAAATATCTAGACCCCCTGAAAACCCTAAAGAAAACCTTTAAAACCTAAAACACTTAAAACCCCTAAAATCCCTAAAAACACTAAAAACCCTAAAAAACACGAAAAATCTTAAAAAACCTAAAAACTCTAAAACCACTAAAATCTCTAAAACACCTTTAAACCCCTAAAAAAGATAAAAAAATTAAAAAACCTACAAGATAAAAATATCCCCTAGAACCCCCCAAAAATCGTAAAAACGCTTCAAACCCTAAAAATCCTAAAAACCGTAAAAATCATAAAATTCCAAAAAATTACCAAAAATCCATAAAAATGAAAAAAACCCTAAAATCCCTAAAAAACGAGGAATTCTTTAATAACCTAAAAATAATTAAAACTACTAAAAAACCAAAAAACACTAAAAACCCTAAAAAACCCAAAAACCCAAAAATCCATAAAAACCATAAAACTCTAAAATCCCATAAAAACCCGAATAACCCACTAAAATTATAAAAACCCTTCAAACCCCAAAAATTGTAAAAAATATATCAAAACATTAAAATACTTAAAAATTAAAAAAACCATAAAAACCCAAAAAACCTTAAAAACCATAAAAACCCTCAAAATTCATAAAAACCCTAAAAACCTGGAAAATCCTAAAATTCGCAAAAAATTAAAAACCCATAAAAACCCTAAAAGCCACTAAGAAAACGTAGAAAACCTAAAAACACATAAAACCCCCCAAAACCCTAGAAAATTATAAAACCCATCCAAACACAAAAAAACTACTAAAACCTTATGAAAGCCTAAAACCCATAAAAACACCAAAATCCCACTAAAAATCTAAAAGACCTTTAAAACCTTAAAGACCTAAAAAACTATAAAAAACCTTAAAACACTAAAAACTCACAAAAAAACTAAAAAACCAAAAAAAACCATAAAACCTCGGAACCCCTAAAAACCATAAAACCCTCAAAATCCCTAAAACCCTAAAAACCATATAAAACATAAAAAATCTCTACAAAATTCTTATAAATGTAAAAAAACCCTCAAAACCCTGAAAAATTCTAAGAAAACTATAAAAACATAAATGCATTAAAAATCCCTAAAAACCAAAAGATAATAAAAAGACTTAGAACCCTTTAAAACCCTAAAAACCATATAAATTCCAAAAAATCCTAAAACCCCATAAAAACCATAAAAATCCCTAAAAAATCTTTTAAAAGGAAATAACACAAAAAAAAACCCAAAAACCACTAAGAAATCCTTAAAAACCTAAAAATACTTAAAACCCCTAAAAAACCTAAAACACTATAAACCCTAAAAGACCCTAATGCACAAAAATCTCTAAAACCCATAAAAACAGATAAAAATCATAAAAAACACGAAAACATTGCTTTGCTCTTTGAGTCTTTTGGGGTTTTGGTGTCTTGGGGGATCCATGGTTTTTAGTGTGGGATGTTTGGCCCCACCCTGCCCTTATCGTCTTTTCTTTTCTTTTAACAAATTTTGGGGGGTAGGAATAGTTTGGTTTCACACCTTCCTTGCCCCTTAAAACTCTAAAAACCACTAAAACATTTCTTGAAAAAAATTGAAAACTCTAAAAACAATTTAAAACCCAAATTTTTTTTGAAAAATCTAAAAAACTATTGAACCCCAAAACAACTAATAAAAAACCCTAAATACCCAAAAACCATAAAAACCCTAAAAACCCTTACAAAATAAAAATCCTAAAAAATCCCTAAAATCACTAAAAATCTCTAAAAAAAATTAAAAATTCTAAAACCATAAAAATCCTAAGAAAATCATAAAAAACTAAAAAAACACTTAAACGCCCTAAAAGAAATAAAAAATCCTAAAACCCCTAAAAATCCAAAAACCCAAAAAAACCCTAAACCCTTAAAAATTTCTAGTAACCCATTAAATCCCTAAAAACCACTAAAAACTATGAAATCCTTTGAAACCCTTAAAACATTAAAAATATCAAAAAATACTTGAAAAATAAAAAAACCCCTCCAAACCCCAAAAAATCATAAAATTATTAAGTACAACAAAAAAACCCCAAATGATTCAAAATCTAAAAACCGCACAAAAAACTATAAAAATCCTAAAAAAGTCATAGAAATCCCAAAAAACGTAGAATCCCCTAAAACCCTAAAGCAACCTTAACAAAAAAATAAAAACATAAAAAACCTTATAAACCCTCAAAACCTAAAAACCATAAAAACCGTAAAAACCCTAAACAACCTAAAAATCCAAAAAATCCCTAAAAATCCAAAAAACCATAAAAATAATAAAAAAATACCTAAAAACATAAAAAACCCTAAAAACCCTGAAAAAACTTACGAAAACCTTAAAAACCTAAAAAACATAAAACCCCTTAAATACAAACAGAACCTAAAAACACTAAAACCCTTAAAACCCATAAAATCGCATAAAAACTAGAAAAATCCCTAAAACCCATAAAAACTGAAAAAATAAAAAAAAATCAAGACACCCTTTAAACCCCTAAAATGTTAAAATCTCTAAAAAGCTGTAAAAGTCCTAAAAAACCCAAAAACCCCAAAAAACAAAAAAAACCCATAAAAACAGAAAAGACCATAAAAACCCGAAAAACAGTTCCAACCCCTAAAATCCCTAAAAACAATAAAAGCCTAAAAATTCCTAAATACATAATAAAACCAAAAAACATATAAACCACTAAAAACATTAAAACCAAAAAACAATTAAAAATTCTAAAAGCCTAAAAATACTAATAATGCTAAAAAACCTTAAAAATTCCTAAAAACCATAAAAAAACCAATAAAAACCCTAACAACCCACTAAAATTCTAAAACCCTTAAACCCTTAAAAATGTAAAAAAAAACTCTTAAGTAACCTATAAAACCCTAAAAACTAAAAAACCCTAAAAATCCATAAAAATCCTAAAAACCCCCCAAATCCGTAGACACTAAAACCCATAAAAATCATTAAAAATCCAAAAAAATCCATAAAAATGTAAAAAACCCTATAAATCCTTAAACCCCTAAGATAATATAAAAACCCTAAAAACACTTAAAACCCCTAAATCCTAAAAAACACTAAAACCATAAAAACACTAAAAACATAAAACCCATAAACCACTAAAACCATAAAACCATAAAAATTCATAAAACCCTAAAAAAGCTCTCAAAAATCTAAAAACCATTAAACCACAAAAATTTTTAGAAACACTAAAAACATTAAAAACCCTAAAAGAACTCGAAAAAACCAAAACCCCCAAAAAACTATAAAAACCCTAAACACCCTCAAAATCCATAAAACCCTACGAAATATAAAAAATACTAAAAACCTCTAAAAGTCCTTAAAAAGTAAAAATCCTAAAAACCCTAAAAACCCCTAAGAAAACCTTAAAAACATAAAAATAATTAAAACCCATAAAAACAGAAAAAATCCTACAAATCCCTAAAAACCCTAAAATACCTAAACACTAAAACTCCTAAACCCTTAAAAAGGATAAACATAATAAAACCCCCAAAACCACTAAAATCATTAAAAAACTCTAAAATATAGTAAAAACCATAAGAAACTCAAAAACCATAAAAAACGAAAAAAAACACCACAAAACCCACAAAACCCTAACAATCCTAAAAAACTAAAAACCCTAAATATCTCTTTAAACCCTCAAAACCATTAAAATCATAAAACCCAAAAAATCCATAAAAACGTTTAAAACCCTGAAAACCTTAAAAAATCCTAAGAAAAACATAAAATCCTAAAAACAATTAAAACCCCTAAACAAATAAAAAAAGTCTAAAACCCAAAAAAAACATAAAAACCCTAAAAACCAAAAAAATATATAAAATTAAAATCCCATAAAACCCCTCAAAACCATTAAAAACTCTAAAATCCTTTGAACACATAAAACTGTCAAAAAAATCTACAAAATCAAAAAAATTATAAAAAATAAAAATAACACTATAAATTTTAAAAATAACCATAAAATCCCTAAGAACACCAAAAATTATAAAAAACATAAAATCCCTAAAACCCCTAAAACCCATAATAAATCCCTTAAAATCCCAAAAAACATAAAAGAACTATAGACACTAAAAACCCCTAAGAAAACCTTAAAACCTAAAAACACATGAAACCCCTAAAAACTAAAATACCCTAAAATCCCTTAAAAACCCTAAAAACCCTAAAACCCTAAAAACCATAAAACCCCTTAAAAATCATAAAAAAACTAAAAGCAAATAAAAACCCTAAACACCACTAAAAACCCTAAAAAACCTTCAAATGACTAATAATTAAAATATATATATATATATAAAAACATTAACAAACCTGAAAAACTCAAAAAACCATTAATAAGCCAAAACAACACTAAAAATCACAAAAACACTCAATGTCCCTGAAAACCATCAAAATCGTAAAAATCAAAAAAAGGCCTTAAAAATCCCTAAAAAAGTAAAAAAACCCTTAATACCATAAGAACCATAAAAACCCATATAAAACCATACAACCCTAAAAATTATTAGACCTCATAAAACCCCTAAAAACCCTAAAAACACAAAAAACAGAAAAAAAACCCAGAAAACCCAAGAAACCATATAAACTTCAAAAAACTTTTAACACCCTAAAAATAATGAAAAATTATAAAAACCCTTTAAACCCATAAAAATTATAAAAAAAATAAAAAATAACTTTTAAATCATAAAAACTAGACAAAAATATAAAACCCATAAAAACCCTAAAACACCCTAAAACCCCTCAAAATATTTTAAAACTCTAAAGCCCTATAAAAATTATAAAAAAGGCATAAAAATACCTAAAAATGTAAATAACAATAAATACCATGAAAAACCCAAATAAAACCTTAAAACCCTAAAAACCCTAAAAACACTTAAAACCCCTAAAAACCAAATAAACACTAAAAACCCTAAAAACATAAAAACATAAAAACCCAAAAATATTACCACCCCAAAAACATTAAAAAACCATAAAACCCTAAAATTCCACTAAAAAATATAAAATCCCTTTATTCCTCTAAAAGTTAAAAAACACTAAAAACCATCTAAAACCCAAAAAAATCAAAAAATTCCAAAAAAACCCAAAAAAAAACCCCAAAAACCCCAAACAACCAAAAAAACGAAAAATCCCTAAAACCCATCAAAATTCCTAATAACAATAAAATCCATAAAATTCATAAAAAGGTCCTAAAAATTTCTAAATGTTGAAAAATTCTGAAATCCCATAAGAAAACCCTAAATAGATAAAAACACGTAAAACCCCCAAACCCCTTAAAAAGCTAAAAACCCTAAAAAAATCCAAACAATATAAAACCCTAAATTCATAAAAAACATAAATACCATTAATAACATAAAAATATATTAAAATCCAAAAAAAACTAAAATATCTATAAACCCTTTAAAACTATAAAAATGTTAAAAACATTAAAAACCATACGAAACTCATAAAACACTAAAAACCCAAAAAAAACCCAAAAATCTAAGAATCTCTAAATATCCTAATAAATAATGAAATTCCTAAAAAATCCCAAATAATCCCGAAACACCAAAATAAAATATTAAAAATCTAGAAACACTTAAATCCCATAAAATCCCAAAAAATGATAAAACCCTAATTAAACCTAAAAACATAAAAAACCCCTAAAAACCTTTAAAACCCCATAAAACCAAAAAAACTAAAAACTATAAAAACCCTATAAACCCCTAAAAATTTTAAAAACACTAAAAAACCTTAAAAATCATAAATAGATAAATAACACTGAAACCCTAAAAACCCATAAAAACCTAAAAACCTTAAGAATCCGTAAATGCCTCAAAATGCATAAAACCTATAAATACCATATAAATCATAAAAATCCCAAAAGTCCCATAAGAAATAAAAAACCTTAAAACTATGATAAACCCTAAGAAAATGTAAAAACCAAAAAAACAATTAAAACCACTATAACCCCAAAAAATGCTAAAAACGCTAAAAACCCTAAAAGCTATAAAAACCCTAAAAAGCATAAAATCCTAAAACCCCTCTAAAAACCCTTAAAAACAATAAACTCATTGAGACTTTACAAAATTCCAAAAAACCATACAAAACATAAAAAACAAGAAACCCCTAAAAACATAAAAAAACCATAAAAATATAAAAACCATAGAAAACCATGAATCCCCTCAAAGTCCATAAAAATAATAAAGAACAGTAAAATTCGACAATAAATCCATAAAAATCCTTAAAAATGTAAAAAAAATTAAGAACCCTAAAAAATCTAAGAAAACCATAAAAAATGTAAAACACTTGAAACCCCTAAAATCATAAAAAATGCTAAAAACAATTAAAACCCTAAAAAACACTAAAAATCTAAAAAAACCCTAAAATACATAAAACCCCTAAAACCCCATAAACCACTAAAACCAACTTAAAACTATAAAAACACATTAAACACCTAAAATGATAAAAATTATAGAAAACCTAAAAAACCCTAATAAACTAAAAAAATCCATAAAACCCCAAAAATCCAAAAAATCCATAAAAACCCTAAAATCCATCAAAATCCCTAAAATACCTAAAACACCTAAAACCCCTAAAAACCATAATAATTCAAAAAAATCTACAATCCCTAAAAATGTAAAAACCCTAAAAACCCTGAAAACCCCTAACAAAACCCAAAAAACCTAAAACCACTTAGAACCAAAAAAAATTTAAAATACTCCAAAAACCCCTAAAAACTCTAAAAACCACTAAACCATCTAGAAGACCATTAAATCCCTAAAGACATTAAAAATATCTAAAAACTAAAAAAATTTAAAAAAACTTGTAAAAACCCCAAAAACATGGGGGTCGGGAATAGCTTGACCTCTGCATCTTCCTTGCCCCTAAAAACCCCAAAAAACCATAAACCCCTAAAAGATTTTATAAAAATACATAAAAAAATATAAAAATCATGAAAACCCATAATATATCCTTAAAAACCTAAAAAAATTTGAAACCCCTAAAAAACTAAAAACCATAAAAACCCTAAAAATCTATAAAAACCCTAAAAACAAAAAAAATTCTAAAAAAGCACTAAAAACCCATACAAACATTAAAACCCTAAAAACACATAAAAACACCACTAATACCTAAAACACATACCTCCAATAAAAACCTAAAACATTATATAACCCAAAAAACCATTAAAAATTCTAGAAACCCCACAAAACCACAGAAACCCAAAAAACCATATAAACCCTAAAACCAGAAAAATAACACTAAAAATCCTAAAACCCATCAAAATAAAAAACCCCCTAAAATACCATAAAAATCCTAAAAAATCACTATAAATCCCAAAAAATGTAAAAAATCCTAAGAGACCCTAAAAAACCTAAGAAAAACATAAATAATCTAAAAACAGTTAAAAGAAGTAAAAACCTAAAAATGCTAAAAACCCTAAAAAAACATAAAAACAACCTAACAATCCCAAAACACCCTAAAAACATAAAACACGATAAAAAACGTTAAAAACACATAAAAATTCTAAAACCCCTTTAAAACAGTAAAAATGTTAAAAATATATAAAAATCCTAAAAACCTAAAGAAACTAAAAAAACTCTATAACCCCAAAAAACCATAAAAACAATAAAACCCCTCAAAATCACTAAAAACCCTAAAAATATAAAAACCCCTAAAAACCCCTAAAAATACCTAAAAAAATAAAAAACCATAAAAACACCAAAAAACCCTAAGAAAAACTTTAAAACCTAAAAAACATTTAAAAACCTAAGAACTTAAAAACTACTAAAAACTCAAAAAATCATAAAAAATACAAAAAACCCTGAAAACCCAGGATACACGTAAAAAACTAAAAATCCATAAAATAACAAAAAAACCATATAAACCCTAAAATCCCACAAAATCCTAAAAAACCATTAACACCCATAAAAACCCTAAAAATCTATACAAAAAATCCAAAATATTTCTAAAACATTAAAAACCCTGAAAATCCCAAAGAAAACAATAAAAATTTAAAAATGATCAATACCCCTAATAAACCAAAAAATGATGAAAACCTTAAAATTCCATAAAAGCCTCAAATACCATAAAAAATATTAAAAACCTTAAAAAACTCTAAAAACCCTTAAATACTCTAAAGACCACTCAAAACACTAAAAACCATTTAAACCCCTAATTTTTCTAAAAACTATAAAAAAACCTAATAAACCCTCTAAACTCAAAAACCCTAAAAACATAAAAAACTATAAAACCCAAAAATCCAAAAAACCCATAAAAATATATATAACTCTTAAAACTCATAAAAATCCTAAAAATTCCCTAAAAAACCTAAAAATATTGAAATCCACTAAGAAAACCATACATACATGAAGGCGCTTAAAACCTCTAAAACCAAAACAAACGCTAAAAACTGAAAAAAAAACCTAGAAGGACCACTACTAGAAAGGAGGCTTTGAATACCCCTTACACGGGGACCACTATTGGAGGTCGCAAGGCTTCCCAAAAAAATTCATCAGCGCCCCCCTCCCCTCACCCTCGTGCCTGATCCTGAAACCCTACCCCCCCCCCCCCCACAACCACTTATCCCCTCCCTTTCCGTACCACCACCCATCCCCTCCCTAGCATCACTACCAATGTTGCACCGTTGAAGCCGCACTGCCTCCACCTCTCGATCCCCTCCAACACTGTCGCCTATCCCCTCCCTCACTCCACCTCTCGTCCCCTCCCTCACTACACCTTTTCCACCACACCACCTTTTCATCTGACTCCCTTCCATCTCCATCACCCATACCCTCCCTTTCTGCACTGCCTCCGACTATAGATCCCATCCGCTACCCCTCCTCTCCCTCGCAGCACCTCCTCTAGCTCCCCTCCGTTCCGTATTTTTTCCACTATCAGGTATTCCCTAATTTCCATTTCAGGGTTTTTATTTTAGGCAATTTACAATACATATTTGGAATTAATGAAGATTATATGAATATTGTGTGTGAATAAAAAGTGTGGAAATGGACGTTCATGTGTATGCGGGCTTGTGTGAATGAAGAATTATGAAACAATGTGTGTCGATAGTGTGTGTATGAGAAAACATCACACTTTACATGAGGTTGGAAGTTACATACAATGTATATTACATGTATATATTTACTAGATTGATATTAAATTGTGTTTTTATTTGATTTATACCATTCTTGAGTTCATCACATGTCTCTCTGTGTGTGTATCCCATGAGAAAATGTTTGATGTTTGACCACATGTGTGTGTTTTTATATCCCATGAGACCCATGTTTGAGTTTGATAGCATGTGTGTGTTCCGATATTATATGTTATTATTAATATTATATATTGTTCCTCTATATGATATTCCATGATTTAATTTGACGTAATTTGTAAAATTTATATTGTGTTGTTCTATACAGGGTACCAATGTTTCTGGTGTACTCATTGTGGCTCAGTATCCCTTAAGTGGGAGCATGAAAAGATGATGTATGTTCCATGAATATTGGATTGAGATAGAGTATGGGGTATATTGTATTTTTTAGCCTCACATAGGGTCATGGTATATTTATGTGATCTGAACCTTGACGTGACAATGGGGCATGATGGTATTCAAGGACATGACTTGAGATGTAGTTTTGGGATATGAAGTCCCATGGGAGTGTACAAATGTTTGGGCCTTAGGGATTAACTGAGAGAGAGATGGGGATTGATATCCTTCCATGGTTTGACTTGATACTCTTACGTTTTTTATGTTTTGGAATACATGACATAACATTGTGGTAGACTATGTTCATGAATTATTTTATAACTATGTTTCCATCACAGAGCCATAATTGTTTTAGCGCATGACCACTCTGAACATGGTTGTGTGTTTTATTTCATGCACAATTATTTATTATCACAACATAAGGTCTTATACCATTGCACATGTGTTAAGGAAAAATTGGTTATTTCATACTACTTTCATATTCCCCCCATGCATGGGCATCTCAATGCATGTGAATACTTTATAGTCTAGGATACAAGAAAGGTAAAGGCACTGATGATAGGGGCGAGGATATAGGGAATAGTTTTTAGAGGTAGAATTGGGATTGAATTTAGAGTGATGTATCAATATTTTTTCACATTCTTGTTATTTCCCACACTTTTATTAACCAAAAACTTTAGGGGTATTTGGGTTTTTACTATATAACATGAGATACCTACCATGGATTATGATTTTTCATTATTTATTGACTCTATTATGTTATGGTTTATCCTTTTCTTCATTGATACCAGGGGTGTATTTTCTGCACTGATGACATTTGGACCCTTAGTGCTACGAACAAACATCTTACATAAAAGGATAACAGCTTGAGACCATGAGGAACACTATCTTTGACCCTATGATTAAGCATGGGGAATCACATTCATTGTCCCACATGTTCTCTATTGGTCACATAAGTCAAGAGAGATTGGTATATTTTTTTCTAGAATTGTATATATTTGAAGTTATCCTTGATATATATTAGTTAATTTTCCCTTAATTTATCAATTTATTTCTATATTAGATGGATTTTGTTTATTACATCTGATGGCACAAAGGAAGTGTGAATCCAAGAGGCAGTGAGACAACATTTTTACAAAGATACAGTTTCTATGAGTTTGAGAATAATGTACATATTCATGCGTAAAGTATTCACTATTTGATCAAGATCGAAAAAGGCGCATGGTCTAAAAAGATACCATTCATACTTATTTAAGTTAATTCACAAGAAATAGTATATGCACAATAAATGTAAATGTGTATGGAAAATTATTAGTGCAAAATGTGTGCGTAGAAGGTGTGTGTGAAAAGAAACTAATAAGTGGAAAATGTGTATGAACTAGGTGTGTCTGTGATGAAAATAATAAGTAAACAGTGTCTAAAACACACCCAAAGAAAATTAATTATTTGTATTTTAAATACATAGAGTAAACAAACATGTGAGGAGATGCATGCTTGAAAATATAATTTCCATCATACATGTATGAATGACATACAATGTACATGTATGTAGAAATAAAAAAATTGCCACTTCCATCACTAATTGATTTTGGGAACATTCATCACAAATTATATATGTAGATTTATTGGTAGGAATTAACTTAGTCACTGAGGTTGATTGTTAAAGATTGGAATTTGATGAATCTTTTCATGTACCACATACGCATGCAGGTTATTATGTTGTGTTTCATTTTTTTTTAGAATTTGACATTATATAGTTATAATTTCTTTATTTGTTTTGATTATAGTGTATCAGAATTTATGCATTATGATATTAGTGGACCACATATTACTTATTGTTCATGTTGGTTTGCTAATTTTTAGTATACCCAATATATAATATATTTTGTTTCTTAACTGATCGACTACCCCACCCATCCGATCAAATGAGTTAAGTAATGTCATTATATATGACCCATGATCTATATAACTCCATATTATGAAGAAAAATATATTGAAGGGAACCAATGGTCATGTTTAAAAGAGGATAATATGATAATTGTGACTCACTTTATGGAAACACATTTAAGAACCAAACCTGAAATCCACAGCTCAATGCTAACAAGATTGTTGTGGATGACCCAATTAGTTACCTTAGGATAAAAATTAACCAATTATTATGAAAAATTAAATTGTTGTAAAGAAAAATTAGTATACTAGATGTTTGAATAATGATATACCATAGCTATAATATTCATATCTTGAAAAATGTTTACTCTATATAAGTATAGACTAAATTCATTCTCAATATAGTTTCTTCATTATACGTATTTTCATCTGGTCTTTTAGGAGTTATGAAATATTTCATTTCCATTTTTATTAAAAAAATTAATCAAAATATGATTAGGGACTCTTGAATATAGAATCATCATTAGATTTACTATACCAACATGGTGGCGATGACATGGTATTTCACCTCTATTTTATTATCTATTATCTTGTTTATTATTCAGATATATAAATTATTTATTTTATCAATGGTCCTAATGCAATTGGTCAGCCTTTATTTTAAATATATTTGATATGGAAAATTCAAGTAATATGAAGCATTGTGTAAATGTTTGTTATACAGATATTATTATGTATAAGAGTTGGATTGATCTTCCAAATAGAACATATAGAGAATATTTATAGAGAATTATGAAGATTATTGAGTTCACTGGAGGATTGCAAAGTGACTATATCAGTTTTCCATATAGAAAATGTGAAAATAGATATCAATTCACATGATATACTATGAGGGAGAACCTATTCTTTGACAGATTTTTGAAAAATTATAAGATTTGGACTCTGTATGGGGAATAATATATTCTTTGTCAAAATACAAATACTATTCAGATGGATGTTGATGCGAGGATGAATGATCTAATGCATGAAATTATTACTGAAATGGTACGTGTGTTGGATCCTTAAAGAATTGACATCTAGAATTTTGAGACCAGTGAGATAAATATGCACTCTGGTGTAGATCGTGATTCTAGGAGGTTTTATGAAGTACATGATGATGCATAAATGGAATTATATACTGGATGTACTACTTACAATAAACTGTCATTTATTGTGGAGTTTTTCCATTTGAATACTTTGAATTAGTGGTCATACACATCGTTCAACATGCTGTTGGTGTTATTGAAAAAGGTTCTTCCAGTCGATGATAAGATTCCTGAGTCGTATTACCATGCTCATAAGTTGACAGAGAACATAGGTTTTACATATGAGACCATAGATGCATGTGAAAACAATTTTATGTTGTTCAGAAAAGAAACTTCCCATTTGGATATTTGTATGGTTTGTGGTGCTTCCAGGTGGAAAGAGAAGAGGGGAAATTAGACTCCTCAAAGTCAGACTGTGAAATAGATAAAATAGATTCCCATAAATAAAATGTGTCACATTCCCCTAAATTCTAGGTTAAAAAGACTTTTTATGTCATCTAAAGTTTCCTATTTAATGAGATGGAATGTAGAAATATATCAGGAATGTGATATGTTAAACCACCCGACATACTCTCATGCATGGAAGGGTTTCAATAAGAGACACCCCGAATTTTCTAAAGATGTTCATAATGTTCGATTGGGGTTGGTAGTAGATGGTTTCAATCCATTAAAGTCTATGGTTGGTGCAGCTCATATAACATGGCACGTGGTGTTGGTTCCATATAATCTTCCTATGTAGCTTTGTATGAAACAACAATTTATATTACATTCCACTCTTACTGAAGGACCTAAAAGTACGGGGGATAATTTTGATGTTTACCTTCAGCCATTTATTGATGAGTTGAATGAATTTTGGGGTAATGGTGTGATGACTTATGACTGTGAAACGAATGAAATGTTCAAACTGTAGGCTTCTTTATTGTGGACAATCAATAACTTCCCGGTTTATGCAAATTTATTAGGCTGGAGTATGAAAGGAGAATTTTCTTTCCCTTGTTGAAATGAAAGTAAAAAATCTATATGGATTAAATATTCCAAAAAATGGGCATACATGGTTCACAGACATTTTCTCCCCCCTCGACACAGGTTCAGAAAGGACAGTGTGACATTTGATGGTTCTAGAGACTTTAACCCATCACCAAAGATCCTAAAAGGAGTCAAAATATTATCAAAACTTGAGGAAGAAAACATATGCACGGTATATGAATTTCAGGATTTAGTGGCTCATCCATTACCTAATATTCGTGGTGCGGGTAGACAATGCAGTCACAATTGGAAAAAGAAAGAGTATTTTTGACAATCTCCTCTATTAGAAATATTACATGCTAAGGTATAATTTGGATATCATGCACATTGAAAAAAATGTTTCTGATAATATTTTGTGGACCATATTAGTTGTCAGTGGAAAATCAAAGGACCATTTTAATGAACGTCGTGATTTGGAAGAAATGAGTTTAAAGAAATAGTTGAATTTACAGTTAGTTGAGGAAAACAAGGCATATATTCCTATTTTATAGTATACGATGACTACAAAGGATAAAGAGACATTTCATTCCATTTTGTGACTACACGATATACGATGACTCAAGGTTCCTAATGGTTACATGTCTAATATCTCAAAGTGTGTGAATTTGACGAGAAGGACATTGGAAGGGTTAAAAAGTTATAAAAATCACATACTACTTCAGTAGTTGATTCCGATCACAATTTGTGATTGTTTATCCTTCAATGTTGTTCAATCGTTGATTGATATGAGTAATTTTTTAGACAACTTTTTTTATGAAATCAATGAATGAGTGATTTAAAAAAAATTAGGACCGAATTGTACATACTCTTTGTCACTTTGAGAAACTATTTGCCCCTCATTTTTCAATGTTATGGTTCACTTGACCGTGCACATAACTGATCAATTAATGGATCTTGGTCCAGTTCAATTCAAGTGGATGTATCCTATTGAACGGAATCCGAATACATTGAAACTATTTGTACACAACCGAGCTCATCTGAAGGCATCAATATCTAATGGTTATTTTATGTATTGTTGTACTAATTTTTGTGCATAATATCTTATGGATGTTGAAACAAAATTATATAAGCTCTCTCAGATTCATGATGGTCCATTTGGAAGAGGAACCATATTTGATATGGACAACATCGAGTGGATACAAGCACATCGATATATATTGTTAAATATTCCATAAGTTTCACCATTAATGCAGTAAGTATCTTATCACTTTTATTGTTTGAATATTAGATGTTTTGTTTTCATAAGTTGATTATTTAAACATCACGTTATCACTTGAAGGAAACACATTAATGAGATAAAAAAAGTGATGTATCGTGCGACTGAGTATCAAATTAAACAATCTCATTATGCGTCATTTCATTATTGGTTCAAGGATTTTGTATGTATAAATTGACTTTCATTATGAGTGAAGTATTATACAAATTTATTTCTATAGAAATCAATATTCAATTCTTTGAATTATATAGGTTCATAACCTGAGGGAGTTAGGTGACCCCACACTAACTGAAGACCCTTCCTCTAATGTTGTCTTGATGGTGAGAAATAAATGCCTAGTGGTGGACCTAGCCAGCATAAAGGATCAATGGGAGGGTTCCCCTTTTCTGAGGTACTTCATGACCAAAAGGAAAGGTCCTGCTACTCCCATTCCCCAATCAACGGTCCATTGGGTGAAATGGATTCCCCCCATTCTCGGGCTAAAGGTAAATACAGACGGCTCATATAGCCAATGGAGTATGCGGGGTGGCAGTGTGGTCCGAGACCAAACGTGTTTGGTGTTTCTTGGATTCAACTCTATTTACGGGGCTAGCAACTCGCTGCGGTCTGAAGCGGATGCCTTGATTAGTGGCCTAGTATTATGCTCCTCCAAGTAGATTTTTTTATCAGAAATTGAGAAGGATTCAAAGATAATATGGAGCTCTCCCAATGTCCTCACTCCCAATCCTTGGGACATCAGCTATTTGATCCGGAAATGCAAATATAATCTCCCTCATGATATCAAGATTTCACATACGTGGAGAGAAGGAAATCATGTTTCATATTTTTTGGATTCAAAGGCTTCCCAGGGGGTCCCCCTCATGGTGTTTGATATTTTTGCCTCCCTTCACCCTGGGGTTGTGGAAATTGCCATTGGTGATGCTATGGGCCTCCATTTCTATAGACCCCCCTGATCCCTTGGGGTACTGTGCTCTTATTTTATAAAAATATTCACTTTCATTCAATCTATAAATGCTAATGGCTTTCAATTTTGCATTAAATATGTTGAAAACAAATTAGAAACACAAAAAAGTGGAATCAGTTGTCCTTTCTCCAATTCGGGTTATTACTATGGTCATTCAACAGAAATCATTAATGTTGTATATGCACATGGGTTGAAGTACATATTGTTAAAGTGTAATTGGGTTGATCCAGTGCGTGGAATTAAAGTCCATCAATATTAGTTTACATTGGTTAATTTTAACTATATGTTATATAGAAATGAATGAGTTGATAATGAACTTTCATTTTGACATCACAAGAGGAATAAGTATTCTTCTTTACTTGCCTTCAAATCCTAGTTGGCAAGTTGTTGTGAAAATGTCCCAATGAGGAGTGTTTTTATTTGAACAAGATGAACTCGTGACCATTCCTTTTTTTCTAACATCTTGATCAACATAACATAGTTCAACGTGAAGAAGATATTTTTTAGGTTATATCGGCCATTGAAGTACAAAAAGTTGATTTGCATGTTTAATGAATGGTATAATTTTTTTCTCATTCTTAAGATTAAATCCTTTTATAATTTTTTTAAAAGAACCCAAAAATAATTTGGTACAAAATAATTTTTATTTATTATTAGTCAAAATCAACCCCTCCACATGGAAATCCTCCCATCCCCTAGATAGCCCCCCTCCCCCAGCCCGTCCCCCTCCACCTGGATAGCCTCCCCAGCCTCGAACAACCCCCACTCCCAACCCCCCCTTGGACCCCCACCCCCACCTGCACAGCCCATCCCCCTCTACCTAGGCAGCCCCCCCTAGGCACAGACATCCCCCACTCCCAACACCCCATGGACAGACCCACCCCCCCCCCCCCCCAAAAAAAACTCTCCCCGGATAACCCCCCCCCCCCCCCCGGACAACCCCACTCCCAACCCCTGTATCCCCCAACCCCACCCTGACCATCCCCCAACCCCTCCCCCTTGTATAACCCCCTCTTCCAACCCCATGCATCCCCACAGTTACCCATGATAAAAGAGTTTTTAACTTATTACTGTAAAATTAGAATTATATTTCTAATAGAAAAGCTAATATGTATTTTATTATATGAATGTTTATTAACATGGTCAAATAAGCCACTATTGTAAATCAATTCACATTAAAATAACCCTCTAAATACAAGCCTTTTTTTGAACATATTTATATTTCTGTTTTGATAAGTTTGTGATTTTATAAAATCCATTTACAACTAATTGTTATATCCCTTTTTATTTTATTAACAACTGTACAAGTTTGATTTTTTTAAAACAATCCAATTTATCTTTTTGAAACTTTGGATGGTCCCTTTACTAATGTTTTCTATGATTGCAGGCATGTCCGGGGAACAGGAAGTAAATCCATATCATCCATCTAAGCCATCTACTTCTCAGGGTCGATGTATTTTTGAATGTAACTGTGTTTATTTTTTTATGTAATTGCTATATATATATATATATATTCACATCTATCAAATTATGTATAAAATTGATTTCAATAGGATCGTACTCAACCACTTCTTTCTTTCGCAAGAGAGGCCTTGGTCGTGGCATTTCCTCATGGAATTCCGACATGACCTTTGATTTTTCATTTTACAAGAGATTTCATCATGTGGTACTGTCTTCCACTAAATTTATTCCTCAGATGGGTTATATCATACGTGACCCACATCGATTTCTATTGACCACACATGACTATCCTTCTATCACTCATGATAAATTTGATCATATTTGGAGGGATGTTCAGGTAAAAAGACCATTTTAGTTTCTTCAATATGTTTACAAAATACTATCATGTTTAATTTTTTATTATATAGAATAATATGGAAGTTTGTAACAATGTGTTTCAGAAATTTTTATGGGAAAATGTCATAAGATGTGGAAATATTACAAACGAAAAGTCAAGAGGGAGCACTAGGTACCAAATGTGGGTGCCCCAGACATTCTGGAAAAAGTCTTGAGATGTGTTCTCCTATCTCAGTGGCGTGACTTAGTTGCATATTGGTCTACTGAGAACATTGTGTTTAGTAAATTTATTTTGGTATATATATTTTCAAGATTGTGTGGAATTATTTTTTTTTTGAAATTTTAATTAATTGGATGTAGGATGTGTCAGCACACTATTCCAAGAATCAAGCATTGCAGGGGCCACCTCACAGGCTCAGGACTCATCACGTGTCTCAGATCCAACATTATATTTTTATTATTCATTTTTTAATTTATTATTTATATGGTTTTGTTTTACATTTTTATATTTTATTGGTATACTGTTATGGGAGAAAGGTGCACCGACTGATAAAATGTCGGTGTGGATGAGAACTCGTGATCAAAATGATCTAGAGGCTAAAGCTCTTAAACTATGTTCTTGTACTAATTACCAATAATTACATGAATCTGTATATAAAAATATATATGTATATATATATTAATATTTCACAGGCTCAATTTGAAGCTAAGTTAGAACAGCTTCCAGAGGACCAGTGACAGCTTCCCATGTAAAGGGATTAGATATTCCATCGCATTATTAGTTATGATGGGCATGGATATAGTTTGACCTATGGAATGGGGATTCCTCATTCTGTAGTATCATGCGCAGTGGTTTTCAGTCCTGTTGTTGCTCGGATGACACAATAGGTGTAACATTTCAAGGAACGGTTGCATGCTTCTGAGGAGGTAAATGCGTAATTGATCGCTGAGGTTAAAATACTATAGGAATATGTGCGTCCAGGTGATGGTGCAAGGGATCATACAATTAAGGTTTATAAATAATTTATTTATTTACTTTATATTATTTTCATTATTAAAACCTTTATAATTTTTATTTGAAGTAGGCCCCTGGCACAACAGATGGAGGTAGCTTTCATGACCACGCATGACACATCATATTCACGAGGTGTGTCTCATTTATATTTATTATTGAATTAATTTTATATAATGATTTAGACATTAAATGTAGATTTTTTTTGACATTAGAACAATTTTTTTAAAAACTCCAACGTTTTTTAATTTTAAGAGTATGATTAGTAATAGAATACTTTATTGTGATAGATAATTTCTTTGAATCCTCATTAGAGGATAGGAATTAGGGTAGGTGGCCCAATGACATAATGGACCAATGGCCTTATGTCCAAATGGCCTAATGTCCTATTGGACTAAGGGAAAAATGGAGAACTGGCCTATTGGCCTAACGACTGAATGTCTGAATAGCCCAATGGCCCAACGGACCAAATGTCCAAATGCCCCAATGGCATAAATGGACTAATGCCCCCAATGGAATAATTCCCCAACGACCTAACACCCCAATAGCCTAACTCCCCAAGGGCCTAAGGACCCAACAACCTAACGACCCAAGGGCCTAACGACCCAACAGCCTAACAACAAAAAGACCTAACGACCCAATGACCTAACGACCCAAAGACCTAATGACCCAATGACCTAACGACCCAACAACCTAACAACCCAATGACCTAATGTCCTAATGGAAAATTGGCTAAATGGACTACTGTCCTAATTAACTTATGTCTTATTGGCCTAATGGAATATTAGACAATTTTCCTAATGATGAAATGGACTAATGGAATATTATATTATTGGCCTAATGACCAATTGGCTAAATGGAGACTTGGATAATTTGACAAATTCTCAAATGCGCAAATGGCCAAATGCCCAATTGGACAAACAATATAATGTCCTAATTCCCTAATGGCCTAACACCCTAAAAAACTAATTCCAAAATGATCTAGCATCTTAATGACCTAACTACCTAACGACCTAATGTCCTAACAGCCTAACAGACTAATGGCCCATTGGCTTAACGCCCCAATGACCTTACGCCTCAGTGGCTTAACGCCCTAACGGCCTAACTCCCAAACATCCTAACACCCCAACAGCCTAATCCTCCAATGTCCTAATGGCCTAATGATCCAATTGAACAATTGGCCAAATGGACTAATTTTCTAATTACATAATGTTCTATTGTCCTAATGAAATATTAGCTGATTGGTGTAATGACCAAATGGTCTAATATCATTTTTCCCAAATGAAAAAATGTCTTAATCAACTAATGGACAAGTTGTTTCTTTATACCATGATAATAGTTGTCCTACTGTGTTTCAAGATATTGTACCATATATACCATTATTTTTAGTATGTTTAGTCATACAGTGGATTAACATGTTGTTCTTGATAGAAATTGGTAAAGAATGTAAAGACTAAATTGATTGGTAATTAATTGGATAGAGAATTAAGAGTCATGTTCACTGAATCTGGTGTTGGTTATTATTTGATAATACTCAAAGTGACACATTTCACTTGTGTAAATGAAAATGAATCTATTGTTGGCGGCTGCAGGGTGGAGGGGTAGGGGCTATGCAGGTGGGAGGTTGTCCAAGGTTGGTTTGGGGGGGGGCTGTATGGGGAATGTTTGTTTGGGGGGGGATGTCCGAGGGGGGGGGTGTGGGGGTTGGGAGTGTGGAAGTTCGGGGGGGGGGGGGTGTCTAGGGGGTTGGGAGTGGGTTGGGGGGATGTATGTGCTGAGTGTTTGTGTGTCTGTGGGGGGGGGGGTGTTCAGGGGGAGTTTTTGGGGGGGGGGGGTGCTATCCAAGAGGGGTTGGGAGCGGGGTCTGGTGGTGCTCTATAGGGGGAGGGGGGTTAGGAGTGGGGGATTTTCGAGGGCGGGAGGGTTGTCTGGGGGGGAGTTTGGGGGGTGTCTGGGGGGAGAGTGTGGGGGCTTCAAGGGGTTGGGAGCGGGGATATCCAAGGGGGAGGGGTTGGGGGCTATTCAATACTGAAATTTACTCTATATAGTTCAATGTCGAGTGAACACAACCGAATAGTTTTCCAAACCTCTTTCCAAACCACCTCATCATGTACGAGCAGCACAATAGGCCACTAATAGAGTAGAGTAGTGATCCTAATGGCCTATTGGACTAATGGAATAATTTTAAAATTGGCCTAAGGACCAATTGGCTAAATGGAGACTCGGCGAATTGGCCAAATTCCAAAATTCCCAAATGGTCTAATGCCCTAACAGCCTAATTCCCTAATGCCCTAACGGACTAATGCCCTAACATACAAACTCCCTAAAGGCCTAATTCCCTAACTCACTAACACCCTAATGGCCTAACTACCTAATGGAATAATGCCCTAACAGTCTAATTCCCTAATAGCCTAATGCCCCGACAGCCTAACGACTGAATGGACAATTGGAAAAATAGATTACTGTCATAATTACCTAATTTCCTATTGACCTAATGGAATATTAACCTATTGTCCTAATGAAAAAATGGACTAATGACATATTAGACTATTGGACGAATGGACAATTGGATAAATGGATACTTGGCCAATTGGCCAAATTCATAAATACCCAAACGGCCAAACTTCCTAACAGCCTAACACCCTAACGGCCTAACGCCCTAACGCCCTAACACCCTAACACCCTACCGACCAAATTCCCTAACGGACTAATGGCCTAATAGACTAATGGCCCAACAGCTTAATGGCCCAACGGCCTAATGGCCCAATGACCTAATGGCCCAACGGCCTAACAACCCAATGGCCTAATGTCCTAATGGACAATTGGACAAATGGATTACCATCCAAATTACCTTATTTATTATTGGAATAATGTCTTATTGGCCTAATGTCCTATTAGGCTATTGGACTAATGAAATATTATCCTATTTGCCTAATGAACAAATGGACTAATTTCCAATTGGCTATATGGAGACTAAGAAATTTGCCAAATTCCCAAATACCCAAATGTCCAAACGCCCTAACGCCCTAATTCCCTAACGATATATTTCCTTAACACCCTAATGGCGTAACGTACTATTGCCCTAACGCCCTAACACCCTAACTCCCTAACACCCTAAAGCCCTAATTCCCTAGGGCACTAACACCCTAACACCCTAACGGCCTAACGGCCTAACGCCCTAACGACCTAACTCCATAACGGCCTAACGCCCTAAGACCTAAAGGACCTAACGGCCTAACGCCCTAATGGCCTAATGCCCAAATGACCTAACTCCCTAATGGCGTAATGTCCTAACGGCCTAACGGCCTAACGGCCTAACGGCCTAACGGCCTAACGGCCTAACGGCCAAACGGCCTAACGCCCTAATGGCATAACACCCTAAAGGCCTAACACTCTAACGGCCTAACCCCCTAAAGGCCTAACGCCCTAACTTCCCTATGGCCTAATTCCCTAACGGGCTAACCCCATAAAGGTCTAACGCCCGAACTGCCTAACAGCCTAACACCCTAAAGGCCTAACACCCTAAAGGCCTAACGCCCTAACGACCTAAGGCCCTAACGGCCTAACGCCCTAACGGCCTAACACCCTAACTCCCTAACGCCCTAACTCCCTAACGTCATAAGTCCATAACGTCCTAAGTCCCTAACAGCCTAACTCCCTAACTGCCTAACGCCCTGACGGCCTAATGCCAGGATGGCCTAACGCCCTAATGTACTATACCCTAACACCCTAACAACTAAACTCCCAAACACCCTAATGCCTTAACACCCAACGCCTAACCCCCTAACGGCCTATGGCCCTAATGGCCCAACACCCTAACGGCCTAACTCCATAATGGCCTAAGGTCTGAAAGGTCTAATGGCCCAATGACCTAATTACCCAATGGCCTAACATCCCAACAGCCTAAAGGCCCAATGACCTAACGACTCAACGAACTAATGGACTAATGGATAATTGGCCAAATGGACTACATTACTAATTACCTAATGTTCTTCTGTCCTAATGGAATATTAGACTATTGGCCTAATTACAAATGGCCTAATGTCATATTAGCCTACTGTCCTAATGGCCAATTGGCTAAATGGAGACTTGGAAAATTTTCCAAATTCCCAAATGCCCAAATGGCCAAACTCTTTAAGGTCCAAACACCCTAAGGGCCAAACTCCCTAACGGCCTAATGACCAAACATCCTAATGGCCCAATTTGATTATTATATATATATATATACCAACTGAATTAATATGTCTAATTTTCATTTTCTTTGTTTAGTTTTTTCTTTTGTATCTTATTATAGGTTTATTGATGCAGATTATTGGAATGGATTGCAGCGGTTTGGGTCATTGGATATGTGAAGAAGTATGTCTGTCATTTATTGTTTTTGAGGATCCTGGTGTTTCTTCTCTTTGGAATTGATTTTTTTCTTGACTTCATCTTTGTTTCTATTGTTCGAGAAACATCATTGTAATTAAAAAAATTCAAGGTTAGGGGCAACCTATGGTTGTTGCTAATGGGTGGATTTTTTTCCAGAGTCTAGTGACCGCCATTGGAGGTTTCTAAAGGCCTATTTTTAGGTTACCTATAGTGACCACCATTGGCGGCCACTATAGTCCTACAATGATGTTCCTAATGCGACCACCATTGGCAGTTTCTAATGGTCCAAATTCTAGTCGTGGACCCTTAAAACCCAAAAAAACCACTAAAACCCATAAAAACCCTTAAAGCCTTTAAAAAAATTCTAAAATCCATAAAAAAACCTAAAAATCCCACTAAATACTCTAAAGAACCTTTAAACCCCTAAAAATTTTATAAAACTTTTAAAATGTTTCAAACTATAAAAACTCCAAAAAAAAACCTAAAAACCCAAAAAACCTTAAAACCCATTTAAATCCTAAAAAATCACTAAAATACCTAGAAACGTAAAAAACCTAAAATCCTAAAAAACACTAAGATTCCTTAAAAACATAAAACACTTAAAACCCCTATAAACCCTAAAAGCACTAAAAAACCTAAAAAAAGAAAAACCCATAAAAACTAAAAAATTTCATAAAACCTTAAAACCCACTAAAACATCTAAATCCCGTTTACACTACCAAAAATGCCAAAAACTCTAGAAATCAAAAAAATACTAACAAACTCAAAAAAACCCAAAACCCCCAAAAAATCCCATGAAAACCATAAAACCATAAAAATCCATAAATACCCTAAAACCCCTCAAAATCCCTAACAACCATAAAATACTAAATAATTCCTAAAATCAATAAAAAAAAGTAAAAAACCCTATGAAATCATTAAAAACCTAAAAACACATAAAACCCATAAAAATCTAAAACATGCGAAAACCCCTAAAAATCTATAAAAACCGTAAGAACCCCTAAAAATTTAAATCCCCATAAAACCCCTAAAAACCCCAAAAAATCTCCAAAAACCCATAAACCCGTAAAAAAAATGAAAATCTATAAAAAACATTAAAAAACATTAAATCTAAGGAAACCCCTAAAAACTAAAAAAACCCATTAAAATCCCAAAAAACATAAAAATCCCTACTGATCCTAAAAATACCTTAAAAACATAAAAACCAAAAAATCCTAAAAAATCATTAGAAATACCTAAAAGTATAAAAACCCAAAAATCCTTGTGAATCCTTAAGAACACCTTCAAATCCTAAAAACACTTAGAACCCATAAAAACATAAAATATGTTAAACACCCTCCCTCAAAAAACACTCTAAAAACCTAAAACTCCCTAAAACCATAAAATCCCATAAAAACCCTAAAAACCACTACAAATGCTAAAAACCCATTAAAGACCTAAAACATAAAAAAACTATAAAAAACCATAAAAAACCTAAAAAACTAAAAAACCCTAAAAATCCAAAAGAACCATAAAAAACCTAAAAATCATAAACACCTAAAACCCAAAAAAACACTAAAAACCCATAAAAAGCGTAAAAAATACCTAAAAATTACTAAAAATTTTAAAACCCTAAAAAACCTAGAAAAATACTATGAAAACATTAAAAATAAAGAAACAATTAAAACCCTTAAAAACCTAAAAATTCATAAATCCCTAAAACCAAAAAAAACATAAAAATCCCTCAAAATCACTAAAAATAAAAAAAACATAAAAATCCTAAAAATCCCATGAAATCCCAAAAAATGTAAAAAAAAACTAAATCCCGGAAAAATCCTATGAAAACATTAAAAACCTAAAAACACTTAAAATCCATAAAAAACATGAAAATTCTAAAAATCCCTAAAACCCCTAAAAACCGTAAAACCCCTAAACCCCCTAAAAAACATAAAAACCCTTAAAACCCTTAAAACCCCAAAAGAAGATATATAACCATAAACAACCACTAAAACTCCTTTAAACCCCTAAAAACATTAAGAAACTCTAAAAAAACATACAAACCCTAAAAATAAAAAAAACATAAAGCCCCAAGAAAACCATAAACCCCTAAATACCCTAAAAAACCCTAAAAACCCTAAAATCCCTCAAAATCCCTAAAATACATAAAAATAATTCAAATCATAAAAAATTTAAAATCCCTAAAAATAAAAAAAACTCTAAAACCACGAAAACCCCTAAGAAAATATTAAAAACCTAAAAACTACTAAAACCCTCAAAAACCTAAAACCCCTAAAAATGCCAAAACCCATATAAAACCCTAGAAAACCCTAAAAGCTCTAAAAATAATAAAACCCCTAAAAATCATAAAATATCCTAAAAACCCATAAAACACATAAAAACACTAAAATCCTTAAGAACAATTTAATACTATTAAAAATTATAAAAACTATAAAAAATTGTACAACCCCTAAAAACCCTAACCCTAAATACCAAAAAACCAAAAAACCCAAACGAAACCCTAAAACCATAAAAACTCCTAAAAACCCTAAACACCATAAAAGCCTAAAAACCCCAAAATCCAATAAAATGTAAAAAACCCCTAAAAACCTGAACACCCTAATAAAACATTAAAAACATAAAAAAGATAAAAACACCTAAAACCTTAAAAAATTCTAAAAAACCCTAAAAACCATTAAACCGTTAAAAACCATAAACCCCCTAAAAACCTTAAAATACACAAAAAAACCCATAATTCCCTAAAACCCACTAAAAACACTAAAAAAAATTAACCACTAAAAATGTAAAAAAACTCTAAAAAAACAATAAAAACCTAAAAAATCAAAAAAATCCTAAATTCCCTAAACCCCCCAAAAACCCTAAAAACCTCAAATACCATAAAACCCAAAAAATAATAATAATCCTATAAAATCTCTAAAAAATCTTAAAAACATAAAAACCCCTAAAATGCCTGAAAAGCCCTAAGAAACACTTAAAAACATAAAAACCCTTTTAGCCACTAAAAATGTAAACAAACACTAAAAAAATATTAAAAACCTAAAAATATAAAAAAAAATTCTAAAAACCATAACCCTTCCAAAACCCTAAGAACTTCAAATACCTTAAGAACCAAAAAATATTAAAAATACTAAAGAATATCTAAAAATATTTAAAAACATAAAAGAAACCCTAAAAACCTTGAAAACCACTAAGAAACACTTTAAAAAATAAAAACAATTTGAACCCCTAAAAAACCCAAAAAACACTAAAATCCACAAAACCACTAAAAGCCCCAAAAAACCCAAAATCCCTGAAAATAATAAGAACCCCTAAAAACCTTAAAAACCCAAAAAACCAATAAAAACTATAAAAACCCACTAAATACTCTAAAACACATTTTAACCCCCTAAAAAGTTTAAAAAACTCTAAAAACCCTTAAAAACGTAAAAAATTATTAAAACCCTTAAAACCCTAAAAACGAAAAAATCCTTTAAAATCCCTAAAATCCATTAAAATCCCTAAGAAAACATAAAAAAAATATAATAATAAAAAATCACTAAAAATCCCTAAAAGCCTCTAATTCCCTAAAAGCTTGAAAACCCCTATGAAAACCCTAAAACCAAAAAAAAACACTTAAAACCCCTAAAGACCCTAAAAACCCTAAAAACCAAAAAAAACAAAAAAAAACCATACACCCCCTAAAAACCATAAAAATCATTAAAACCTATAAAAACCTCAAATCACTAAAAAATCTAAAAACCATTTAAACACTAGAAAATGGTAAAAAACTCTAAATACCTTAAAAAATCTCAAAACAAAAAACCATTAAACCCCTAAAAACCATAAAAACAAAAGAACCCCCTAAAAACTTTAAAAATTCCTAAAAACCCTTAAAATGTAAAAAACCCTAAAAATGTAAAAAACCCAAAAAAACCTAAAAACCCTAAGAAAACGTAAAAAACCTAAAATTAATTAAAACCCCTAAAAACCTAAAATATACTAAAAACCATAAAAACCCAAAAATAAATAAAAAACCTAAAAAACCCTAAATACCATAAATACCCATAAAACCACTAAAAACTCTAAAAACCCTTTAAATCCCTTTACACATTAAAAAAACTAAAAAACATTAAAACCCTAAAAACTCAAAAACAACCTTGAATACCCAAAAAACCATAAAAATTGTAAAAACCAAAAAAACAATCAAAATCCATAAAAACCCTAAAAATCCTAAAAACCCTAATAAAACTATAAAAACCCCCAAAAACATTAAAAACGTAAAAAACACTAAAAACCTAAAAAAACCCTAAATACCCCTAAAACCCAAAAAAAACATAAAAACCCATAAAACCTTAAAAACAAATTGAAACCCAAAAACCAACTAAAAATATAAATACCCATTAAACCCCTAAAAACATATTAAACACTAAAAACTTTAAAATCCTTAAAAACTGAAAAAACCCAAAAACCCCAAAAAACCATAAAATCCATAAAATCCCCTAAAAACCCTCAAAATCCCTAAAAACCCAAAACCCTTAAAAATCCTTAAAAGACATCAAAATCCCTAGAAACATAAAAACCCTAAAAACCTTGCAAAACCCTAAGAAAACCTTAAAAACCAAAGAACACATAAAACACGTAAAAAACCTAAAAAACATCAAAAACCCTAAAAACCCTAAAAATCCATAAAATCCTTTTAACTACTAATAGACACTAAAACTGTAGAAACCATTTATACCTTTAAAAATATTAAAAAACTCTAAATACCTTAAAACCCCTAAAATCTCAAAAAACCCCCAAAACCCAAAAAACCTATAAAACCCCTAAAACCCCATAAAACCCCACAAAATTTTTTAAGTCTCCCCAAAACTATAAAATTTCTAAAAAAGCCCTAAAAATCCCCAAAAACACAAAAAACCCCTAAAACTACGAAAAACCCAAAGAAACCCATAAAATCCAAAAATACACAAAACCATATAAAAATAAAAAACGCTAAAAACCCTAAAAACCTAAAAACCCATAAAACCCCTAAATCACATGAATACCCCTAAAATCCTTAACAATCTCAAAATACCCCATAAAACCATAAAAATCACTAAAAAATGTAAAACCCACTTAAAACCCTAAAAATGTTAAAAACTATATAAAACCATAAAACCCCTAAAAATTAAAAGAAACCCTAAAACCCTAAAAAACCATAAAAATCCTAAAACCCCAAACAAAACCCCTCAAACCCCATAAAGTAATAAAAATCATAAAAACCACTAATAAGGCCTAAAAACATAAAAAACCCGGAAAAAACAAATAAAATAATAAAAACTGAAAAACACTTCAAACAACCAAAAAACCAAAAAACACTAAAAATCATAAAAAAACATTAAAAACCATAAAACCCCCTAAAATCATTAAAAACCCTAAAAACCCATAAAAACCCTAAAACCACTAAAAACTCTAAAAACACTTCAAAACACTAAAAATGTTAAAAAACTAAATAAAAACACACTCAAAATCCCAAAAAACACAAAAAACCCAAAACCCATAAAAATCCCTAAAAATTCCTAAAATAATGAAAATACCAAAAAGCCTAAAAACCATAAGAATCATTAAAAACCTAAAATCACTTAAATCCACTAAAAGCCTAAAAAATTATAAAACCCCTAAAAACCCATAAAAAGACCCTAAAACCCCTAAAAACCATAAAATTAACTAAAAACCGTAAAAACCCAAAGAACCCATAAAAACATCTAAAACACACTAAAATTATAAAAACCCTTTAAACCTCTAAAAACATTAAAAACACTAAAAACCCATTAAAACCCTGAAAAAATCAAAATGAACTCTAAAACCCAAAAAAACCTAGAAAACATAGAAACCATAGAAAACCTAAAAATCCTTGAAAACCCTAAAACCCCATAAAAACCCAAAAAATCCATAAAATACTAAAAAACGTAAAAAACCCAAAAAACCCTAAAATATCATAAGAGAACTTTAAATAATTAAAAACACCAAAATCCATTAAAAACCTAAAAAGTTTGAAACCCTAAAAAACCCTAAAAACCCCAAAAAACCCTAAAACAATAAAACCCCCCTAAAACACTTAAAAATCATAAAAATTAAAAAAAATATACAAACCCATTAAACCCCTAATAACATTCAAAAACTAAAAAAAACCAAAAAACCCTTAAAAATCCAAAAAAATCCTTAAAAATTTAAAAAAACTCTAATAACCCAAATAACCCTAAAAAACCACAAAATCGCCAAAAAATATATAAATCATTAAAAATCACTAAAAATACCAAAAAAATGTAAAAAAACCTAGAAACCTGGAAAAACCACTAATAAAAACGTAAAAACGTAAAACACTCAAAACCCATAAAATGTAAAATTGATGAAACCCTAAAAAACCCTAAAAACACTAAAAACCACTAGGAAACATAAAACCCCTAAACACCTTAACAAATCTAAAAAAAATAAAAACTCTAAATTTTTTTAAAACACTAAAAACAAAAAAAATACATAAAACCCCAAAAAAAACATAAAAGCACTAAAATACCTAAAAAACCTCAAAATCCCAGAAAACCATAAAAATGATAAAAAACATAAAAAATCCCTAAAAATGTAAAAAACCCTAAAAAGCCTGAAAACCCTAGGAAAATTATAAAACCCTAAAAATATTTTAAACAACAAAAAATCAAAAACACTAAAAAATCTAAAGACCCTAAAAAACCCTAAAACCCACAAAAACCCTAATAACCCATAAAAACATAAAAAAAGTCTAAAAACCCATAAAAAGACTAAAAACCCACTAAAAACCAAAAAAACCCTTTAAACACCCAGAAATGTTAAAAATTATAAAATAGATTAAAAACTCTACAAACTAAAAAAACCATATAAATCCAAAAAACCATATAAACCCTTAAAACAATAAAAACCATAAAAACCTTCAAAATCCTTAAAAACCATTAAAATAATAAAAATCATAAAAATCCCTTAAAATCAAACAAAACGGTAAAACCATAAAAACCCAAATAAACCATAAGAAAACCTTCAAAACCGAAAACACATAAAACCCCTAAAAACCCAAAAACTCTAAAAAGACATAAAACCACTAAAAACCCTAAAAACCGTAAAAACCATAAAAAACATAAACAACCTTACAATCAATTAAACCCTATAAACCACTAAAAACTCTAAAAACCCTTTAAAACTGTAAAACAGTAAAAACTCTAAAAACGTTAAGAACCCAAAAAAACTCAAAATAACCCTAAAACCCCAAACAAACCTTAAAAACACTAAAACCCTTAAAACCCTTAAAACCCTGCAAAACATAAAAACCCAAAAGAACCATAAAAATCCTAAACAACCAATAAATATCTCTAAATAGGTTTAAAAAACCAGAAAAACAATTAGAACACCTTAAAACATTAAAACATTAAAACCCCTAAAAACTCAGAAAATGCTAGAAACCCTAAAAACCCTAAAATCACTAAAAACTCTAATAACCATTATACACCTAAAAACCGTAAAAAGATGATAAAAAGCCTAAAACCAATTAAAAAATATTTAAACCCTTTAAACTCTTAAAAATATTAAAAAACACTAAAATCCATAAAAAATAAAATAAAAAATCCCTAATAGCCCACACAAATCATACAACCCTTAAAAACCATAAAAATCCTGAAAATACCTAAAAATATCTAAAATCATAAAATAAAAAAAAACTATGATAGCAACAAAAAAACTTAAATCCCATAAAAACCAAAAAAAATCAAAAAACCCGAAAAACCATAAAGACCACTAAAACCATAAAAATCCCCAAAAACCCATAAAACACTCAAAACCACTAAAACTCATTTAAAACACTAAAAAATGTTAAAAAAACTCTATTAAACATAAAACCCTAAAAAACTCCAAAAAAACCTAAAACCCAAAAAATCAAAAAATCATAAAAACCCTCAAAATCCTTATAAACCCTAAAAACCATAAAAATCCTAAAAACCCACTAAAATTCCATAAAAACGTAAAAACAATAAAAAGACTAAAATCCCCTAAGAAAACCTTGAGAACATAAAACTAATAAAGAGCCTAAAAAGCTAAAACTTATAAAACCTTAAAAACCATAAAACCCATAAAAACCATAAAAAATACTAGGAACCCATAAAAACCAACAAAATTCATTGAACAACCTTTAAACCCCTAAAAACGTTTAAAAACATTGAAAACCTTAAAACCCTTAAAAAATCAAAAAAACACTAAAAACCAAAAAATCCATAAAAACAAAAAATACCATAAAAACCAAAAAACCCCCAAAACCACAAAATCCCTTAAAACAAATAAAAATACAAAAAATACATTAAAATCCATAAAAATAAAAAACATAATAAAAACTCATAGAAAACCTAAGAAAACAATAAAATCCTAAAAACACTTAAAACCCCTAAAAACATAAAATGCATTAAAACCCTAAAAAAATAAAAACCCTAAAACCAATACAAACTACAAAAAACCATAAAACCCATAAAACCTAAAAAACCATAAAACTGAAAAAACACTAAAAACATTTAATCCCCTTAAAACATTCAAAAACTCCAAAAAACCTTAAATCCCGTAAAAACTCAAAACCCCCAAAAAAACATAAAACCCCTAATATCCATCAAATTCCATAAAAATTCCAAAAAAATCCTAAAAACACTAAATACCCTAAAAACCATAAAACCCCAAAAACCAAAAATCACCGAAAACCCATAAAAACCCTAAAATCACTAAAAACTCTAAAACCCTTTCAACCCCTGAAAACATTAAAAAAATCAAAAAACTTTTAAAAACCTCAGAAACCTAAAAAAACACAAAAACCTGAAAAAAAAACCTCAGAAACATTAAAACCCTAAAAAAAAATCCAAAAAATCCATAAAAATACCTAAAAAATGTAAAAATTCATACAAATCATAAAAAACATATTAATAACTTAAAATTTTAAAAACACATAAAACCCCTAAAACATGAAAATTGATATAAAACCCTAAAACCCCTAAACACCCCAAAACCATAAAACCCCTAAAACACATAAAACTCTAAAAACCCATTTAAACACCTAAAAATGGTAAAAAAAACTCTAAAAACCTTTAAACCCCTAAAAATCCCTAAAAATCCACAAAATCCATAAAACCCATAAAAATGAAAAATATCAAAAATATCCCTAAAAATACCTAAAACAGAAAAAACAATAAAACCCCTTAAAACACATAAGAAAACATTAAAAATCTAAAAACACTTAAACCCCCTAAAATACATAAAAATCTCTAAAACCCATAAAAACCTTAAAAACCATAAAAAACCTAAAATCTCTAAAAACCATAAAATCCCTAAAAATACAAAACAATAGAAACCTATACACACTAAAAAATATGAAAAACTCTAAAAATCCTTTGAACCCCTAAAAAAATTTAAAAACTCTAAAAAACCAGAAAAACTCAAAATAAAACATGAAAAAACCAAAAAAACCAAAAAAACGATAAAAACCCAAAATATTCAAAATAACCCTAAAATACCTCAGAATCCCTAAAAACCTTAACTAACTTAAAAACCCCATAAAAACCATAAAACACCGCCAAATACTCTAAACCATTTAAACCCCTACAAATGTTAAATAACGCTAAAAAACATAAAAACCCTAAATAAAAAAACAATAAAACCCCATAAAAACAATAAAATCCCTAAGAACCCTAAAACCCCCAAAAAAACCCCTAAAAATCTTCAAAATCCATAAAAATATAAAAAAATCATAAAAATCATACAAAACCCTAAAATTCCAAATAATTTAAAAAACCCTAAAACCCATGAAAAACACTAGGAAAAGATTAAAAACCTAAAAACACATAAAAATCCTAAAACCCCTAAAAATTCTAAAAACCCTAAAAATTATAATAATAAATATAAATCCAAAAATCCAAAAAATATTAAAAAACATAAAACCCCTAAAAACCACTAAAACTCTAAAAACCCTTTAAGCACCTAAAAATGTTAAAAAAACTCTTGAAACCCTTTAAAACCCTAAAAAACTAAAACAAACCCTAAAAACCAAAAAAATCCATAGAAACCCTAAAAACCCTTAAAATCCTTAAAATCCCTAAAAACCTTAAATAATAAAAAACCCAAATAATCCATAAAAATTCCTAAAAAAGTGAAAACACTAAAACCCTAAAAACCCTGAGAAACCCTTAAAAACCATAAATCACCCAAAACCCTTAATAACCTAAAAAATTCCAAAAACATTAAAAATCATAAAAATCCCAAAAAACATTAATAATCCAAATAAACCATAAAAATAATGAATAGCTACTAAATAATATAAAAATCCATTAAACCCCTAAAAACATTAAAAAATATTAAAATTTATAAATACAAAAAAAACTCAATAAAAATCCAAAAAACTCAAAAAACGATATATACCATAAAAAACCTAAAAACCATCAAAATCCCAAATGACCATAAAAACAATAAAAAACATATTAAAGAACTAAAAAAAACTAAAATCATAAGAAACATAAAACCCCTAAAAATCTCTAGGAAAACCCTAAAAACCTAAAAACACATAGAACCCTTAAAAACCTAAAACTTTCTAAAAGATCCAAAAGCCCCATAAAACCTCTAAAAATCATTAGAATCCCTAAAAACCATAAAAAATCAAAAAACCGACTAAAACCTCTAAAAACCATTTATACTACTATAAACATTTAAAACTATAAAACACCATAAAACCCTAAAATTCCAAATAAACCTTAAAATCCCCAAAAATCCTTAAAAACCTAAAAACCCTAAAAACACTAACCCCCCCCCCCCCCCGCCCAAAAAAACTAAAACCCTTAAAAACATTAAAATCCCAAAAACCCAAAAGTTCCCGGATTTAAATGAGGCAACCCGCAACTGTCGATTTTGGTTTCAGAGTTCCAAGCGGGTTCTTCTATCCATAGCCTAACCCTAGTTGCATGGTTATTGAATCTTAGGCCCTCATTTGTCTCCTTTGAAATATTTATTTTTTATTCCTGGAATCTTCATGATCTTGTGACTATTTTCTTGATGGATAATCATCATATCATGATTTAATTCTCGATGGAGGAGGACCAGATCCGTGCATGGTCCTCAGCCCATCGAAGCATCAATAGGATTAGGTTCTTCCTCTTCTAATGGAGCTTTGAACTTCACATCAATAATGACTCACCGTTGTTTGCCACTTGGGTTAGTTTTCTGGAACTACCACTCACTTTTCAAAATCCAAAAATCATCTGTATGCTGGGGAACCTTGTGGGTCGCTTCCTGTGATCTGATAGAAAAACTCAGGCCGTTTTTCATCCAGTTGCTCCACGGGCATGCGTGGAGGCGAATTCTTCCAAATCACTTGTTTACATTGTTGGGATTGTTGTTCCTAAGGAATTCTAGTACAAGAAAATTTTTATCTTTGAATCACCAATGGTTTTTTCTCTTCTTTCAAAAAGATGGTCCCTTTGAATTCTGGTTGTAGGTGTGGTGGAAGAAGGGATGATGTGGTCCTGAATTACAAATTTTCTGATTCAGGTTTGCCGGTGCGGACTGACGTGCTTTTAGGGGATAAAGTGGTTGTTCCTTCCAAAGTGGTCCCCCTAAAGTTGTATTTGAAGCTTGCACTAAATGTCTTAGATGTTTTTGACAGGATGAAGCGGGACCTCAGAATCATGGGTGACACGGTGACGATGAACTCTTCAGAAGGGGTAGTTATTCTATTGTGCAGGGCAACATGCATCAGAACATGGTTGATAATGGGATGGAAGTGGATGATGAATGGAGGGATTTTTAGTGTTATGTTATTGATGGAAAATCCGGGATCCGGGCTCCCACTACTGCTGCTTTTGAGGGGGATGAGAAGAGGCTGCAAGACATTTCAATCGCGATGCTGGATAAGGCAGAGGATTTAGATTCCTTGGTGTCTCCTGGAAATCCATGAGTACCTCTTACTTGGATTACGGGATAGGTGGCTGAGATGCAAGAAACGAGTCAACCAAAACCCTAAAAACCCAAAATCACTATAAAATCTCAAATTCCTTTAAACCACTAAATATGATAAAAAACTATAAAAAACATAAAAACTCAAAAAACCACTCCCGACCAAAATATTTTTATTTGTTAATGAAAAAACTTTTAAGGATAAATTGGGAACCCTTATGGGTACAAAATTAGACAGTCAACCAAAACCCTAAAAACCACTAAAATACCAATAAAACCAAAGAAAACCCTTGAAAGATGGTGGCACACTCCCCGTGTCTCTCTCTCTCTCGATGCCTCTTCTAGGATTTCCCCTGAATTCTGCCTGGAGCATTGGCATTGGATCCTCACTTCCTCTCAATTCTCAGTGATGGTGTGCTCTAGAATCACTCTCCAGACTCAAGAAGGTGGTGGCTACTGGTCTTCGATGACTTAGTCTTCCCTGAGCATTGTGGATTTTAGATTTGGAAGGGGCTTTTCTCCGTTTATGGAGCATCCGGGCTTCAATGGCTATGGAAGTTTTATGGTCTTCAGATTGTCCCGATCTGGAATGTGACAAAGTCAATGACTCCTTGGCGTCCGGGAACCATTTTGGACTTTCGCCACAGATCGGGGTTGAATTTCCAGATATGGAGTTTCCACGGATGAGTCAGTGGGGTTGAGGGCATCAATGATAGAGAAGGTTATTCTGGAAACTTTGGTTCTAGTCTCATCGACGATCAGTCATCTACTCCAAGCTGCTACTTCATTGTTTGGTTTCTTCTCCGATGGTGCTTCGAATATGGTATGTTGTCTATCCTACGGTGTCGATCCTACAATTTTTTGGTGTGTCGGTGGTTCATGAATTCTTCTTTCTAAGGTTTAGTGGATGCTTGCTTTATCTGTTGTTATGGTTTGTTCTACTGGTGGATTGGTTTATTGGCAGGGCTTGTCATCTGGTTCGTGGTCTAGTTGAGTCTCTGGCCAAGATGGTTCTGGATTTTTTGATATTCTTGATTCTGATGTGGCAATTAGTGTGTGCTGATGAAAGAGACAGGTTTTCTTTCACTTCATATTTATGAGCTGAAGAAGGAGATGTTGGTTTTTGGAAATTGTGACGTTGGATGCTTCTTACTAATGGGATGGGTTGTGATGAAGCTATTTTTTACAAGATTGGTGTTGGTGGCTCTGCACTATTGGCAGTGGATCTTCTTGGTGAGGAGGTGCTGGAGGCTGGTGATGTTAGTGGTTCTGTGTTCCTGATGGTTGTTCTTCTTGTCAACTAGATGGTTGATGATGGAATCTCTTCTCTGGGATGGTTTCTGATCCGCTGGGAAGTGATGAAGCTGACAAGTTTGAAATTTCTTTAAATACCATGAAATTCCTTAAGAAAACCTTACAACCAGAAAAAAAAACTTTAAACACTTAGAAATGCTAAAACCCACAAAAAATCCTAAAAAGGCCCTAAAAACACTAAATACACCTAAGAATATAATACCCCATAAAAACCATAAATCCCTCAAAAACCCTATAAAAATCCTAAAACCCACAAAAAAACAAAAAACCCTTTTAAACCCTAAAAAAGATAAAAAAAAACTCAAAAAACCCTTTAATCCCATAAAAACTCAAAAAAACCTTAAAACACAAAGTAAAACCATAAAACCCATAAAAACCTTAAAAATCCGAAAACCCACAAAATTACTAAAACCCAAAAAACTGTAAAAAACCCAAAAAAGAAATAAAAACCCTAAATCTTAAAAACCCCTAAAAATGTTGAAAACCCATAAGAAAACTTTAAAATTCTCATAAAACTTAAAACCCGTAAAATCTAAAAAAGGATAAAAAACCCTAAACAACCCTAAAAACACTAAAAACTATAAAAACATGTAAAAATCATAAAAACACTAGAAACCCATTAGAGCCCTAAAAACCACTAAAAGTTCTAAAATCCCTTTCATCCCCTAAAATTTTAAAAAACTCTAAAAAAACATAAAAACTCTACAAAATGCTGAAAAAATCCTAATAACCCAAAAAACCAAAAACAACATTAAAACCTATAAAAACGCTATAAAACCATAAAAATCATAAAAGGACCATAAAATACAATAAAAACATAAAAGAACCCTAAAAATCCTGAAAAATCTAAATGATGCTACAAAAATCTAAAAAACACCAAAAACACCTAGAAACCCTAAGTGATGCGAAAATCATTAAAACCCTTAAAACCCTTAAAACCTAACAACACCCTAAAACCCATTAAAACTATAAAAATCCTTTAACTCCTTAAAAGCGTTAAAAACTCAATAAAACTTTAGAACCCTAAAAACTCAAGAAAAAACTCAAAATCCTAGAAAACCCATAAAAACCATAAAAACCTAAAAACCCTCAAAATCCATAAAAACCCTTAAAACTATAAAAACCCTAAAAAATATCTAAAAATACACAAAACTAAAATTACCCTAAAAACTATAAAACCCATTATAAACTATGAAAACATTTTAAACCCAAAAAACATTTAAAACCCTAAAAAACATAAAACCCCCAGAACCATAAAAACCATTAAAAACATAAAACCCTAAAAACCGTAAAAATCTAAAAAAACACTAAAAAATATAAAAGCCCTTTAAACCCCTAAAAACATAAAAAAATATTCTAAAAAAAATGAAATCCCTACAAACTAAGAAAAACATAAACAATCAATAAAACCACTAAAAAATCCATACAAATTATAAAAAATTCCATAAATCCTGAAAAACGAATAAAATCATAAAAACCCTCAAAACCACTAATAAATCCTTAAAAACCAAAAAACACATAAAACCCTTGAATAACATAAGAAACAATAAAACCATAAAAAACCTAAAAAGCCCTGGAAACCCCTAAACACCACTAAACACACTAATAAACATAGAGAACCCTAAAATTCCATAAAAATTTTTAAAAAATACTAAAAACTGTAAAAACCTTGTAAACTCATAAAAATGTTAAATACTCTTAAAAACTAAAAAAGGGCTAAAATAATAAAAAAAATCCTAAGTCCCAAAAAACCATAAAAACAATAAAAACCATAAAATCCCTCAAAATCCCTAGAAACATTAAAACCCATTAAAATATTAAAAAATATCTAAAAATCTATAAAAACATAAAAACACTAAAATCCCTGAAAACCCCAATGTAAAACATTAATACATAAAATCAAATAAAAACCATAAAAAACTAAAAATTTTAAAAACCATAAAAAACCATGAAACCCACAAAAAACCCTAAAAACCCCTTTAAACCTTAAAACCCCTAAAAACACATAAAACCAATAAAATCCACTAAAAACTCTAAAAACGATTTGAACACCAAAAAATGATTAAAACTATAAAAACCCTATGAACCATAAAAAAATAAGAATAACCCTAAAACCCCCAAATACCATAGAAACCATAAAACCCCTTAAAATATATAAAACCCCCAAAATCCAAAAAAACTGAAAAACCATAAAAATCCTAAAAAATCACTAAAAATCCATTAAATAAAAAAAACCTTAAAACGATGAAAACCCTTATGAAAACCTTAAAAAACTAAAAATACTTAAAACCACTAAAAACATAAAAAAATTCTAAAATCCATAAAAACCATTAAAAACCCTTATAAACCCATAAAAACCGTAAAACTCCTAAAACCATAAAAACACTAAAAAGCCATAAAAATCCAAAAACAACAAAAAAATCTAAAAACCCTTTAAATCCCTATACAAATTAAAAAATATAAAGAAACAGTTAGACACCATAAAACTCAAAAAACCCTAAAACAAAAATATATATATAAACCCCAGAGAAACCTAAAAACCCTCAAAATATCTAAACCCCATAAAATCATAGATATCGTTGGAAATACCTAAAAAGTAACAAAATTATAAAAACCCCCAAAACTCTAAGAAAACCTTAAAAACATGAAAACGCATAAAACGCCTACAAACATAAAAGAAGATAAAAACATTAAAAACCAAAAATACCATAAAACCCCCAATAAACAAAAAAACACCAAAACACATAAAAAGCCTAAAAACCACTAAAAATCAAAAAAAAACATTAAAATTATAAAAAGTTAAAAAAATATAAAAGCCATTAAATCCCTAAAAAACATAAAAATACATTAACACTCCAAAAAAACCATAAAAACCCAAAAGACCCTAAAATCCACAAAAAAACCTAATACCATAAAAGTCTTAAAAATCCCTAGAAACCCTGAAAAACCAAAGAAACATCAAAAAGGAAAAACATAAAACACTAAAATCCTAAAAAAGGAAAAAACCCTTAAACCCTAAAAATTTTAAAAACCCCTCGAAATCCCCAAAAATAATAAAAAAACCTAAAAACCCAAAAGAAGGAAAGAAGATGTAAAAATTTAAAAACCCGAAAAAACCATGAAAACCCAAAAGAAACCATTAAAAACCTAAAAACATTTAAACCCCCTAAAAACCTATACATGGTAAAAACATGAAAAACCCTAAAAAACATAAAACCCCTAAAAACTATAAATCCCCTAAAAACCATTAGAACCCCTAAAAAATCCATAAAAACCTAAAATCCAATTAAAAACTCTAAACAACCATTAAATCACTAAAAAAGTTTAAAATTAAAGAAAACCAAAAAACCCCAATAAACTAAAAAAACCTAAATATCAAAAACAACAAAAACCCTAAAAACACTCAAAATTCCAAAAAACCCAAAAATCCATAAAAATCCTAAACAATCCCTTTAAACCCCTAAAAAGGTAAAAACCATAAAAACCCTGAAATACAATAAGAAAACCTTAAAAACCAAAAAACACTAAAACCCACCAAAAAACCTAAAAAATGGTAAAAAACACTAAAAACCGAAAACACCTAAATACCTTAAAACTCAAAAACCCAATAAAAACCGTAATACCCCACTAAAAAACAAAAAACCCTTTAAAACATTTAAAAACCATTAAAATCTCTATAAATCAAGAAAAATATTCAAATCCCAAAAAAACCAAAAAAACGCAAAAAACCCGAAAAAACCTGAAAACACAAAACACACTCAGAAACCAGAAAAAAAATACTAAAAAAGGCCAAAAATCCCTATAAATGTAAACAACCATAAAAACCCATAAAAGCCCTAATAAATACATAATAACCAAAAATAATTAAAAGCACTAAAAACATTAAAAACTCTACCAACCCTAGAAAGATCATAAAACACTAAAAACCATAAAACCCACCTAAAAACCTTAAAATCCCTAAAAACACATAAAAACCATAAAACCAAATAAAAACTCTAAAAACCCATTAAAATCATTATATTATTAAAAAAATTTAAAAAACTTTAAAAACCCTAAAACTCGAAAAAAAAACCCCAAAAACCCAAAAAAATACAAAACACAAAAATATCTATAAAAACCCTAAAACAATAAAATCCTAAGAAATAACTAAAAACCCTAAAAACATAAAACCACCTAAAACTCCTTAAAACCATTAAGAAACCCATAAAAATATAAAAACTCTTAAAACCCCTAAAAACCTAAAAAACACTAAAAACCCTAAAAATCTCAAAAACTCCAAAAAACATTAAAAATAACTAAAACCTTAAAAAAACACAATTAACACACTAAAACTCAAAAAATACCTCTGAACTCCTAAAAATGATAAAAAAATACTTTAAAAACTATTAAAACCTTATAAAACCCCAAAATACCCAAAAAACCCAAAAAACCATAAAAACTGTAAAAACCTAAAAAACACCAAATCCCCTAAAAATCCAAAATAACCCAAATGCCCATAAAAATTCGTAAAAATACCTCAAAATCCATAAATATGTATAAATTCCAAAAAAACCTAAATACCCAAAGAAAAATATAAAAACCTAAAAGGATTAAAACCCAAAAAAACTAAAAAATCTAAAAACACTAAAATCATCTAAAAACCAAAAAAATCATAAAACACACTAAAAATCATAACAATCCTTAAAAGTGCCAAAATCCATAAAAAATTAAAAACCCTAAAAACCCTAATAAACCCATCAAACCATAAAAACAACAAAACCGCTAAAAAACCTAAAAATGATGAAACCCTAAATAACTTAAAAATGATGAAACCCTAAAAAACCATAAAGACCCTCAAAACCATAAAAACACCTAAAAATGATCAATTCCCCTAAAAATCACTAAAAAAATCAAGAAACCCTAAAAATATATATAAAAAATCCATAAAAACCCAAAACCCATTAAAAACTATAAAAACCCTCTAAATACCTAAAAACACTAAAAACCATAAAAATACAAAAAATACCTAAAAATACTAAAAATGTAACCATCTCTAAAAACCTTTAAAAACCATAATAGAACCATAAAACCCTAAAAAAACTTAAAACCCCAAAAAACCTAAAACCCCTTAAAACCCCAAACCCCATAAAAACTCCTAAAAACCCCTAAAAACCTTAAAAGGTCCCCAAAACCAATAAAACCTTAAAAACCTACTAAAAACTATGAAAACCCATTAAGACCCTAAAAATGATAAAAAACAAAAAAACCCTAAAAACTAAAAAGAAACCTAAAAACCCAAAAAAACCATAAAAACTCTAATAACCATTAAAAACAATAAAAACCATAACAACCCTCAAATTACTTAAAAACCTTAAAAACCATAAAAATATTGAAATTCACTAAAAATCCACAAAAATGTAAAAAACACCTAGAAACCCTAATAAAATTTAAAAGCTAAAAACACTTAAAACCCTAAAATCATAAACATTCTAAAAACACTAAAAAACCCTAAAACCATAAAACTCAAAAAAACCATAAAAACCACTAAAACCCCATAAAAACCCTAAAAACCACTAAAACCTCTACAAACCCAATTAAAACTAAAAAAATAGATAAAATTATATAAATCCATAAAAGCCCTGAAAAATCAAAAAACCCTAATACAAAACAAACTCTAAAAACCCTAAAATCTTCAAAATTCCAAAAAACACTAAAAATCCTAAAAAATAAATATAAATCTATTAAAATGTAAAAAACCCCTAGAAATCCTAAAAACTCATAATAAAACCTTAAAAACCTAAAAACACTAAAAACCAAAAAAACTAAAAAATGCTATAAACCCTATGAAAACCCTAAACACCCTAAAAACCCTAAAAACCATAAAAACCTTAAAACCCAATAAAACCCTAAAAACCAATAAAAAATCTAAAGCTCTTTAAACCCCTAAAAACATTAAAAAATATCTAAAAAAAATTAGATACCCAAAAAATACACAAAGAAAACTAAAAACCATAAAACCCTAAAAACCCTAAATAATAAAAAATCTAACAAATTCCCTAAAAGCCCTAAAACCATAAAGAACGTAGAAAATGCAAAAAAACCGCTAAAAACATAAAAAACCAACAAAATTGAAAACACCTACAAAAATATAAAAACTTTTATAACCACTAATAATCTAAAACACTAAAACCCCTAAAACCCCTAAAAAAACCTAATAAACAAAACTCATAAAACCCCTAAAAATATTAAAATACCGGAAGATCCCTAAAAACCCTAAAAACCCACCAAAATTTCTAAAAACACATTAAACCACTAAAAGCATTAAAAACTCTAAAAACCTTAAAATACAAAAAATAAATAAAAACCCCTAAAAACCCAAAAAAACATAAAACAATTGAAATCCCAAAAACTCAAAAAACCCCAAAAAACAAAAAGACACTAAAAATTATAAAACCCTTAAAACCCTTGTAAAGTCCCTAAAAACCATAGAAAACATTAAAAATCCTAAAAAATCCTTAAAAATATATAAAAATGTAAACAACACTAAAAACCCTGAAAACCCATAAGACAACCATATAAACCTATAAACACTTAAAACCCATAAAAACACTAAAAACAATAGAGACCTTAAAATTATATTAAAAACCATAAAATCATAAAAACTCCTAAAAACCATTAAAAACCCATAAAAACCTCAAAACCCTTAAAACTATAAAAACAAATTAAATACATAAAATAGTTAAAAAATATAAAAACCCTTAAAACACTAAAAACTCAAAAAACCCTAAAAACCTAAAACCCCCCTTAAAATCTCTTGAACACCTCAAATTCCATAAAAAACACTAACAAATCCCTAAAACTACTCAAAACCCCATAAAATTCTTAAAAAGACTGAAAATTTTCTATTAATATAAAAAACACTAAAACCCCCCGAAATCCCATAATAAAGCCTTAACTACTTAAAAACACTTTAAAATCCCTCTAAAAAATAATAAACCCTAAAAACTAAAATTAACCTAAAACACACAAAAATCCCTAAAAACATAAAAATACCAAAAAACCTTTTAAAACTTAAAAATCCATAATAACCGTAAAACCGCACTAAAATATCTAAATACTCTTTAAACCAATAAGTACGTTAAAAACTATAAAAACCCATAAAAACCCTAAAACACACAAAAACCCTAAACACCTAAAAACCATAATAACCCTACAACCCTAATGGCCCAAAAAACACCATATATCCCTAAAAACCCTAGAAACCATCAAATTCAAAAAAAAAACCATTAACAATATCAAAAACCCTAAAAACCATGAAATACCCTAATGAAGTCTTAAAAACATAAAAACACTTACAACCCTTGAAAAACTAAAATTGTTAAAAACCCTATAAAACAAAAAAAATTCAAAAAACCTAAAAAACATATACACCCCAAAAAACGTTTAAAAACCCAAATAACCCATAAAAACCCTAAAACCACTAAAAACTCTAAAAACCCTTTAATACCATGAAAATGTTAAAAATCTATAAAAAACCTTAAAACCCAAAAAAATCAAAAAAAAACTTAAATCCCTTAAAATCCCTAAAACCCATAAAAATGAATAAAAAACCTAAAAAAGACCTAAAAATACATAAGAACCCCAAAAAATCCTTAAAACCCTTATGAAATATTAAAACATTAAAAAAATTTAATACCCATAAAAAATTAAAATTGATTAAAACCATAAAAACCACTAAAAGCCTTCAAAACCCGTCAAAATCCCAAAAAAAACCCCTCAAAACCATAAAATCTCAAAAATTCTTAAAAATATCTAAAAACGTATAAAACCTTAAAACCCCTAAAAAACCCTAAGAAAACCATAAAAACCTAAAAACTATTAAAACAACTAAAAACCCAAAAAATTATATAAACCATAAAAGACCATAAAAACCTGAAACCTCTAAAAGCTACAAAAGCCCTGAAAACCCAATAAAACCATAACACCCACTAATAACTCTAAAAACCCATTAAATGACTAAAAACATTAAACAAATCTAAAAACACATAAAAATTAAGAAATCTCAAAAAAAAAAACCGAAATACCCAAGACAACCATTATTCCTATAAAAAACCTAAAAACCCTAAAACCACTCAAAATCACAAAAAACCCTAAAAACACTTAAAAACCAAAAAAACCCCTTAAAACCTGAAAACACCTAAAACCTTAATAAACCTAAATCCCCCTAAAAACACTAAAACCCCATTAAAAACTATTAAAACCCTTTAAACCCATAAAAATGTCAAAAATATCTGGGAAACCTTAAATCCCATTCAAAATTCAAAATAGAACCCAAAACCCCCAAAAAACCCTAAAACCCCACAAACTCATCAAAATCCCTATAGACCCGAAAACACATAAAAATCCTAAAAATCCCAAAAAAATCTATAAAAATTATAACCCCCCAAAAAAACCCTATGAAAAAAATAAAACCTAAAAAACATGAAACCCCAAAAAACCATATAAATGATTAAAACCTAAAAAACCATAAAATCTTCTAAAAACATAGAAAAACCCTAAAACCCATAAAATATTGAAAACCACTAAAAACATTAAAAACCATTTAAACCCCTAAAACATTATATACTCTAAAAAACATTAATATCCATAAAATACTAAAAAAACTAAAAACCCAAAAAACCCCTAAAAATCAATAAATATATGAAATACGTAAAAATCATAAAATCCATGAAAACTACTAAGATTCCCTTAAAAACCTAAAAACACATAAAACCCCGAAAACACATTAAAATTCTAGAAACCCCAAATCCCTTAAAAACCTTAAAAGGCCATAAAACCCATAAAATCGTTAAAAAAATAAAAACCATAAAAATCCTGATAACCCACATAAATGACTAAAAACATAAAAACCCTAAAACCCTAGGAAAGGATTAAAAACCAAAAAACACTAAAAATACGTAAAAACCATAAAAGCTATAAAACCCTTTAAAACCTTAAAAACACTAAAACCCCATAAAACCCCAAAAAAACTATTAAAAACTATAAAGACCCCTTAAACCCCTAAAAACATTAAAAACATATTTTTTTTAAAAAACCCTAAAAACCCAATAAAAAAAGATACAACCCCGCAGTACCATTAAAACCCTCAAAATCACTCAAAAACAAAACATAAACCCATAAAAATCCCTAAAAATCCTGTAAATTATAAAAAAAACCTAAACACACAAAGAAAATATTAAATACCTAAAAACACTTAAGACCCCTAAAAATGCTAAAATCCCTAAAAACCCTAAATCCCTATAAACCCTCAAAATTCCAAAATACACTAAAAACCCATGAAAATCATTAAAAATCCCCCAAAATCCTTAAAAACGTAACCCTGAAAACCCATAAGAAACCCTTAAAACAATATAAACACAAAAAACCCCTAAAAACCTAAAAACCCTATAAAACCAAAACAAGACCCTAGAACCCAAAACCCTAACAACCCATAAAAACTCTTACAAACTGTAAAAAACCCATAAAACCAATAAAATCCATGAAAACTCATAAAAATCATAAAAAACCCTAATACCCCATAAAAACATAAAACCCACTAAAAAATCGAAGAACCCTTTAAACTCGAAAAACATTAAAAAACTCAAAAAAACCAATAAAAAAATAAAAAATCCATAAAAACACTAAAAACCCAAAAAACCCATAAAATGATCAAAATACCTAAAAACTTAAAAACCATAAAAATATTTTAAAGTCCCTAAAATCCATAAAAACATAAAATCCTAAAAACCCTAAAAACCCTAAGAAATCCTTTAAAACCTAACAAAGTTAAAACCCTTAATGAAATAAAAAATGTTAAAAATACTAAATACCTTAAAACCCATAAAAACCCATAAAACCTATAAAATCCATAAAAAACCCATAAAACCACTAAAACTATAAAAACTCTTTAATCCCCTAAGAATGTTAAAAACTCTAAAATATATTAAAACCACTAAAAAACTAAAAAAAATAAATCCATAAAAAACAAAAAAACCCCAAACCCCATAAAAAGTGTCAAAATCCATAAAATCCATAAAAAACATAAAAATCCTTAAAGAATTCCTAAAACCCCTAAAAATGTAAAAACCTTTGAAAACCCCTAAGAAAATATTAAAAACCTAAAAAAACTTAAAACCACTAAAACCATAAAAACGTTAAAAAATCTAAAGCCATAAAAACCCTAAAAATCATTAAAACACTAAAACCCTATAAAAACCTAAAATCACTAAAAATACCACAAAATGGGAAAACCTCTAACAAAACTAAAAGACCTAAGAAAAAATTAAAAACAAAATGACCCATAAAACACCTAAAAATCCTAAAGAACATTAAAAAGCCTAATAAATCAGAAAACCCCTAAAAACCATTCAAACCTTTAAAAACCCTAAAACCCACCAAAAACTCCAAAGACTCTTTAAACCCTTACAAACATTAATAAACTATATAAAAACTTAAAACCCTTATAAAACACAAAAATAACCATAAAACCCAAAAAATGATAACAACCCTAAAAACCTGAAATACTCTAAATATCCTAGAAAACCGCAAAGACCATAAAATCCTAAAAATCCATAAAAACACAAACCCCCTAAAACCCCGAAAAGACATAAGAAAATAATAATAACCTAAAAACAGTTAAAACCCCTCAAACCCTAAAAACAATAAAAATCCTAAAAACACTAAAAGCCTTAAAAGATAAAAAATGGTAAAAACCCCAAAAACCCATAAAAACTAAAAACCCCTAAACTCTAAAACTCTACCAATCCTTTTAACCCCAAAAATTTTCTAAATATCTAAAGCACCTAAACCACCCTAATAAATTAGAAAACCCCTAAAAACCATGAATACCTAAAAAATTAAAAAAAACTCAAAAATCATTTTAAAAACCTAAAAACATTGAAAAAATCTAAGAAACCATAAAAAACCCTTAAAACCCCTAAAACACCCAAATAAACCATAAAACCCCAAAATACCCTAGAAATCCCTAAAATCCTTCAAAATCCCTAAAACTATAAAAATAGTAAAAGGCCCTAAAAATCCTTAAAAACATAAAAAACACATAAAACATTGAAAAATACTAAGAAAACCATTAAAACCAAAAAACACGTAAACCCCATAAAAACCTAAAAAAAACTACAAACACTAAAAAATTATAAAACCCTTCAAATCCCTAAAAAACCTAAAAGGGAAAAAAGATGCTACTAAATTCCTATAAACATTAAAAACCCTAAAAACCATAAAAATCTCTAAGAAACCCATAAAATTTTAAAATCATTTCAAACCCCTAAAAACCTTAAAAACCATAAAACCCTCAAAACTATAAAACCCGATAAAATCCCTAAAACCCCAAAATTAAAAAAAAACCATAAAAACCCGAAAAAGCCTAAAAACTCTAAAAATAATAAAAAACATAAAAATCACCAAAAAAATTATAAAATTGTAAAAAACCCTAAAAAATTTAAAACCCATTAGAAAAATATAAAAAATAAAAACACATAAAACCACTAAAAACCTAAAAAAAAGATAAAAACCCAAAAAACCCTTAAAAACCATAAAAACCCATAAAAATTAGCAAAAAATATTTAAAATCCCAAAAGACTCATAAAAACCCTAAAACCCTCTAAAAACTCTCAAAACCCTTTAAAACCCAAAAAATGTTAAAAACTATAAAAACCATTCAAACTATAAAAAACCTAAAAAACCCATAAAAACCGTAAAAACCCTAAGAACCCCTAAAACCATAAAATTCTGTAACACCACTAAAATAAAAAAAATCCTAAAAAACAAAAAAACACAAAAAATATAAAAGACTCTAAAAACCCTAAAAACATTAAAAACCTAAAAACACTTAAATCCCCTAAAAACACTAAAACCTTAAAAAACCTAAAAATCCAAAACCCCATAAAAATACCAAAAACCATAAAAATCATAAAATCCCATAATAACCCGAAAAGCCACCAAAAACACGAAAACCCCTTTAAACCGTTAAAATTTTAAAGAATCTAAAAAACATTAAAAAATAAAAATCACAAAAACCCCTAAAATGAAAAAAACCACAAAAACCTAAAAACCCTAAAAACCCTCAAAATACCTAAAACCCAAAAGACTATAAATATACTTAAAAGTCACTAAAATCCCTAAAAACCCTAAAAATTCCTAAACAAACCTTAAAACCCAAAAAACACTTATAACCCATGAAAACCTAAAAAATGACAAAAACCCTAAAAAAATCCTAAAAAACCAAAAAACCCCAAAAAACCTTTAAAACCCATAAAAACCTTAAAACCCACTAAAAACATGAAAACCCTTTAAACCCCTAAAAATTTAAAAAACATTATAAAAACCCTAAAATTCCTAAAACCTAAAAATCCCTAAAGACCTTAAAACCCCATAAAAATCCAAAAAATTTCCTTAAAAATCCCTAAAAATTTAAAAACACTAAAAACCTTTAGAAACCTAATAAAACATTAAAAACCTAAGAAGAAAAAAACCCCTAAAACCCCTAAAACCTTAAACAACATAAAACCCCTAAAACCCTTTAAAACCCCATAAAAACCCTAAAAATACTAAAACTCTAAATACCCTTTAAAATCCTACAAAATTTAAAAAACTATAGAAACCTTAAAAGGCCTAAAAACTCAAAGAAACCCTAAAAAACGATAAAAATCCAAAACAAATCTAAAACCCCTCAAAATACCAAAAAAATAATAAAAACCATAAAAATCCTAAAAATCCTTAAAAATCATGAAAATGTTAAAAAACCCATAAAAATCCTAAGAAAATATTAAAAACCTAAAAACCCTTAGAAACCCTAAAAACCTAGAAAACTCTAAAACCGTAAAAAATCTAAAATCCAAAAAAACCCCTAAACCCTTAAAATTCCTAATTACCCATAAAACCCTAAAACCCCACTAAAAACTCTAAAAACCTTTTAAACTGGTAATTGTTTTTTGAAAAAATATAAAAATACATAAAAACTATAAAAAACACAAAAATCCCCTAAAACTGTCAAAAACATAAAAACCCTAAATACACTTAAAACCCCAAAAACCCTCAAAAAACATTAAAACTCATAAAATCCATAAAATCCTAAAAAGATCAGGAAATTCCTTAAAATAGAGTAAAAAACCCTAAAAACCTTGAAACCCCTAAGAAAACCATAAATACTTAAATACACAGAAAACACTGATAAAACCTAAAGAATTCTAAAAACTGTAAAACACAAAAAAAACATAAGGTTGAGTCTCATTTGGGTTGGAATAAAGTTACTCCAAAGAAGTGTGCTTATATGAAGAAGTAACCATTCAATGTATCTACTTGTGATCAGAAAAGTAAATTTCCTTCATATGTTTCTAAGAAGATAGTGGATTTTTCCAATACTGCATCACTTTCTAGTAAGTGTGATTTCCTTATAATTGTTAGTCCTCTAGTAGTGGAAGCACCCACCTCCTTATATCCCATTATAGAGGTTTCTCGTCACATGGTTAAGACTATTGGAAATGACGGTTTTCTTCCTATTCATAATTTCATTGACTACTTATCAGAGAAAATACGCTAGGAAGGCGCTAGTTCTGGTTTTGGACCAATAGTTATACCTTTTTCTAATGAGCTGAATACCTCTAATGATTATGGCCTTATTTATTGTGTGCTGGAAAATTATGATGGATATGGTTTTTTTCAAGGTTCTAGATGTTCTATCTTCGGTCCTCTTTGGTCCCTAATTATCCATAAATTGGTACATCCTTCTTCATTGCTTGAGTGTATGGGTCAATATAGTGATATTTTGGTTCATCCTTTCTCCTTTCCCTGAATAAAAATATAATGAATGATGAGGGTTCATAGTTCATTCCCTTTTCCTAATATGCCAATGGAATCTATTGGATATGTTCCTTCTTCTATTTTGAAGGATGTGGATGGAGCTAGTACCAATTATAGGTATAAATTATCTATTATAGGTCTTTTTATATCCCAATGAATTAAAGGAGTTGGGTATTCTCCTTATGTACTTAACTCTATGTATCATATTTGTCCGAAATCTTCTGTTTTAAGTGATAATGCCCTTAGGAATAAGCTAATTAAAGTATATTAAAGTGATATGAAGTGGTTACCATTCAAAACTATACTTGATGATAATGTTTCTAAAACTACCTTATTTCCCAATGTTTAACATCGGAGTATGGATCATTAGAGGTCTCATCACTCCTAGTAAGAAAATAATGGTTTGGGACATCATTTTCTCTCATAAATTGGATTTTTTGGGGATTTTTAAATTTATGGTTAAATGGGAAACTTCGATTCTATTGTGAGGAATATTTCTCCAAATAGGAAGCATTTTTCTAAATTTTCTTCTTCCTCTACCGAGTGTATTTTAGTGATATGGAATCATCACTTGATGGTTGTTGAGCCTCTTTTTGAATTGTTTCAGATTATTGTGTCTCTCGTTAGGGATGTTAAAGTGGATTTTCCTCCTTTATTTCCTTTTCTATGGTTCTAATTTAGTTATTGATCGATGGGTACTATGGGTGGAAATTTTCTATCGGGTTTCATATGAATCTGAGTATCTTCATATCTTTCTTGGTGCTTTTAATGTGGTTATAATCCAAAGGAAATTTGTAGAGGCTGATTGGATTGGACCTCTTCTATGGAGGAATGTAATTTAGGAATTGTTGATGTTAGTGTGGATGTACTTTGTAACTTTGTGATGAATTTTTTTAGATGAAGTTATGTTCAAGGGTTTTGAGGAATCTAGATAGATCTATGGTCAATTCTTATTGGATGTCTAGTTTTCCCTCTTAAAAAGATGATTTCCTTCCTTTTGGGATTCCCGATCATACCCCAATTATTATCATATTTGGAGAGGTTCTTCCCTCTCAAATGTTTGGGTTTAAATTTTTTATTCATTGGGTTTATTATGACTACTCCCTATCTTCTATCTTCAATTCTTGGAATTTTGGGGTCTCAAGGTGTAAGATGTTCCAATTTTACCAAAAACTAAAAAAGGTCAAGAAGGCTCTCTGATCCTTTCATACCCTAGTGTCTGCTCAACATTATGCTAAAATTTCCTCGATAAGGAAGGAATTACTTAATTACTAATCATATGTTGTTATTAATGGCCCTTCTGATGCCTTGATTCAAAAGGAATTCAATTGTAAGAAAAGTTTAAAATCCTTACCCTTGAATGAAACCATCTTGGATAAGAAGAAGAGTATGGTTCTTTGGCTTAAGGAGGGGGGCCTTAATTCATGCTTCTTTATCAACTTATTGAAATCCAGATTTAATTCATCTAAATTTGTTCTTATTCAAATGGATGATGGTTATATTATTTCTGATCCAAGTTCTTTTATTTGTGAGAATGTTGGGTTTTTTTAGTATTTTATTGGGACTGCTCATACTGCAGCCTATTTGGGGAGAGCGAGCCTGGATCACTTTCTATCTCACTCTCTTATTCTGTCCTCTTATGATTTTCTGGATAAATATATGGATATGGTAAATCTTCATCATGTTATTTTCACTCTTCACCATAGTAAATCTTTGGGACCCTATGGATTTAAGGACATTTCCTTCTATTAGTCTTGGCCGGTAGTCAGTTCCAATGTGATAGAAGCTATTTATGAATTCTATAAAACTGGGAAATTATTGTGGGGAGATAACATATCTATTCTTGATTTTATTCCTAAGGTGTTGAATTATTTCTCTCTTTCTAATTTTAGGCCTATTTCATGCTGTAATTCAATTTATAAGTGTATATAAAAGATTTTTGTGGCTATACAGAGAATAGTTCATCCTACATTTATCAATAAGGCTCAATTTTCATTCATTCTCAGGAGACATATTTTTTATTATATTATGCGTGATCATGAGTGGATGTGGGGTTACCACATGATTTCAAGAGTTCCTCAATGTGATTTTAATATTTTCCTTTTAAGGATATTGATTATGTTAGATGGTAATTAAATTGGGATGCTCTGGGCCATCTTAGTTTTCCAGTTAGGTTATCCTCATGAATTAAGAGTTGCATCTCTTCTCCAATGCTTTCAGTGAATATAAATGGGAATATTCTAGTTTAACTTCCTTAAAAGAAACAATTGAGTCAAGGGGATTCGTTTTCTCCATTTATTTTTGTGGTTTTTATATAGTTTTTTCAATTATCTTAGACTATATGATTTCTGATTATCACTTATTCATGTTTCATTGTATATGAGATAAAAATCCAATTTCTCATCTTTTATTTAATAATGATCTTCTTCTATTTTACTTTGGTGATGTAGATTTAGTTTTGGTCCTAAATCATGCTTTGGATCTCTTTTCCTCCTTTTCTGGGTTATCTGTTAACTTCTCAAAGTTGATAAGTTCTCAGTTAGTGTGTCCTTGAGGGTTAAAGAATGTATTGAGGATACCATGGGAAATAGTGGAAACTTATTACAATTTTTTTACCTTGGGGTGCCTCATATTACTACTATATTAATAGTTGTGGACTATGATATTTTGGAATAAAAAATTGTTTAGAGAACAATGGTTTGGGGAAAAAATTTATTTTTTTGGGGGTTGTTTATAAATTATTAAATATATTATTTTTCCATGGAAGTTTATTGGTTCTATAATTTCATCCTTCCTAAAAAGGTTATTATGTCAATTTAAGCTAAGCATAAGAAGTTCCTTTTGGAAGGTCCCTTCCTTGGTCGTGTCTCAAGATAATGTGACTTAGCTCTTGGTGACTATATCTAAATAGGGGAGAGTATTGAGGATAAAACATGTTGGTGATTGGAATAAAGAAGCCATGGATATACATTTTTGAGACCATTGTTAAACCCCACATTCTTCAGTTTGGGTAGATTGGGATTGAATTTTTCATCTTGGTTGCTAACAATTTTGTTTGGCCCAATCTCATTAGAATTATTCATGGAAATGGAAAAAGTTATTGGGGATATGAGAGTTTCTCAAGGACCATATTTATTTATCTATTGGAAATTAATTGTGTATCTTCATTTGGTTTGATTCTCAGATTCCTAGGGGACCTATATGTTCGTCCAGAGATGATCGTATTATTTTTGACTATAGGATCCTTATATATTACCATTTTTTTAACATAATTTTTAATGGGGATTAGGATCCTCCGATGATAGTTTTCACTGACTATTGGGATGTTATAACAGATATTATTTTACTTTCTTGGCCCAGAGATAATAAATATGGGATCATGTGGAATAAAAATAAATATCTTTCCATTCACATGGGTTTAGGATGAGTTTAGACCAAAATTTAGCATTTCATCATGGAATTCCCTGGTCTAGATTCGGGTCACCCTAGCTAGGTACATCATTATTCATTAGTTGGTGATCCTTGATTGTTTTCTTGAAAATGATAGGTTACATCATAAGGGTATATCTTTTTCTAATCATTTTTTTTTCTATTTCTAACTTTTCTTCAGAGTATTGATCATATTTTTTAAATTATGAGTTCTCTCGTAAGCTTTGGTATTCCTTCTTGAGCCTCTTGAATATATATTGTGTAGACAATGATCTTTCATCTTCTTCTGGATGGTGTTCTAATATATTTTCTGAGGACTACTTACTGATTGTTTTAGGGAAACACTAGATTTACACCAGGCTGTATATTATTTGGAAGGAACAGAATTATCAACTTCATGGATCATTTTTCACTATAGTATTGATATTTGGCTTATATTTGATATGTTTTATCCATTACAGACTCCATTTTTTTAAGAAGTTTTCTAATATTAAGTCTAATCAAGAGCTGGTTCATCGGTGGAATTTGTTAGGCCATATTTTATCAGGTGTTGATGTTCCTCTAGTTTCTTCTGATTTTTTTTACTTTGAGGCTTTTTCTGTGGGTTTGGTGTAGCTGTTCTAGTGTTGGGTGGTGTGTTGATTGTCATGGGTGTGAGGTGCTAGTAATTTGGCTATCCTGGTGAAGGATCATCTTGGCTAGGGATGTTGTTAGGTGTTAGTGTGGAGGATATCGAGTGAAGGCCCATATATGATGATGTGGATTGGCTATTTGTTGGTGTTGTAGTGCTACGGACAGAATCCTCTTCAAGATGGTTGGGATGTTGTTTTGTTTTTGTGTGGTCAATTTTTTATGGGTGTTCCAGTTTCTCTGTCTTTGGATGGTGATTTGATGCATTAATGGTGTTTTCTTCATTTTTCTTCTATTTCGGTCATTCTTTCAGGGGTGGTTTGGGGTTTTGTTGGCTGGTGGGGTGCCGGCTAGAGGGTTATGGCTCTATGTTGGCTTGGATTTCTATTGGGGTTACTCTAGAATAGTTGGGATGCTTCTTAGGTCTATGGTAGGTGTGTCAGTATGGTGATGGATGGATATGGTTTTGCTGGTTCTTCCATATAAGGGGGATACTTCAGCTATTTCTATGGTGTTGTTTGTAGATTTCTGCATACGTTGGGATCTATGTGGGATGATGGTCTATTGGGCTTCATGTGTGTTGGGGGTTGTTTCTGGATCTGGGGTTTTTGATTATAGGTTTTACTCATGTTTGGATGGATGGATGTCATATTGGAGCTGAATTTTATATTGTTTCAAGATATTGGCGCCTAGTGGTTGCCACTTATTTGGCTCCCAATTGGTAGCAGTTATCTATCGGGGTCGTCTATGGTGGGAGGATGGTTCTAGAGGATGTCTCACTTTCTTGGATTCATGATTAGTGTGGATCTGTTCTTGTATTATCTTGGTTGTTGGGTCATGTTGGTTCTTGTAGCTTTAGTTTTTTCCTTGTTGGTTCCTTATGTAGCTGGTTGGCAGGGGTTATTTAGGGTCATTGGGCTGTGTAGAAGGTTCTGGGTGGTGGTTTGTGGGGCTTCCAGTTTGTTAATGGGTGGTTTTGTGGCATGAGATAGTTTTGGTTTTGGTCTCGATTGTTGTGTGCTTCGATGCGATGTTGATACATGCTTGTTCTAGGGTTGTTGGTAGGGTGTGTTTTTGGGTGTGGATATGTCTGGGTGGTGGACTGTGTATGTGCATGTGTGTGACTTGTGTGTATGAATATATGTTCTTGAGGGTGGTGGTTCAAACATGTTCTTATGGGTGGTGATGTGTGTCTTCTTGTGTGTAGGTGTGGCATTTTACTAGCATTTTTTATGATCTGTGAGTGTTATATCTACTTTGGGCCATCCTTTGTTGTGATACCTCTTAGAGTTATCATTGTCTTGGTACATAGTCCTATTGTGGCCCCATCTACTATTTTGATGGGGGAATGTGCTCAGATTTTCTTCTTTTGGTTGTTGGCTTATGCTCCTACTGTTGTTGTTGGTGGGTGGATATAGGTGTTGGTTGTAGTGTTTATTGATGTTGGCCTTGTGTGTGTCATGGGAAAGTGAGGTTATTGGGATTTTCTGATATTTTGGGTTCTTGTTCATTCTGGGGGAGGGGGAGGCTCCAGGGAATTCTTGGTTTCTAGGTTTGTTTGGAAGGTATTCATGTGGTTCTCAGGCCCCGTGGTACTATTTTTGTTTTAAATAGTCTTCCTAAGATTTCTTGATCTTTTATTCGGTATTCTCATAAGAGGTTTTTTGGGCTTTGGGTCCACTTCTGTGTTGTTGTTGCTTTTGGACTCCTATATATTAGTTGGTTCACCTTCAGATGATTATGTTCTACTCCCATTCCCATTATTTTTATATACTTATTTTTATTTTCCTAGTAAAGAAACCCTAAAAACCTACAAAACCATGAAAACCCTAAAACCCCTAAAACCCGTAAAACCCCTCAAAATCCCTAAAAACCTAAAAACCATAAAAAGCCTAAAAAATCCATAATAACATAAAATTGTGAAAAAACCTAAAAACCCTCAAAACCCTAAGAAAACCTTGTAAATATAAAAATAATTAAAACTTCTAAAAACCCTAAAAATACTAAAAACCCTAAAAGACACTAATGACCCTAAAAAACCTAAAAAACCCTCAAAATCCCAAAAACCATAAAAACCATAAAAATACTAAAAATTATATAAAATCCCTAAAAATTTAAAAAACCCTAAAAACCATGAAAAATCATAAAAACCTAAAAACACTTAAAATCCTTAAAAACCAAAATAACACTTAAACCCATAAAAATCCTAAAAACCACTAAAAACTCTAGAAAACCATTAAACCAATAAAAATAATAAAATAACTCTAAAACCCTTAAAATCCATTAAAACACCAAAAAACTCCAAAAAACAAAAAACCCAAAAACCTTAAAACCCCTAAAAAACATTAAAAACCTACAAAATACCAAAAACCCTAAACAATGATAAAAATCCAAAAAAGTCCCTAAAATCCCAGAAAAAACATAAAAACCCTCAAAACCCTAAAAACCCCAAAGATGACCATAAAAATCAAAAAACACTTAAAACCCGTAAACCCAAAAATAATAAAAACCCTACAAACCCTAAAAATTCCAAAAAACTATAAAAACTATAATAACCCATAAAAACATTTAAAACACTAAAAACCCCTAAAAACTGCTGACAATTATAAAATTTTCTTAATAAAAATATATAAACATAAAAGAACACAGGTAAAAAAGTTCACAGGGACTGGAAATGATGAAGGCCGAGGGAATCCCATCGAAAAATCATAGAACAGTCAAAAGGAAGAGAACCTATGATAGAAAAAATCAAAAACATTTCATTATGATTTCCTTTATAATTAAGGAGATATGCTAGCATATTACCGTCATACCATGTATGAATAACCAACATATTTGAGTAAATTAGATCCCTATACGAACATATGGAATAGATAATATTCTAGGGGAAATCCACTTTACCTTTTAGGGCATTAATGTCAATAGTAGAATCTAATTCAATTTCTGATAGATGAATAGACCTTTCCCTACATATATTAATACCTTGAAGAAATACCAATGCCTCAACAACTACTAAATTAACATCCCCAAATTATGTAAAAAAAAGTCACAATAACTGAGCCGCGATCATCCCGAATATCACCACCACCACACATGGCTCCTTTCACACAAGAACAATCCATATTTAGTTTTTTCTAATTGACTGGAGGACGCCATCACACCTATATTCCAGAATTCCTCTGCCCAAAAATTGACACATCCATCAAAGGAACCGATGAAAAAAAAACTATTTCATAACAAGAGAAATATTCACACATTTACACTATCGTAAAAACAAATAGAGATGAATCAGAAATTTAAATCTGATATACTACAAGATAGGATGAAAAGCATGAGGTACAATAGCATTCTGTGATTCCCATAATGTATAACAAGTAACAAGGATGATTGAAGACCACCCCTTGGATTTTTTAGAATCCCTCTTCTGTGAATTCCAACAACACTGAAGAAATTATTCCACTATACTCACACAACCACTGAAATCTAGAAAACCAACTACATGAACCCACAAATGAACAACCCAATCACTTTTGTAAAATAGATGAAAAACAATCTTAGAATGAGAGAACCAGTCGAATTTTCATTTTGAAACAAGTGGACTTGAAATTTGTTGTTTATTATTATTAGTTGGAATATCACCATTGTAGATTCAACAAAGAATAAAACTAAATTTAGGAGAGAGGTCTTTACAGAAAAATCTATTTCCCTTACCATCCAGATTAGGAGAAGGATGGATTATAGTATGAAAATCCGATCAGGATAGATTACGAGAAGAAGAAGATGTAATATAATACTTCTCTGGATCCTCTGAAAAGTAAATATTATTAAAAACATCATTTTGAACCTCATTCAACATTGCATCAGTGAATATGGGGTATGCAATAGCCTACCTAACAGTGATATTCAAGGCCGGATAGCTTAAAAAAATAGAATGAAACCAGCCCAACTATGTTTTCAAAAAATAAATGCAGCCAAGCCTAGTAATCCTGTGAGAATTCTACAAAATAAGAGAAACAATGCACTTAAAAATTACAAAGGGGAGAACCATTACCACTATCAACCTAATCAAAATGGAATTCCCCATACTTCCTCTTGATAAAATCAAATCAAATAGAATCCATAGAAATAGCCTCCCACAACAGTTTTTCCTGCATTCACCACACACTTTCATCATACCTTTTAGATTAAAACACCCTCCTAAAAAGGTCTGGTCATTCTAGAACAACAAGCCTAATGATGACATCTTTCATGATGATATTCCCATATGAAGCAATTTAGAATCATTTAAATATTCTTAATCACTGCTTTAGGAGGCTTACACACATATAACACATGAATAGGAATGGAATAAAGTACATTATTGACCAAAGTGATCCTTCCCTAAAAGTATGATTTTTTATAAAATTTTGGATCCTTCCCATAATTCTGGACATAATGGAATCAAAATGAAAAATTCTGAATCTCCCTTTATATAAAGTATCACCTGAATATTCCATAAAAAAACAATGTTTTGATAAAAAAATATATTTTAAATGATCATAGTTCTCCTATAAGAATACTTGTTGGAGATAAATACACCATGTTTGTGAGTATTGTCATTTTGGACGAATTTAATTAAATAGTAAAAAATAATCATATTGAAATTTCAATTAGAATTGGAACTTAGTTTGAGAAAAATAACATATAATTGGAAACAAATATATGATAAATACAGGAGAAGACGTACCTCCCTTTAAATGGATTAATCAATCCAATATCAAGACCCTTGTTAAGATTTCTATTAAGAAGATCCTAGGCCAAAATGTATAATCTCAAAGATATAGGATCCCCTTGTCTTAAGACCATTGAAGAATTGCAGAAACCGGACCTTTTACTAGTTAAGAAAATAGATAACCATGGAGAAGAAAATATAAGAAGAGATCACTAACCCAATAGGAAAACTCACATTTTCTGATCAGTTTAATAAGAATAGACCAATACATCCGATCATAGGCCTTTTCCATGTCAGTATTAACCATAACATTAGTTACAATAAATCTTTTGTCAATACTATCAGTAATTTCCTTGGTAAGAACAATAGCTCCCTGAATTACTCTCCATTTAATAAAGCCATGTTTTTCTTTAGATACATGGAGAGGAAGATGGAGGGACAAAGTTTTTTTGAGAATAGTGGAAAACAATTTTTAAGAAAAATTACACATACCAATGGGAAGAAATTCCCCAACCCTCTTGTCTTATGGAATTTAATAATAAGAGCCAAGATGGTAGCTGAAGAAACTCTAGGTAAAGGACTAACCTAGAAAAATCATGAACAACACACACCACATCCTCTCTGATAATGAGCCAAACATCATAATAAAAATCACGAGGAAAATAATTAGGATCAAAGATGCTTTCGAGATTAATGGACCTGATGGCCTCAAGTATCTCATCCTATATTGGAAGTGACTCCAACCATTTATTATCTAAATGAGAAACAAAAGAAGAAAATTTGTTAAAAAAAGGATAAGAGGTTGACCAAACCTAAGTAGAAGCCTCATGATCCTACTGTGGACCAGAAAGAGCCTAAGAGAAGTGAGACATAACCAAAGGACCCACCACACTAGCATCACTGGTAAAAGACCCATCAAGGATAGGAATAATAATTTTTCCAATGAAATTTTCCCCCCTAATACAAGCATAAAATAATGAAATATTCTTGTCACCCACCTTAATACAGTTATCTTTTGATCTCTCTCTAGTAGAAGTTTCAAGATAAATTAAAATCTATTATAACCTTTGAATCTTACTAGAGAGAATAATATGCTTATCATCATCCCATTGGAGTTTTAACTAAAGATCAAGAAGTTTGATCTCCTCCTAGAGAGTTTCCAATACAATATCCTAACTAGGAATCTGAAGGAGCCATAATATTATGGAGGCATTAAGTCTTGTAAGTTTATTATGAAGTGAACCCTAATAAAAACCCAGAACAAGAAAATTCCAAGAATCCTAAATCAACTATCTAAATCCTTCTTGTTTCCACTACGGAATAGAATAAAATAAACCCTTTCTAATATCACTAGAAACATGAACATGAATTAGGAGAGGAGAATGATAAAATAAGGAACTATAAAGATGAGTGATAGATGAACCCAATAAACCGGAGATACCCTAAAAATTCCCGAGACACCTATCAATTCTACTCCAAATTCTATTACTGGCCCTATGATTATTGCACCATGTAAAACCATCTCCCAAAAATTGCACATCTAAAATCTGGTTAGATTAAATAAATGAAAGAAAGTATTGTATACCGTTGAAATGATAAACTCCTCATCATTATTTTCATATTTATCCATAATAGTATTCAAATCTCCTCTAATAAACCAAGCGATAGAACTAGAGTTGAAGGTAGAAGGAGAGGCCCATAAATCTTTCCAAGAACTGGATCACAACTAGCATAAACAATAGACATAAAGTAAGAAACCCCATTAATACCAACTTTAATGGAATGATGCATACTGGAGAACTCTATTAAATAAATAATGATTGGATCAATCGAAAATCGCCAAATATTCTTCTTATCATGATAACCATGTAAAAAATGACTGAAATTCCAACCACGATCCAGTTCCTTGATGGATTCAGGTTTACGCTTTGGTTAAAGGATGTCTAGTAAAGAAACCCTTTTCTTTAGAATAGTATTTAAAAGAAATTGTCTCTTGGATAAGGATCCCTAAACACTGGCATTCCATATAGTGTAATTAGTCCTGAATAAATAAATAAATTGGCCTGTTGTCCTAAAACATCAATTACTAACTTGGATCTGGAAGGATTTTCAATGCTACTTGGAGGAATATTGTGTTTGGATGACTTAGAGACACCCCAAACTGATGACGATTGTAATAAGTACCCTCCAAAATCTTCCAGCGCATTGAAATAATTTAGAATAGGAGTACTATCATCATGAATAGAGGAACTATTCAGGTATTTAAGAATAAATGGAGACCCACAATACAAATCCTTGGAATACAGATAAATAGAATTCACCATCGAAAACTCCTTATTAATAACTAGAACTAGGGATCCAACCAATTGATTCATTGAATAAGAGGAAACACCCACTACATCAGCACTAGAACCGGACTAGATATCAATAGAAACCATCATTAGATGAATAAGTCCCATGGTATCAACCCCAAAAGAAACATCATTGTCATTCTGACACAGAGATGGATATCCAAGAGAAGAAGAAGTTATAACAAGAGGATCCAGAACCAAAGAATTCACTTCGACTAAATGAAAAGCACCAGACATTGCCCGAACCAGAGCAACATCATCTAGAATCCTAGAAGACACATGATCTTGAACCTTACATGATCTTGGTTATTGCAGGTACAATAATTGTATATGTATCTGTTAGTTAATATAGGTACAATAATTGGAAATGATTGAAAATGAGAGGGAATGCTACTGTGCAAATTACACAAAAATGAGAGTTGTTGTGCAAATTTTAGGATGATGTGCAATTTGCACTGCCTAGGCTATGCCAACGGTTTCAGACCGTTGGCATAGCCTCTCTGAGTAGTTTTTTTTTACCAACGGTTCTATGAACCGTTGGTAAAACTCCTTTACCATTGGTTTAGAAACCTTTGGGAAAGAAGCCTTCTTCTTGGTTTTCCCAACGGTTCAAGCCAAATTGTTGGTAAAATCTATCCCAACGGTTTGGCACAACCATTGTGATAGGTTCATTTTTTCTAACCTATCCCAATGGTTCAATGTAAACTGTTGGGAAAATCATTCCCAACGGCTTACTTCCCTACGGTTTGCAGAACCGTTAGTATAATTTATAACAACGGTTCTGCATCCTTTCCCAACGGTTTAGAACCATTGGGAAATCCTGCATTTCCAGTAGTGTTATTAGCATTTTTTATGTTTTTAGTGAATTTAAGATTTTTTAGGATGTTATAGTTTTAGTATTTTTTTCATGTTTTTTATGGTTTTTTTGTTCCTAGGGATTTTTAGGGATTTATTAATATTTTTATGGGTTTGTAGTTATTTTGAGGGTTTTAAGGTAATTTATAGTTTATAGGAAAGGAAGGTGTAGGGACGAGCTATTCCTGGACCCCCAAAATTTATAAAAGAAAAACAAATCATACAAGGGTGGTTGGGGTCAACCAACCCACATAAAAAAGACATGAACCCCCCCACACACCAAATTCCAAAAGACCCAATAGACAAAGTGAAATAAACATGAGTTAAAAATAAACTTCTCCATCCCCAAAAGGATCCCCATCGGCACCATAACCAGAGGAAACATTCGACTCCGCAGACTCATATTCAGAAGATTAATATTGCTTAAGGAAGGATGTGTAATACTCTTTGAGATGTCGTTGCTCGACATTCAGCTTCACCTTTCCAGAACAACCTTCCCGGCCATGAGCATCTTCCTCGGCTTTTCTGGCCTTGGAGGAGGCAGGTGTAGTAATTGGCTTGGGAAGGAAAGAATAGTCCTTCCTTGTTCTCCACTTCACTAGGGGTTCTCCAAGCCCTGCCTTCTTGCTTTGAATCATATCACCAGTGTTCAATGCCTGGGGATTTATATTCCCATCCTTCCTATGATCAACTGCGGCATGCTCAACCCCTCCTCTCTGACTACCATGTCCAGGAATAATATCATTGTCAGACTGCAGCTTCCTCTTCCGAGGGAATGATTCCAAGACAGAAGAACCAGGGGGGCCATCAAATCCTTATCCCTCCTTATCCTAGCTAAATTAGAATTCATGGTGTCATCACGATCCCCAAAGAGGTCCCCCAACCTTATAGTTTCATCATCCTCATCCCAAATGAAGATCACATCCTGTTGTAGGTCCGGCTTCTGCAGGATTTCTTTTTGCTGCTGCTCAAAAGGGATTTTCGAATAAACCAGCATTATCTTTTCAGACAACTCAACACATGGAGGTAGAGTCTCAAACACATTAAGGGAAAGTCTTGGATCAGATGGATCAATATTCCTCCTAACTAAAGGAAGGTTATCAGACTCATCCATCCCAGGCTGAGGGGTATCAAGCCGACCATCCCCAAACTCAGCAGCATCATCCATCACCTGCTCCAGCACTTGATCAGTTGGTAAGGGAATAAGCTCCACTCCCACTTGCCTTATCCCTTCACAAAATGGAAGCAGATCCATCTCCTGTAGGTCTGTAGGGAGTTAATAATCATCCTTAAACACCACGACCTGCAATTCCTGGATAAAAAGACACCCCTCCTCTTTGCCCAAAAATTACATAGGATCCAAGGCCGCGAACCGAATAGAGCTCAAGACCAACTCTTATCCCAGGATATGTCCTTTCACAACAACAGATGAAGGATTTGGCAGTGGATCCCTCTCCATCCCATCACTGATGAGGCTTGGATGCTTGTTGTCATCCCTGACAGAATCAATCGGAAAATTAAAGGTCATAATACCATCTTTATTAGGAACCTCATCCCCCACCTTACTGGCGGAAGGGGCATAACCCATAAGTCCCATTCCACCCTTTAGTCTCTTGAATATGTCCTTAACCATAGCTTTAGATTGATGCGCCTCATCACCCTGTCGGGAGGAGGGTCCCCCTTCTTCCACCATAGAACCCCTCCAGATGTCTAGTAGGGTATCTTGAGGTGTTCCCTTCCTTTCCTCAAGCTCAGTTTTCAACCCCAACCTCAGAGAGATGACTCGCTGTTCACTCCCAGCAACAAGAATCTCACTACCCCTATGTCTATAATCCCTTTTTTCATGGAAAAGTGTGAATCAAGATTCACAGTATCTCACCCATGATTCAAACACCACTAGTTTATTCCACTGAAGCTCCTCACAAATTTCAATCCAAACAAAGTTAACTGGCTCTTTCGAAACATCTATTTCAACACAGAACCTTGGAGAAATTGGGTGGAAAAGGGAATTATTTCTTCTATCGAAGAACAAAAACCTTCAAACAAAATTTTTGAACATTGAAATAATAGATAGGTTTTGAAAGGGGAAGGAAGGATCAAGAAACATCCCCCAAATTTCCATCAATGGGGAATCACGATGTAGATGGAAGACAAAGCTCCACCAGAAGAGGGAAAATTGTGCTGCATCACATCTACGAGGTTCCACTGACATGTCCCAAATAAGATCATCCTCAGAAGAGAACCAAATCAGAATGTGATAGGAATCGACTTAGCCAAAAGTGGCATGATCCCAATGATTCCATTGTTCAAACACAAACCTATCAAAAACATCAATAGGGGGGCACCAATTCAAAAAACCTAGCTACCAGGGTAAGATTATACAGGGAAGAATCCTTGTTGAACTCCTCAATAGATAGTGGAAGCTTTAGAAGACCTTCATAGAAGCCCGACACCTTAGGGAAAAGCTCAATATGAGGAAAAGCAGGAAGCGAGTTGGGATCCGATGAAGGAATTAAGGTTCTATCTTTATCATGAATCAATGAAGGGCCCTCCTGCATAGAGGGGGGAGTCCAAGGCATATACATCAGTGAAATCTTCAATCCTGCAGTGAAGAGGGATAATCGCCATCGTAGGAGAGTGGATCATCCATCTCTTTGAGGGGTTTAAGTGTTTTTAGGATTTTAAAATTTTCTTAGGGTTTATGTTTTATGGTATTTTAGCACTTTTTAGGGCTTAGATATTTTTCAGGGTTTTATGGAATTGGAGGGTTTTTTTTGTTTTGTTAGGGTTTTACAGTTCTTATAGTATTTATCTTCTAATTGTTTTTCTTAGTTATCTAGGGGGTTCAAGGATTTTTACTGTAATTCAATGTTTTTAGGGGTTTAAAAGGTTTTTATAGTTTTTAGTGGTTTAGGGGTTTATATGGTTTATATGGTATTTTTATGTTTTTTGGATTTCAAAATTTTATCGATTTTGGGGAGTTTTATGTGTTTTTAGGTGTTTTTACGTTTTGTTAGGGGTTTTCAAATTTTTAGGTTATGTACATTTTTTGGTATTTTTAGTGATATTTTAAGTATTAAATGGTATTTAGGGTATTTTGGGATTTTGAGGGGTTTTATGGTTTTTAAAAAAAATTAGGGTTTTTGGTTTTTTCTGTTTTAGGTTTTATTGAGGTTTTTAGGGTTTTTAATGTCTTTAAAGTTTTTTAATGTATTTAGGGGTTTAAAGGGTATTTTGAGTTTTTAGTATGACTTAATGGTTTTTATGGTTTTTTAGGATTTTTTTTTTGTTTTTAGGGTTTTTATGGTTTTTAATGATTTTACAGTCTTTAGTTTATTTTTTGGTTTTTTAGGTTTGTTTGGATTTTTTATTTTTTTAGTGTTTTTAGTTTTTTTTAGATTTTTAGGATTTTCTTAAGGATTCTAGAATTTTATATTTTTTGGTATTTTTAGTGAATTTTTAGGATTTTTATTGTTTTTAGGGGTTTTAGAGATTTTTTGTGTTTTTAGTGTTGTTAGGGTTTTAGGGGTTTTAGGGGTTTTAGGGTTTTTATTGTTTTTACATCTCTTAGGGGTCTTAACTGTTATTAAAATTTTAAGGGATCCTTAGGGTTTTTTTAGTGTTTTTAGTGTTTTTAGTGTTTTTTATGTTTTAAGGAATTTTTTGGGATTTTTTATAATTTTTATGATTTTTTATGGTTTTTAGGGATTTTGATGGGGGTTTAGGGTTTTTTATGTTTCTGGGGTTTTATTTATTTTTTGGGGTTTTATGTTTTTTTTTGAGGTTTTAGGGATTCAATGGGTTTTAGTGTTTATTTTAACCTTCTATGGTTTTAAAGGTTTTTTAGAGTTTTGAGTTCTTTTTAGGGTTTATTGGTTTTAGGGGTTTTTTTGGGTTTTAGGGGTTTTTATGGTTTTTGGGGGTTTTGGGGTTTTTAGGATTTTTTGGGTTTTTTATGATTTTGGGGTTTTTTTATGAATTTTAAGTGTTTTTATGTTTTTAGGGATTTATAAATCTTTTTCATTAGTTTTAGGGTATTTAACATTTTTTGGGATTTTTAGGGATCTTTTAGGATTTTTATGGTTTTAGAGTTTTTAGGGATTTTGAGGGTGTGTAGAGTTTTTTAGGGTTTTTACTAATTTTATGGGTTATTAGGTTTTAAAGATTTTATTTTGTGTTTTCATGGTGTTTTATGTTTTTTTATATTTTTCTATATTTTCATAAGTTTAAAGGGTATTTATAGTTTTTATTGTTTTTGGGGTTTTTATGGAGTTTTATTAATTTTTAGGGTTTTTAGGATTTTTTTATTATTTTTATGGTTTTAGGGGTTTTAGGATTTTTTATGGATTTTGGAACTTTTTGATCATTTTAGAGGCATATGGTGATATTAGGTTTTTAATGTTTTCCTATGGTTTTTTTGGTTTTTCAGGTTTTTTTCATTTTAGGGGTTTTTGTTCATTTTTTGGATTTTTAGGGTGTTTAGGGATTTTTTTGGGTTTTGTGGTCTTTTCAGGTTTTTAGGATTTTTATGGATTGGGGGGGGTTTAGGGTTTTTTGATTTTTTACGGGTTTTATGTTTTTTTGTTTTTTATGTTTTAGGGTTTGGATCATTTTTAGTGTTTTGAGTGGTTTATGGTTTTTATGAGTTATAAGGTATTTTAATTTTTTATGCGTTTATGGTTTTTAGGTGTTTTTAGGGTTTTAGTTTATTTTTATGGGTTTTATAATTTTTATATTTTTAGTGGTTTTCAGTGTTAGATTTTATGGTTTTCTTAGGGGTTTTTAGGGTTTTTCATTTTTTTGAAAATTATGGATTTTCATGGATTTTTAGATTTTATTGAATTTTTAGGGGTTTAGGGATATTAATGTTTTTAGGGGTTTTAAAGGGTTTAGCACTTGTTTGGTTTTTAGGGGTTCTATGGTTTTTAGGTTTTATGTTTTTCTCTGGGTTTTTTCTGTGTTTTAAGGGTTTTTATGATTTTCAATATTTGTAAGGATTTTTTATAATTTTATTGTTTTTAGGGGTTTTTTTCGGAATTCGGGGGGGGGGGGGGGGTTATGATGTTTTAGGGTTCTAATTTTTTTTCAGTTTTTAGGAATTTTTTAGTTTTTAATAATTTTCAAATACTTTTAGATTTTTTAACGTTTTTTTTGGGCAAAGAAGGTGCGGACCAAGCAGAGGGCTTGGTGCCTCAATTTATAAAAAAAGAAAAGTACAAAACATTACAGGGGGGACTTGTACATTATGGTGTGGGTAGTGCCCTTCATGTCAGAGTCTACATGAGATGTGCAAAAAAGAAGGAGCAATGAATGACCACCGTGAGGAGCATTCTTCAATAGCCATCTTGGAAAGAACATCATCCACCATATTGACCTCCCTATATGCATGAGTGATCTTGAGGCTCATGTTCTGGGATAAGATAAGTCATTCAATCCATTGAGGTAGGAGCTACCATGGAACCTTCCTTGAGTTTTTTCGGAGAGCCTCCACCGCAAGCATCAATTCAAATTCGATCCATAAATGCATCCACCCAAATTGATTTGCAAAACGAACATCCTTGACAATAGCCCAAAGCTCTGCCTCATAGATGCAACCATTCCCAATGTAATGATAGAAAATGCCCTTGATAAAACCTCGATAGGTATGAAAAACACCACCACAACTTGAAGGGCCTGGTGAACCTACTGCCTCACCATAAACATTATCTTCGATCCATGATAGGATTGGTGGAATAAATCTAATGTACTTCGTCAACATTGGTTTTTTTCACCTGCCCGGAACACCAAGAGTGCGGAGTGTAACAAGGTCATTAAAACAGTTGTTCATCGTACCAGATTGAATACACCCAGCCATTCGAACAGCACTGTGCATGGAAATAATACCCTCATGTGTGGAGCATGATTTATTCCGAAACATAGCGGAATCCCTCGCAGCCCATAGGAAGGCAAAAATTGCTGCAGATGCAGTAAGGAGGAGATTGTAAAGCTGCTCACTGCAGCAGATATCTGTAATAAAAAGAATCCTTTGGGAAAAGGTTCCAGGGGTAAACGAAGACCAAATACACCTTTCATGTGATTCGATAGTCTATGCGCAAGATTTAATTCAACAAAAAGGTGTTGTACACTTTCAACACCTTGTAAACAGATGCTGTGGGCTGAAACAATCTGCCATCCATCTTTTTGCAACTGACCATGCATAGGCAGCCTGTTTCTCCAGATCTTACAAAGGAGAAGGATGTGTCTAGGGGTAATTAATTGACACTTATATTTCAGATTCCATGAGGGGGTTACAGGCCTTGTCGGCATTTGTGCTTGTAGAACTCCCTTGTAGTGAGCTGACCAATCAGATTCAGCTTCCATATGAGAGTATCAGAATCAATGTAACTGTAACGGTGAATCTGGGAAATGATGTGTGGTGGTAGAAGTCCATACAGCTCCATCAGTATGGTGTTGAGATCATTGATAGACATGTGTTGTAGACCCTGAGGTACCTGCATGATTTCATGTAGAGGACAGTCGAGCCATGGGGTGAGCCAACAGTTCAGATTGGAGTGACTTGAAACAGGCCAAATAGATTGGGAGATAATGTCCTGATATGAGGATTTCATTGTGGTCCTGACAGAGGAGAGCATGTAATCAGTGTATCCATTGCACAAGGGAGTAGTAAATCTTTCTTTAAGAAAATCAATCTCACCTTCCTTGTGTGTGAAGAGGTTCCAGGTGAATTTGGCCAACAAGGCCTCATTAAAAACCCTGAGATCCTTAATTCTAAGACCACCCATTTCAATGGGTTTAATGCATTCTTTCCATGAAACAATTACAAATTTCTTTCCAATAATGCATCATGTCCATGCGAAGTTCCGAATCTTGGATTGAAGAGACTTTATCAGACTTACTGGCCATCTATATATAGACAAGACATGAACAAACATTAAGGTGATGTCAGAATTGATAAGGCATACTCTACCTGCTTGGGACAGGGACTTTCCCTTCCATTTAGCCAGCAGTTGTGTGATGTTAACAGAGATGATTTCCAACTGGAAACTCTTTACCATTCCCCAAAATAGGGGGACCCCAAGGTAATTGAATGGCAGTGATCCTTTTTTGATGCCAAGACATCTAATGATTCTGTTTTTCCGCACATAGGAGCTCCCTTTCCCAAAGACAATAGATGATTTACTCCAATTGATGGCCTATCCAACAACATCTTCATAATAATTAAAGATTTTCCGGATAAAAGATATAGTTCTCATATTAGCCTACCCAAATATAATGATATCATCAGTATAAAAAATATGTGAGGGTATAAAAGAGTCCTTCCTAGCTTTGATAGGACAATAAAAGCCAGCCATCATTGCATTGATAACAAAATGAATCAGATAATCTTTCACAAGTGCAAAGAGAATCCCATAGAGTGGATCTCCCTCTCTGACCCCTCATGAACATTGAAAGAAACCTTTTGGTGCCCCATTAACCAGAACAGAGATTCTGGAACTCTCCAAAATGAAAGAAATCATACTAATAAACTTGGCTGAAAACCCATACATGCTCAAAACCATGAAAAGAAATTGCCACTTAACGGTATCAAAGGCTTTGGATATGTCCAATTTTAATGAAATGGTCCAATATTTGGATTCCTTCCTCATGATATTCACTCCTTCAGAGGCCATATATAAATAGTTTTTGATGCTTCGACCAGGAACAAAGCCAAATTGATTGGGTGTGATGATGGTACCAACAAACTTCCCCAACATAGTGACAATGATTTTACTAATAATCATTAGGATGGTGTTTCTAATGGAAATCGGTCGAAAGTCACCAATATCAATAACAGCTTCTTTTTTCGGAAGCAGAGAAATGAAATTGGAGTTGGATCCAAAAGTAATTGATCCTGAGAGAAAGAACTCCTTGATAGCATTGGTAATTTCTGTATGAAAGATATACCAATAGAAAATGAAGAATTTGTTGGTAAATTCGTCCGGTCCAGGGGAGATTTTAGAATTGAGTGAGAAAAGACAATATTTAACTTCGTCCTCAAGAGGGGGAGAGGTCAGATCGTTATTCTGTGAGTCACTCACACACTTCTCAATACATTCGGCAATCAAGGCAGAAGGGGGGGGGGGTATTATCATCATTATATAGAGATTTAAAATGATCAACAACACCATTAGAGAGATATTTCTCCTCAAAAAAGGTTGTTCCATTGATTAAGATATTATTAGGTCCTTTATGAACCCTTTTCTCCGATTGCAAGCGATGAAAGAACTTTGACTTTCTGTCACCATCCTTGAGCCATCATATATTGAATAGATTTTTTCCAGATTTCCTTTAAGAGCATGAAGATCATCATGTTTTTTGTGAAACTCAAGTTCTTCACGAGTAGGAACATCCCCCTATTGGTTGTTTTCTTAGAAAGAATCCAGATGAAATTTTTCATCCTTAACCTCATCATCAATTCTGGAGAAAGAGAGCTTACTCCATACTTTTAGAAGGATTTTTATTCTTCTATTGTTTGATGCAACCACAAAATAAGGGCTCCCATGAAAGGTGGAGTTCCATCCATCAAGAAAAACATCCCTACAACCTGTAATTGAAAGGCAGGAATTGTTGAATTTAAAGGGTAAGGGAGTGAGTCTCCTACTGTTCTCCCGAATAGAGACAACAATGGGATTATGATCAGAGTTAAATTTGGGAAGAGTAAATCCGAAGATGTCCAATGGAGCACCAGTATCATTAACATGCATAAATCACCTATAAATTTTACTGGATTGCCTCCCATTGACAGTGAAACTTCCCCATGTGAATTTGGAGCCCTCCATAGGAACTTCAATGAGGTTTCATTGATCCACACAGCACTGAAAGTAATGAGCAGCAGTACAGGAAAAATGGGGGCCATGTTTTTCATCTGGACACAGAACAACATTGAAGTTGCCAGTGATGACTCAGTTGTGATTCATATTCTCACTGACAGCAGATTATTCAGCCCAAACTCTCTTCTTCTGATGTAATAGAAGGAGTCATTAAAAAAAGAAGAAGAAAGGAATATACTACAGCCGGGTGTGAACTGAAATTCCTTGATGAAAAATCTCAAAAGACTCAAGTTGCAAGTCATTGTGTCTAAAAACCCATAATGTTTCAAGGTTACCAGCACCTCTGTTGTGAGAAATAAACGAGTATCCTAGCGAGTACTAGTTGAAACCCTTCCAGTTATCAAAACTAATAAGAGGCTTAGCAATGGCCACAAGTGAAGGCTTGTTGGCAGATAGAAAATTTCGAAGGGCTGCTGTAGTGGGAGAATTCCCAATCCCCTGACAATTCCAAAAAAATTAGCTTCATTGATTGAGATTTGTGTTGCCTCTCTGGCGAGGCAGGCCTTGTGTATTCTTGGAAGAGGTTCCTTTACTCTTTACTCCCTACTTGGGAGGTCTGCCAGGAGGTTTCTTTATGTCTTTATCAATTCTTGGCACATCATGAGTAGAGTCCATAGGAGTCACTTCAGAGATTACATCCGCATCTTGACTGTCATCTGCTTGATCAGCCCAGAGTTTCCCAGACAGGGGGAGAAGTTATTAGTAACACAAATCCCCTCATTGTGAGGAACTCCAGGGAATTTGACCTTGGTGGAAATTCCTGCAGGAACAGGGGTGAAAGCTTCAGGATTGGGCATGGGCCTTCTAGCAACAATAAATTCGATAGTATCTACAAGAAAAGGTACATCAAACTGCGCAGATGCATCATGCACTCTGCTGGGTGAAGGTTGTTAAGAAACAGGAGACATAGAAGCAAGGAAACCAGTTTGTACAGCAGGAAGTGCAGCAATATCTGGAGGGGCCCCAAGAGAAAGAGCACATGTAGTGTCCTTAACTTGGTCAATAGGATCAGCTGCTTTGTGAGCAACAGGATGAGATAGAGGCCTTCCTGCATCATGCACATTGACCGTATCTGCAAGAGTAGGTTGAAAAGGCTGAGTAGGTGCATCATTTACATTGCTGGCAGTTGCAAGTTTAGGTGCATCAGGATGGGTAAATGAAAATTCCTCAACAGGAGACACATTAATCACTGGAGAGGCCCCAAGAGATGGAGAAGCAATCTTTTTAGGATCCCCAAGAGAAGGAGCACCTGTAGTATATTTAACTTGCTCAATAGGAGCCGCTGCTTTGTGAGCATTAGGATGAGACATAGGCCTTCCTGCATCATGCACATTAACCGTATCTGCAAGAGTAGGTTGATTAGGCTGGGCAGGTGCATCATGCACCTTGCTGGCAGTTGCAAGATTATGTTCATCAGGCTGGGCAAGTGAAATCTTCTCAACAGGAGATGCATTAATCATTGGAGAGGCCCCAGGAGATGGAGAGGCACTTGCAGAAACGTTAAATTGCTCTGCATGAGAAGCTTTCCCAGCATTATGATCATTAGGATCCTTGGCCAGGACCAATGCAATGGGATCACATACCTTCTCAGGGTTCACGATAGATTTATTTGGGATGCCGCTTGTCCCCATGTTTTTGTTTCAATTACCTTGTAGAGGAAGGGTATTAACTTGCAGAGGGAGGGTATCATTATTCACTGGATCTTTCTGGGACATTTCTTTCTTTTTAGAAACTTGACATGTACCGTCCTCATGACCTCACACATTGCAAGTGTTACAGGTCTTCAGTCTCCTACAATCATTGATAGAGTGACCAAGAAAGAGACAATTATTACAGAACTCGGGTCTTCTTTCATACTGTATTTCCAGCATGACACTGTCATCCAGTGTGTTTAGCACCACTTCGTCGACCAAAGTGTTGGCCATTTCAACATCAACAAGAACTCTAGCATAGTGCCCAAATCTGGGTTTGTCTGTTTCCCTGTCAATACGGATGGGAAAACCAACCAAGGAGGAAATATCCCACAGAATTTGAGGATGCCAATATTACCAATTCAGTTTTCAGATACGGATCCAAACCTGGGGAAAAGTGTTCTTGACGCTTGTTGGATCAAAATTGTGGTCCCAGTCTTGAATCCATAGCAGACCAGGCATAAGAGCAAGTGATCCAAAACTCCAGGAACATCGTTTATTCTCATCATAGGGAAAAACAATGTGATAAAATATGTGGCCCATGGTTGTCATTTTCCTGTCCGAGAAACCCCAAATTTTCACAACTTGCTTGACAAGCTCGGCAAATCTCCATAATTTTTCACCCTTGGGTATGACCACACGAGCAATGATCAAAAATTTGCAGAGGTTAATTCTCTCCTCAATTGCTTCCCGATTGGCATATACATGAGCTCTTTTCCCTTTCTTAATAACACACCCAAGGGAGGGGGTGCCGAAGTCAGAGAAAGAAGAGGAAGCCACAGATTTGAAAACCTCAGCAAAATTATTCTTTGACACATCCAGAGGTGAATCCGATGGTTGACCAGGTTTTAAAACACGGGGATTTCTATATTGAAAAATGAAATTATTCCCAATCGGTCCAGTGTCAGGTTTCTTCACAAGGTCAGTTACTTCCCAATCCAGAGGAGTCGGCATATGTCAAGGTTCCACAGAATCGCCCGAGCCCCCTACTAGCTCAGCCATCATTCTCCCATTCCGACATTTTTGTGGGGATTAATGGGGTTTTATGAATTTTTAGTGGATTTTAGGGGTTTTATGGATTTTTATGAGTTTTTAAGGTTTTTATTAGTTTTTGGTCTCAAGAGAATTTTAGCGTTTTAGGGTATTTTATGACTTTTAAGGGTATTATAATGTTTTATATTTTAAGGGGTTTAAGTGTTTTTAGGTTTTTTATGTTTTATTTTGGTTTTTTAGGGTTTCTTATGATTTTAGGGATTTTTAATATTTTTAAGGATTTTTAGTGTTTCTGGGGATTTTAAGGGTTTTTAGGATCTTTAGGGTTTTATGGTTTTTATTATTTCATAGGTATTTTGGAGTATTAAGTGTTTTTAGGTTTTTAAGTTTTTTAGTGGTTTTTTGGGTTTTAGGGTTTTTTATGTTTTTAGGTTTCTTTTGGACTTTTTTTTGGTTTTTATAGGTTTTTATGTAATTTAATTATTTTTAGGGTTCTTGGGTATTTAGGGTTTTTTATGTTTTTGGCGGTTTTAATGGTTTTTATAGTTTTAAAACATTTTTAGGGATTTAAATTTATTTTATAGTTTTTTAGTGTTTTGGGGGCTTTTTGGGTTTTAGGGATTTTTAATGTTTTTAGGGGTTTATGGTTTATAGGGGTTTTACGGTTTTTAACGTTTTTTATGTTTTTATGGGATTTTTTTTATGTTTTTAATTTTTTCTTCAGGTTTTTTATCATATTTAGGATTTTATATATTTTTAGGTATTTTTATTTATTTTTATGCCGTTTTATGGATTTTAGGGATTTTGAGGGGTTTTGCGGTTTTTAGATTTTTAGAGTATTTAGGTATTTATGGTTTTGTAGGGTTTTAGTAATTTTTTTATTTTTATTTATGTTTTTTATTTTTATACTGCGTTTTTAAAATTTTTACGTAATTAGAGGGTTTTTAGTTCTTTTAGTGGGTTTTTATGGTTTCTATGACTTTAAGGGTTTTTATAGCTTTTTGTGGTCTAAGGGGTTTTAGGGTCATTTTAGGGTTTTAGGGGTTTTATCATTTTTAGTTATTTATGTGTTTTTTGTGTTTTTAGTTTTTGAAGGTTTTCATTGGGTTTTTCAGGGGTTTTAGGGTTTTTAATTTTTTATTAATTTTTAGGTATTTTTAAGTAATTTATTAGTTTTATAGGGCGTTTAGGAATTTTTATGGTGTTTAGGGTTTCTTTCCGGGGTTTTATGATTTTTTATGGTTTTTATCATTTTTATGTTTTTAGGGGTTATAAGTGTTTTTTAAGGTATTCTTAGTATTTTTCATGGTTTTAGGGTATATTATATTTTTATTGATTTTTAAATATTTTTAATATTTTTATGGTTTTTAGAGTTTTTAAGTATTTTCAGGGTTTTATGGTTTTATAGGGGTTTTTTGTATTTTTTTTATTTTTGGTTTTAGGGGTTTTTTGATTTTTTGTGTTTTATGGTTTTTAGAGTTTTTTAAAATTTTAAATGGGTTTAAAGGTTTTTCCAGGTTTTTAGTGGGGTTTTAGTATTTTTAAGTTTTTTTTATTTTTATGGTTTTTAGGTTTTTTAAGGTTTTTATGGGGGTTTAGGATTTTTTTGATTTTTGGTGTTTTTTAGTGTTTTATCATTTTTAGGGTATTTAGGGGTTTGAAGTGGTTTTAATTTTTTAAGGTTTTCTTATGTGTTTTCAATGTTATTAGTGTTTTTTACATTTTTAGGGACTGAATGGTTTTTTATAATTTTTAGTGATCTTGAGGGTTTTGGGTGGGTTTATGGTTTTTATGGTATTTTTGGGATTTTCGATCCTTTTTTAATTTTATTTAAGTTTTAATGTTGTTATATTTTTTAATGTTTTTATGGGTTTAAAGGGTTTTTATGTTATTAGTGGTTTCTTTGAGTTTTTACCAATTTTTAGTTTTTTTAGGTTTTCAGGGGGTTTTAGGATTTATAGTGGGTTTAGGGGTTTTATGGTATTTTTAGGGTTTTTATTGATTTTAAAGTCTTTTATGTTATTTAGGGGTTTTAATTTTTTTTAGGTTTTTATATTTTTTAGGGGGTTTTAGGATTTTTAGTGTTTTTTTTAAATTTTTAGGGATTTTTCATGTTTTTTTTGAATATTTATGGTTTTTAGGGTTTTTTGTATTTTGATAGTTTTATGGTTTTTTATGGTTTTTATTTTTTTTATGTTTTAATGGGTTTTAAGTGTTGTTATGATTTTGAGTTTTTCTTAGGTTTTTACAGGGTGTTTAGGGGTTTTTATATTTTTAGTGATCTTAAATTATTTTTAGGATTTTTATGGGTTTTGAATGTTTTTAGGGATTTATTGCGGTTTTAGGGGTTTTATGATTATTCTAGGTTGTTTGGATATTAGGTTCTTATTTGGGTTTTTTTAGTTTTATAGTGCTTTAAGGTTATTTAGTGGTTATTTACATTTTTAGGTTTTTAAAGGGTTTTTATTTTTTTTAGTGGTTTTTTATTATTTTTAAAGTCTTTAGGGATTTTAGTGGTTTTTATGTTTTTTTGGGGTTTTATGTGTTTTTATGTTTTCTTAATTTTCTTAGGGTTTTTCATGTTTTTAAGGTTTTTTCATTTTTAGTGATTTTTTAGGATTTTTTATAGTTTTAGTGAAATTGTGGATTTTAGAGTATAGTAGGGTTTTAAGGGGTGTTATGGTTTTTTAGGTTTGTAGGGTTTTTTTTTGTTTTTTTTTTGGGTTTTTCTGTTTCTAAGTGTTTTTAAAAAATTTAGGGATTTAAAGGGTTTCTTGAGTTTTAAATTGTTTGTAGGGTTTTAAGGGTTTTGGGGGGTTTAAATGTTTTTAGGTGGTTTATGGTTTTTAGGGTTTCTATCTTTTTAGGTTTTTAGGTGTTTTATGAATTTTTTTGTTTTTAATGTTTTATTAGGGGTTTTCAAGGTTTTATCATTTTTTATTTTCAGGGATATTTAGGTATTTTTTTAGGTTTTTATGTTTTTTAGGCATTTTGAAGGGTTTAGGGGTTTTAGTGGTTTAGAGTTTTTAGAGTTTTTATTATTATTTAGGGTTTTAGGGGTTTAAAGTTCTTTTAGGGTTTTTTAGACATTCTTAGCATTTTAATGGTTTTTATGGTTTTTAAATTTTTAGGGTTTAAAGATATTTTTTATGTTTTTTTTAGTTCTTATGGGTTTTAGGGATTTTTGATGGGTTTAAAAATATTTCAGGGTAGCAGGGTTTTTATAGTTTTTTTTGTTTTTAAAGATTTTTTAGTTTTTAAGGGTTTTTTGAGTTTTTTAATTTTTTGTGTCATTTAAATGATTTTTGGAGTTTTGGTGGTGTTTTAGTGTTTTTTTGGGTTTCAGGTATTTTTTTGGGGTTTTATAGATATTAACGTTTTTTGAGTTTTTTGGGGTTTTTAGGTTTTTATTTTATTTTTAGGTTTCTTATCGACTTTACGTGTTTTATGTTATTAATGTTTTCTTAGGGGTTTTCAGGGTTTGTAGGGTTTTTCACGTTTTTAGGATTTTTTTGGGATTTTTCAGAGTTTTTTGTGTTTTTTGGGGGTTTTATGGATTTTGAGGGTTGTTTAGGGTTTTTAGGGTTTTAGGTTATTTTAGGGTTTTTAGTTTTTTAGGTTTTTTTGTTTTAATTTTTTCATGTAAGGATTTAATAGTGTTTTAAGGGGTTTTACATTTTTTGAAATTTTTATGGATTTTTTAAGATGTTTATGGTTTTTTTTATTTTTAGGGTTTTTGAGGTTTTTAGTGTTTTAGTGTTTTTTAATGGTTTTAGGGTTTTTTTGGTTTTTAGGATTTTTTGAGCTTTTTCAGTTTATTAATGTTTTTTAGTGAGAAATGATGAAGGCGTGAATGATGGTTTGGGAGATCCCCCTCGATGGAATCTCTGACATCCTGGAATCTTAGTGTCACTCGCATATAGTGGTGCCACAATTTCTCAGATCCATTCTTCTAAATAGAGGTTGTATCGCTAAAGGAAGTCCTCGATTAGTTGATGTTGGCATATGAAAATATCGACCTAGGTTCTTCAGAACTACTGCGACCACCAAATTTGTCCATCATGCATCAGCTACTGACGACAATTGGAGGAGGATGGGGATGGTCAGGAGTGGTGAGCGTAGAACTGCAGTGGTGGAGACACAGAAGAGAGACTTGTGTCGATATGCGGCTATTGAGGTTGACTTGAAGGGAGATCAGTGGATCGTGACTGGGATGACTGAGGAAAATGGTGAACATAGATCCTCTTCAGTGCTAGGGTTGAAGGATCCTTGTCGCACTACATCAATGGAAACATACTTGAATGAATTTCATCATTCTAATGTGGTGGAAGATGATTTCATTGATGTTAACATCTCAGCAATGGTGTCTTTGGAAGATGAGGCGAATATGATTCAGTGAATTAGTTCTAGGGTAGTAGCGGTGGGGGCAGTTCGATCTAATTTATATGTTAATCTGAATCCTACTGCGGCTAATTCTAGTTTTGCGGAAGCTGAAAGGGACTCTAGAAGAAGACATTTTATGCATATAAAGGATGGTGTTCTATATCAGATTGTGAATAATGTAAACCCCTCCCGTGTCATTTCTAATAAGGTGGTTATCTTTGATAGATTTAATATATTTAAATTCTCCATTATTTATAGCACTGTTCTTCCTGCTAGTGTAAAAACCTAGAAAGTTGATGATTTGGTTCAAAATTTAGCTCTTATATGGAACTCTTTTGATTAGAGATGTATATCCATGGGTAAGGGCTTCTTCTACATTATTTTACCATTAGAGGAAATAATGTGTAGGGACAGGGGTATTAGATGAACTACATTAAATCTAGGTACACTACGGGAAAAATGGGTATTTGCGACGGGGATAAATCCCGTCGCAAATAGTCCCGTTAGAAACTTATTTGCGACGGGGAAAGCTACCCCGTCGCAAAATGACTGGCGCGCTTTGCGCGCCAAATCGCGGGAAAGTTATTTGTGACGGGAATATACCCCCATCGCAAATAGTATGTCGGCAGGTTAGTATTTGCGACGGGACCCATCGCAAATAACTATTTAATCGTTGACCGTAATAAATGCGGGTAAGTTATTTGCGACGGGTACCGTTGCAAATATACCCGTTGCAAATTAGCTAACCTATAAATACCCCCCCATCCGTTTTTTTCATTCATTCTCAAACTCTATCTTCTACTTCTCTCAAAACTCTATTTTTAGTGTTCAGCGTTTCTTAAGTTTAATTTTTTTTCCGGAGTTGATATTGAAGTTTTCAACAACGACTAGAGATCAACCTCAGATCAATTTTAAAGGTATTTATGTTTATTTTAATTTAATATTTATTTTAAATTTTTTATTAGTTTCTATTATTCTTAATTAGTTGTAATTTAATTATGTTTACATTGTTTTGTTACTTAATAAATTTAAATTATTAGTATTCATTGTTCATAGTTAATGGTAATTAGGAATAATTAGTAATAATTACCAATAATTAAGAATAAATACTAATAATTAGTAATAAATTACAATAATTAGGAATAATTAGTAATAATTACCAATAATTACCAATAATTAGTAATAATTAGTAATAATTACTAATAATTAGTAATAATTACCAATAATTAGTAATAATTTCCAATAATTACCAATAATTAGCAATAATTAGTAATACTTACCAATAATTAGTAATAATTTCCAATAATTAGTAATAGTTACCAATATTTAGTACTAAATAGTAATAATTAGTAATAATTACCAATAATTAGGAATAATTTGTAATAATTACCAATAATTACCCATAATTAGTAATAATTAAAAATAATTACCAATAATTAGCAATAATTAGTAATAATTACCAATAATTACCAATAATTACAAATAATTAGTAATAATTACCAATAATTATCCATAATTAGTAATAATTACCAATAATTATCCATAATTAGTAATAATTACCAATAATTACCAAGAATTACCAATAATTAGTAATAATTTACTAATTACCAATAATTATCCATAATTAGTAATAATTACCAATAATTAGTAATAATTACCAATAATTAGTAATAATTAGAAATAATTACCAATAATTACCATTAGTTAGAAATAATTACCAATAATTACCATTAATTCGTAATAATTACCAATAATTATCCATAATTAGTAATAATTACCAATAATTACCAATAATTACCAATAATTAGTAATAATTGGTAATAATTAGTAATAATTACCAATAATTAGTAATAATTAGTAATAATTACCAATAATTAGTAATAATTCGAAATAATTACCAATAATTACCACTAATTAGTAATAATTAATTATAATTACCAATAATTAGTAATAATTAGTAATAATTACCAATAATTAGTAATAATTAGTAATAATTACCAATAATTAGTAATAATTTCCAATAATTAGTAATAATTGGTAATAATTACCAATAATTAGTAATAATTAGTATTAATTAGTAATAATTAGTAATAATTAGTAATAATTGGTAATAATTGGTAATAATTAGTAATAATTGGTAATAATTGGTAATAATTGGTAATAATTGGTAATAATTAGTAATAATTAGTAATAATTACCAATAATTTGTAACAATTACCAATAATTAGTAATAATTACCAATAATTAGTAATAATTAACAATAATTAGTAATAATTACCAATAATTAGTAATAAATAGTAATAATTACCAATAATTAGTAATAATTACCAATAATTAGTAATAATTACCAATAATTCGTAATAATTACAAATAATTAGTAATAATTACCAATAATTAGTAATAATTACCAATAATTAATAATAATTACCAATAATTAGTAATAATTACCAATAATTAGTAATAATTACCAATAATTACCAATAATTAGTAATAATTACCAATAATTACCAATAGTTAGTAATAATTACAAACAATTAGTAATAATTACAAATAATTAGTAATAATTACCAATAATTAGTAATAATTACCAATAATTACCGATAATTAGTTATAAATACCAATAATCACTAATAATTAGTAATAATTACCAATAATTAGTAATAATTACCAATAATTACCAATAATTAGTAATAATTACCAATAATTAGTAATAATTAACAATAATTACCAATAATTAGTAATAATTACCAATAATTAGTAATAATTACCAATAATTAGTAATAATTACCAATAATTAGTAATAATTGGTAATAATTAGTAATAATTGGTAATAATTAGTAATAATTACCACTAATTAGTAATAATTAGTAATAATTACCAATAATTAGTAATAATTAGTAATAATTACCAATAATTAGTAATAATTAGTAATAATTAGTAATAATTACCAATAATTACCAATATTTACCAATAATTACAAATATTTACCAATATTTACCAATATTTACCAATAATTACCAATAATTTGAAATAATTACCAATAATTTGGAATAATTACAAATATTTAGGAATAATAACATTATTACATTATTTTTATATTTTATTATTAATATTAAAATAAAATAATTTTCTATATTATATACAATTCTCTTTTCATCTGTGTGTTTTCTTTCTCCACATGTAATATTTGCATTCTTTTTCAAAATTATCAACCTACTCGCCAATGGAGAGGTGAAAGTGAATGCAAATATTACATGTGGAGACAGAATGTTAAACACACAGATGAAAGGAGAATTGTATATAATATAGAAAATTATATTATTTTAATATTAATAATAAAATATTCTAATAATGTAATAATGTTATAATTATATAATTAATATTTATGAAAAAATTATATTAGTATTATTAAAATAATAAAAAATCAATATAATATTAAAATTATCAATATTTGTAACATGTTTTTCTTTATTCTCAACATATTCAATCTTTTCTTGAGTGTTTTTTCTAACAAATTATTCAAAACCAGTAATGCTTTTATATTTTATAGAAAAATATGGAACAAAGAGGTCGTCAACAGTCATTATTATATGACCGCATATGGATAAATCAATGTAGAAATCCAAACGGTTATGGTTTAAATCCATTATATATAGAGGGTGTGGAGACTTTTTTATCATTTGCGGCATCAAATCCAGAATTGTTTTAGAAGGCAAAATAAAATGCCCTTGTAGAAAATGTGAATTGAGAACGTTTGACACGTTTGACAAAGTGGGGAGACATCTCTTGCGTTTTGGTTTTCAACCAGATTATGTTTTTTGGTATCAACACGGTGAATGCAGTTCAAGAGTAGGTGATACCAAATTGATTCTGGATCCATCCCGGTTTCAAGATTTAGTACATGATGTTGCAGGTTCATCTGTTCAACATACAGAAACTCTGGCTGATATAGATTCAAATCCGGAGTTGGCACCGTCTGAATTTTATGAGTTGTTGAGGTCTGTTGAGGATGCATTATATCTTGGCTGCAAGATGAGCAAATTAGAAGCAGTTGCAAAATTTATGGCTATCAAATTAGGTAACGGAATGTCAAACACCTATTTTGACCAGATATTTTCTTTGCTTAAAACACTGCTACCCGAAGGAAATGTTTTTCCTACAAATTACTATGAGAGTAAGAGGCTGGTTCGAAATTTGGGACTTACTTGTCAGAAGATTCATGCATGTTCAAATGACTGCATTTTATATTCTGAGGAAAATGAGTCGTTGGATAGTTGTCCCACATGTGGGAAACTGAGATATAAAGAAGGGCAACATGGGATGTCTGGTTTGATTCCTGTAAAATAGTTGAGATATTTTCTGCTTACATCCAGACTTCAGCGTTTATTCATGTCTAAGAATACAGCGACAATGATGTCATGGCATAAAGCGAATATTTCAACCGATAAAAGTTTGAATCATCCAGCCGATGGTGATTCAAGGAAACATTTTGATAGAGTGGATCCATCCTTTTCTTTAGAAGCTAGAAATGTTCGACTGGGCCTTTCCACTGATGGTTTCTATCTGTTCAGATCTTATGGTAGTCAATATTCATGTTGGCCTGTTTTTTAACTCCGTACAATTTACCTCAATGGATGTTGATGAAGGAGCCATATATCTTTTTGACTTTACTAATTCTAGGACATCCGAAGAAAAATATTGATGTTTATTTAAAACCATTGAATGATGAATTATGTTTATTGTGGACTACTGGTGTCAGTACATATGATGTTTCTACGAAACAAAATTTCATACTGAGAGCAGCATTGATGTGGACAATTAGTGACTTCCCGGCTTATGGGATGTTATTTGGCTGGAGTACACATGGTCAGACATCATGTCCTTACTGTATGGGAGAGAACAAAGCATTTATGCTCATTCATGGAAATAAACCTTGTTATTTTGACTGTCATCGCAGATTTCTATCAGCTGATCATCCTTTTCGCAGAAAGAGATCTCATTTCAGAAAAGGAACAATTAAAAGGGATGGACCTCCAAAAATTCTATCAGGTTCGGAGTTAAAATCAGTTGTATTTTCATTACCTCCCATCACATTTGGTCCCACAATAAACCAACAGAAAATTTCTTGTTTTGGGAAAGAACAGAATTGGATTAAACGTAGCATATTTTGGGATTTTCCATATTGGTCTGATTTGTTGGTCCGCAACATGTTGGATGTCATGCATATTGAGAAGAACTGTTTTGATAATTTGTTTCATACAGTTTTGGATATGCCAGGAAAGAGAAAAGACAATTTAAATGCACGTTTAGATCTTGCCCAAATTTGCAGGCGTCCAGAACTGGAACTGTTTGAGAATGTCAGAAAAGAAAGGTTACTGAAACCAAAAGCAGCTTATACACTGTCTAAAGAAAAACATTTATTATTTTGTCAGTGGATTGCATATTTGACACTTCCAGATGGTTGTGCTTCCAATTTGGGTAGATGTGCAAATAATGGTCATATTACTGGATTAAAAAGTCATGATTGTCATGTTATAATGGAAAGACTTCTACCCATTGGATTAAGAGGTTTGTTGAATTCTATGATTTGGTATTCCATAACAGACATGTCTCATTTTCTTTGGGAAATTTGTGCGGCTACAGCAGATTATGATGCTCTATGCAAACTTGAAAAAAATGTTGTTGTAATTATATGTAAACTGGAAAAAATATTTCCGCCATCTTTCTTCGACTCAATGGAACATTTGATGTTACATTTTCCATATGAAGCCAAATGTGGAGGTCCAGTACAGTTTCGATGGATGTACCCATTTGAAATATGCATGCAAAAATTGAAAAGAAAAGTACGTAACAAAGCATCTGTTGAAGGATCTATTGCAGAAGATTATTTGCAAGAGGAAATATCTTTTTTATGCTCCCATTATTTTGAATCTGAGTATCCTTCAAAACACAACCTAATGGGGTGGACCGAGAGGAATATTGATGAAATCAACAATCAATTATCTGTTTTCAACCAGACAGATCTTGGTTTTGGTGGAGTTTATGAACGCTGGCTTTCGGATGATGAACATCACAGAGCTCATACGTATGTTCTGCTCAACTGTGAAGAGATGACATTAGTTGTACTGTAAGTGTTTATATCACTTATTCTATCATTTATGTTACAGTAAATAACTTTGTTTTTTATAGGTTGTATGATAATCATATCAAGAAACAAATTCCACAAATTATAGCAGCTGCTCTCGAAGAACGCCGACAGAAAAAAATTTCTCTGTGGTTTCAAAAACTGGTAACATAATTTCTTTATCTTTAAGCAACTCATTCAATGTATAGTTTACTATATTGATAATTATTTCACAAATTTTCAGGTGTCTCGACATGCTGATAAAATTGACAAACGGCTATGTATATTGAGTAACCCACCTTCCAAACTTGTTAAAACTTATAATGCATATGTGGTGAATGGATTTCGATTTCACACACATGCATCTGGGGAATCAAAAAAAACAATGAACAGTGGCGTTAGCTTGAGAGGATCTCATCATCGAGAAAAAGAAGTTGACTTTTTTGGAATACTTGATGAAATCATTGAACTCTGTTATCTTGGACAACATTACATAACAATGATCAAATGTCGGTGGTTGGATACAGAGAGAGGCGTGTGTGTTCATCCGACTCATGGAATCATCGATATTAAATGTAAAAGTGTTCTCGTAGTAAATGAACCATTCTTATTGGCTCAACAGGGACATCAAGTTTATTAAGCAAAGTACTGTGCTACATCAAGAGAGTTGACTGATTGGTGGAGTATAATAAAAATCAAAATTCGAGACAATCAGTTTAGTCAAAGTGAATGTTCTTTCACTGATGTGTAAAGAATTGAAGTTTTTCAATAGAGTACTCAAAATAAATCTTTTTTACAAAGATACATGAGTATCGATGAAGACACCCCACATTTAAGAGTTGGTGATGACGATGATGTTAATGATGTCACATATGAATTTGAAATGGTAAGAGATGAAGCAACTAGAACTCGAATGGATAATGATGATGTTGAGGAGGAATATGAAGATGACATTGACATATATGAAGATGATGATGAAGATGAAAATTGATAGAATTTAATGGTAGTTATATAAAATCATAACTAATATATATATATATATAATAGTAATTATCAATTATTTGCTAAAAACATTAACATTTTCTGTTTCAGATGGACGACGACACATTTCGTGAGTTGGCGGATGCTGACCTGCCTTTCGATGCGGATGAGTTGCTGGCAGATGACCCTCAGCCTGCAGGTGCTCTAGGGAGTACGCGGAAGGGGCGTGGTCTTGCACGATTGATGATTCTTGACCCCGTACCATAGTGACGTCCACGTCTTTGGTTTGATCCACGCACACAGAGGTGTAATAAACTGTGTGATAACCTGTGTATTTGACTAAGATTTCATTAATCTATTCACATAATAAATGTTTATTATTTTTACAGTTTTCCGCATATAGCAGTCGGACAAGGCAGCGCTATTTTGTGCAACTATTTCTCTCAGCCTTGGACCACATGGGAGCATATTCCCATTGATGTGCAGCAGGCCATGTTCGGCCATTGGTTGGTACGTACGTAAATAAATAATTTTTATTTTGAAAATTATTTCATTTCTAACCTGATATTTTGATTTATTTGTAGGGTTTATGGTATCCGATCGAGGATACCATGCGTGACGCCATCCACGAGGCATGGGAGGTGGCCATGCGTGATCGCTTTCGTCAGTTTTTGCACAATTTAAGAAAAGCTGCCATGAAGAAAGCAGGAGTGTCAGTTTTTGACGAGTCATGTAGAGTACACTGACCAGAGTACATTTCATCCCATGTATGGGATGGATTATGTGTGCACTGGTTGAGTGATGCCTTTCAGAGGAGATCATCGGTGGGGAGGCAGAATCGGGGGAGACAGGAGGTGAATCATCAAGCTGGGAGTCGTACTTTTAGTACTCATAGACAGCTTCTGGTACGTACATTATTTATAAATATTTTATATAACTATAAATATTAACAGTTTATTTTTTATTCTTATAGGCTATCGAGCACCCTGATATTACGGAGTACGACGTATATCGGAGGATGTATAGTGATCCTGCTACTGGGGAGCTCAGAGGTGATCGTCAGCGTCACATCGTGGTCAGTATTATTTGTTTTCAAGTTTAAAAATTAACTGCATATAATATATTCACAATTTTAATTTTAAATTGCAATTACAGGAGTCATATGAGGCTGCAGCATCACAGACCCGGCCTGAGAGTCAGGCCGGGTCATCAGATCAGACCACTGGCCATCAGTTTGATGAGGCGACATGGATGCAGGCCACCCAGTATGCCTTCGAGAAGGGCCGGGTAGTTGGTATCAGCTCTCGACTGACTCCCAGAGATTATTATGGCAGTGCTGCGATGTCGACGTCCAGCTCGAGAGGAGATCGTGCATCTTCTTCTGCTACACAGTATGAGGATCAGTTGCGATCTCAGACTGCACTGATAGAGAGTCTCCGACAGGAGCAGGAGCAGATGCGTCAGCAGCAGCAGCAGCATGATGAGGAGCGTCGACGCCAGCAGCAGCTGTACGAGGAGCAGATGAGTCGGTGGCAGCAGCAGCATCAAGAGCAGACGGAGTACATGCGCCGACTCACTCATGCTTTAGGGATGGATTTTCCTCCACCATCATCTGCAGATCCCCCCCTCCCCCCTCCTTCAGATTAGAGTTTGTTTTTATGTTATAAAGTTTGTTAAATCAAAATATGAATTTTTTTTTCTATTCGTAGTTTCTGTCTCATTATAAAATATTAAAAATATTATATTTTGAAATAACAATATTAATATGAATAATAATATTATTTATATTTTATAATATTAAATTTTATATATATATTAAAATTTTATAATATTATAATTTAATTATATTTTTTTTGTAATATTAGAATTATTTTAATATTTGAATGTAAAATAATTCTATTATTTTTATATTAATTAAAATAACTTATTAATATTTTTTTATTTATGAATTATAATTCTAATATTATTATATTAATTAAATCATTTATTAATATTCTATTATTTTTTATTTTTGAATTATAATTCTATTATTATTATATAAATTACAATAATTTATTAATATTTTTTTATTTTTGAATTATAATTGGATTATTATTATATTAATTAAAATAATTTATTAATAATTTTTTTTATTTTTTTAGTATTTGCGACGGGATACTATGCTTGTCGCAAATAGTATTATTATTATATTGATTAAAATAATTTATTAATTTTTTTAATTTTTTTTCAAAAAAAACTAATTGCGACGGGCCCGTCGCAATTACGACTTTTAAAAGTTTCCACAAATATACTGACTAATATTTGCGACAGGAAGAATCTCCGTCGCAAATAATACCTTTAGCGACAGGCCCGTCGCAAATTATTGTTGTTGCGACGCCGTTTTCCATGACGGGCTTTTTGCAACGGGACCCCGTCGCAAAAGCCTATTAGCGACGGGATCCCGACGCAAATGACCCGTCGCAAATGCCATTATTTTTAGTAGTGGTATGATATGCTTTAATCTATATGCTTTAGAAACCCTAAAAATGCTAAAACCCCTAAAAACTAAAAATAAACTAAAAACCCAAAAAAGTCCTTAAAACCCTAAAAATTCTAAAAACCCTCTAAATACCTAAAACCCCTAAAAACTATAAAAATCATAAAAATTACCTAAAATCCCAAAAACAATAAAAAAACATAAAAACCATGAAAATCCATAATAAATCCTTAAAAAAATAAAAAACATAATCCCCCTAAAAACTAATAAACACTAAACCCATAAAAACTCCTAAAAACATTAAAAATTCTAAATTCCATAAAATCCCTAAAAACCATAAAAACCATAAAAACCCTAAAAACACATAAATATACTAAAAGACCACTTAAAACTCTAAAAACATTTTAAATAACTATAAATTCAAAATATACTCTAGAAAGCATGAAAACCCATAAAATTTAAAAAAAACACTAAAAACAATAAAATCCATAAAAACAATAAAGACACCCAACCCCTAAAAATCTATAAAAAACCCCAAACATACCTAAAAATTCATAAAAACATAAAAATAAAAAAACATTGAAAACCCCAATAAAAACCTTAATAACCTAAAAAACATAAAACCTTTGAAAACCCGAAAAAAATCTAGAAAAAAAATAAAAAATAATAAAAGCATTAAAAACCATAAAAACCATAAAAACCATAAAAACCCTAAAACCATAAAAATCCCTAAAATCATTGAAAACTAAAAAACAAATATCTTAAAAAGTACTAAACACTCTAAAAACACTTTAAACCTATAAATATGTTTAAAACCCCTAAAATCCTTAAAATCCCTAAAACACAAAAATAACATAAAAACCCTAAAACCCAAAAAAAAATCATACAAACCCTAAAAAAATATTAAAATACCGAAAAATACATAAAAATGTAAATAACCCTAAAACCCCTGAAAACCTCAATGAAAATTTTAAAATCCTAAAATAAATAAAAACCCTAAAACCCCTAAAAATGAAAAAACCATAAAAACCCTAAACATTCTAAAAACCATAAAATTTATAAAACCCATAAAAACACAGAAACCCCTAAAAACTCACAAAATCCCTAAACCCTGCTAAAAACTATAGAAACAAATTTCAGACCAAAAAAACGTTAAAAAAATTATAAAAACCTTAATAATACTACCATACAAGTTCATCCAGAAGAAAATATTTTGACCATTTATTATTACAAGAAATAAACTATACAAAATAAAATGGGTGGGTCAAACAATGGAACTTTTCCTCACTATCAGAAAAAATATTTAAATATCATAATAATTCATTTCATTTTCATAATCAGAGTCATCAGTAGTTTTCCAATAAAATTGAGACTTACCTCGATTAATGATCTTAAGGATTTAGACATTATTATTTTTAACACTTTCAAGAAGATCAGGTAAAAATAATCCTTTGTAGGTTAGAATAGACCTTTCGTGGCATTCTCTTTGAAGGAGTAAGAGTTAAACTATCACTATAAACCACATTTTTATTACCACTTATGATTGCATCTTTAAAAGAGGTGTGACCACCACTGCCTGGTGCCTTCAGGGGAGTACTAATATTCACCCCTTAATCATCAAAAATATTTCCCCAATTTTCAGTGATCCTTGAGGAATTAAATATTTTCTGGATCTTTTGAGGAAAATCATGATGGTATTGAGCATCAGTTTTTTGGAAACCATCATTCTATGGATTTGAATGATTAAATTCCACAAGATACATGCATTCATATCCCATATGAGGTTGTGTAGAGATATCATCTAAAACATCCAAATGATTTTTAGGTTATTAAGGTTTTATTAGGGTTTTTTAGTGGTTTGGGTTTTTTATTTTTTTATGAATTTTTAGGGATGTTTGGGATTTTTATGGATTTTGAGGGGTTTTAGTGTTTTAGTGTTTTTATGGATTTTATTGTTTTTAGTGTTGTTTCTGAATTTTTATGGGGTTTCATGTTATCTAGCGTTTATTTCGCATTTATAGTTTTTTAAAATGTTTTTATAGTTTTCAGTGGATTTTTAGGATATTTAGGAGTTTTCAGGGTTTTTATGGTTTTTAGGGGTTTTATAGAATATAGGGTTTTTAATGTTTTTAGGAGTTTTTATGGGTTTTAGTGTTTTTAGTTTTTAGGGGGTTTATGTGTTTTTTTTGTTTTTAATTTTTTATTAGGGATTTTCATGGTTTTTATCATTTTTTAATGTTTTTGGATTTTTAAGGATTTTTAGGATTTTTTTAGTTTTTAGGGTTTTTAGGGATTTAGAGGTTTTTTAGATTTTTTTTGGGTTTTAAGAGGTTTTTTGAGTTTTTAGTGTATTCGGAGTTTTTAGGGGTTTTAAAGTGTTTTTAATGTTTTTAATAATTTTATGGGTATAAATAGTTTTTATTGTTTTTAGTGCATTTTGGGGGGTTTTATGGATTTATGATTTCTTATGGTTTTTAGGGGTTTTAATGTATTTTAGGGTCTTTAAGGTTGTAGGGTCCTGAAAAATCCATATAAGGGAAGGAAGATACTCCCTTTAAATAAGTGGAAGAATCTACCCAATCTTCATCAATAATTTGGGAACAATCTGAAGAATATTCAGAAGAAATGGTAAAGGACCTAACAAGTCCACGTACCAGTTCATTATCAGTGGTACGTTCCCGGTTCGGCGAACCATGCCACCCGCGGACGCAGTCGTTCATGAAACAGAGGCGGAGCTCCTACGCAGGCAGGAAACAAATAGTCGATGCAGTGAGGTTAGATAGATCCGCAGCCGCGTAACGTGCCATCCGCGAACTGCTCCAGCCGCGAACCAGGAGGACCAGCCCCCCGCTGCGAACCGTGTCATTCGGGAAACGAAGGCGATGCCCTGTGCAGCCGCAAAGCACCCATGTGACCTAGTTGGTTTGTGGGTGAGGTACATTCAATTTACCCTGCAAACCTCGGGTAGAATAAGTCATCAGTATGTTGGGTTTTCTGTAATGGGACTCTGCAAAAGGTGTTGCATGACCATAGATACAACCCTTTCCCACCTCTATAAAATGACGTTATGGGGGAGAAGAAATTGATCAGATTATTGAGGATTGGATTCTTGTAGGTCTACAAGGCAACATACTTTTGAGAAGGAGGAGGATTTTGTGAGTTTAGGATTTCGTGTAACATGAAGTTCCGATTCGCGAACCAGCAACATGTATAAACTAGGGACAAATTGTTAATAAATAATGAATGCATAAGTAAATTGGTATTCCGCAAACCTAAAATTGGTAAACCACAAACCATGGCCCCTACACTGATGTACTCCCCCACAAACCAGGGAGCTTATTCCCCTTCTTCGAGACAGTGTTTCGCATAGCACCCTCCTACACGAGCAAAGTCCCGACCGGAGTTGGCCCCAGCAGCCGCCGCTCAGGCGGACTCCAGCGCCGCGTACCAATTTGGTACGCGGACCAAACTGAAAGCCGCATAACACTATGGTACATGGGATGCCCCTTAGTCCCTGCACCACATTGGTATGCGGACGACCTCTCCATCCGTGTATCACCTACCTACGCGAAGGGAACCACTCCTCATATGGACATGTGGTCTGCCAAGGCCTTCGGTGAGTCTATCCCCTGAGTCAGATATGGACCTTCTAATTCATCCCATTCCTCCAGAATCTCTTCATTAGCCTATCCATTGGCATGAATCCACGGCCTCTCCCAAAGCCACCAGATCGGCATGCTGAAACCTTTGGGCACATTAGTGCATCCTCCTAAGTTCACATACCCATGATAGGCGGAGACAAAGGGTTTACCCCTTCCCTTTAATTGACATCCAGAGAACTCCTGGCTTCACATACCCATGGTAGTGCAGATACTGAGCCTGGGAGCCCCTTTCGGCCTCTCCACTCTTTACGATTGAGGTATCCTGCTCTCTTTTCCATTCAATGAGAGCCAGCGGTGAGTACTTCTCCCCTCCCCTGGAGAGATAGACAGGGCATCCCTCCTAGATTAAGCCCCAAAATATCCTCCCTAGAAGGAAATAACCTTTCCCCTTTCATCTGAGAAGGTTCATTGTTTCGCGCCCTCTCCCACGGTCGCCCCAGCCTCTTCTGATGCAGGCTCTCTCTCCCACACCAACAGTAGAGGAGGTATGCGCATTGTCGAAATCATTCACATCCTCTTGTTTCTCATACCAAGCATGACTCACATGGGATTAGAGGTTTGTAAGGATTACGACATCTCCAAACATTCCGAACTTTGAGAACTATGATTCTTGAAAAAATCAAGATATGAAGGACGCCTCCCAGAAGGCCCGAGCTCAAAAGGGTGCGCATTCCAAAAGGGTGCACCTAAATATATTCCCATCAAATGGGCAACCTCAATGCATAAGCCCCACATGAACAGACTACGTGGGTTTTGATCCATGTCTCCTATGTATAGTACGTAGGACGCCTCTCTGAGGTTCAATCCCAACTTGGTCCACCGACTACATGTAAGCCCCAACCATACCCCAACATGGGCTTCCAATCATGACCTCGACAGGTGACTATCGTGTGTAAGGAATGACCTTCCAGAACTGCATACACCTTGATTCCCAACCGACCAAGATACATACGAAACCTCCCTGATGCATAAGACCATCTTCCACATCTCATACCTATCTATCCTTATCAGACTGTGTCCTCATACCCCTAGATGGACCATACCCAGGACCGAGAAATCATTTTACCTTGGGCCCTCTGGGCTGCTTCAGCGTAACTGCCACACTAACCTTGACTAGGCACTTGTCGTCTAGATTTCCTTCCCACATGATGATAAACTATACAGTTGGGTCCTTGTCACACAGCCTTAAAAGGTGATGTGTCCTATTAAGTTTCACTGAACTACATGGATTCTGATTCCTTTCACAACAATACATAGGAAGCCCGTATTACAGGTTCGATCCAGACGCTCAAGTCATTCTTTATCCCCCTTGGATGACAATAAACTCTAGAGAAACTGATTATAAGGCTTGAGACCAGTGATGTCTGAACAAACTCAAACTTCTCCAGAATCGTTAATCTAATGAGGGATGGTAAACCTTAGATGCAGATAGTTCTCGATCCCTGTGTATACCTATGACTTGCAACTCAGGGGTAATCCATGGATATTATACTTGGGGATAAACCAAAGATTCGCAAACATATTAACAGGTCTTAAATCTATAATAGAGTCCTAGAATAGGAAATAATTTCCCCCAAAATCATGTAATGAGACCGATTTACCCTCCTCTCCACCAATGAGAGTTCTTAAGTATCGTTGGACATATCACCCAACAATCTCTTGCCTTTGGAAAGTAAGTCCATGGATCATTGGATACAAGGACCGTTGGGAGTTTCTGTATCTATGAATAAACCCATTAGAGACCAAGAAAAGCCATAAAGATAGGGAACTCGATAGAAATGATTAAACAACGCTGAATCTCTTTAATCAGATACGATAACTGATCACGTACCCTTCTCCGCGAAACAACAATTGTGAACCCGATGTGAGACTTTAACCATTATGACAGATTTAACCTAGTATGAAATTCTCCATAATAATAAATGGGTGATTAATATCTGATGGGGCATCTTGTTCATTCTCCAACAAAAACAAAAATGGACCCCACCATGAGCCTTCAACCGAGGTGGTGAAATAATCCCACTTCATGCCCCCTTTCACGCTCAAAAGGAGGGCCAAGAATGGTCATTAATTACGCATGGGATTTTGAGATGCTAAATTGATGAGTTTTTCTATTTGTATTTTCCAAATGTTTTATAGGTTCACAGAAGATCTTCCATTAATCCAATGGTGTCACAAATTAATTCACAGATGCACACATGGATCAACACGCAGACTGGGCCTCTCAATCGGCAAAAGACCCCATCGCCTACACAACGTCTTCAACACTGGGTCTCAGACGCACTGATCTGAGAGTACCACCTAAACGGTGCTCTCCCGACTGTAGAGGTGGATATGTACACCGTCCAGTTGGATAACTCCCATAAACCGCCTACCTATTAGCGACTGAGAGAGAATATCCAGTCAGTCCATGTAGCAGTCTCGAACCGTTTCAAGAGAATGTCCCCGGAATACGACAATGATTACCTCCCTTATCTTTGGGAGCTGGATGAGTTCGATGTTGATGACTTCATCCCCACTGGAAGGGGGTTCCGCTCCAAGGCCCCCACTGGAATACGTATCCACCACTAAGTCGCGACCTCGTATCCTTATCTCAAAGAGGATACCACCCTGAGGATCCACTCACACACTCCTCGAGCTTCGGCCCCTCGGACCACCCGCCTAGGGAGGCAAAAATACAACCAAGAACAGGTCATCACCCTCATTCCTAAGGAAGAACTACACTGCTTTGACACAGATACATCTCACGAGTAGGCCCATGCGCCTGTCCGCTCTTCCAAAGCTCACCATCTCGACATGGTGGAAACCCACGAGGAGGCACGCATCCCCGTCGAGCCTCGTCAAGCCCGTCGCCCATACATGATGGCACCTACCCGATATGCGCCTCTCCCTACCCAGGACTATAAATCCAACCAACCAGATATGGTGGAAATCCAGCCCCAGCAGGATCAGCTCCTTGAAGGTTCTCTTGATGCCCGCCATCCCGACATGGTGGTGATAAATAGGTTGGAACTTCTCCCTTCCTACAGAGGACACCAACTCGATAAAGTGGAACACCTACATATGTAGGTCCAGATCCCTACAGATGTAAGTAAATTCCTTCATCCCGATGTGGAAGAAAACAGAGATGTAAGCTGGCATATCCCATCACAGGGGTAGACTCGTTCACCTACCCTAACATAGGAGAATCATCAGTATCCACTGACCACTGGAGGAACGGAATAGGACATTCCTACTCCGATAGAGGAATGGGCCCCCATACTCGTTCCAGCAAAGGATGTCTCTCTACATATCCTAGAAATGATGGAGGAGTAGGTATCGATCCCGAATCATATCTTGAAAACATTCTATAATGTAATAGCATCAGTTTCAATAGTAAGGACTCGGAACCATGAGACCATCTCCCCAATTGAGGTGACTCATCTAAGAGACGAGATATCCACCTCAGAGCAGATATGCATCCCTCATTCCACCCAGGAGGGTCGTCAGCTATATCCCGCGATACAAGGGCAATCAGATTAAGCATACTCACTTGTTCCCACTGGGGGACACCCATACATCATAGTGGATGCTCCAGGATAGGCATATATCCCTGTAAAAACTCAACATGTTCGTCATCATATCTTGGTAAAATCATGGGACCCAATTAGACAGGGACCCAGTGGTGATAGTCGTTATCAACAGAAGATGGTCCCCACTGCCCATAAGAGAGCGCCTCCAACGCGCAGAAGGTAGCCAAAAAATAAGGACTGGGTCCATGACTCCATTTATCTAGATGTCAGGGTTCTCAATGCTTCCAAACATGTCTCAAAGGCTCAGAATCCTTCCAACCCATTACCATTCTATGGGACCAGTAGTAGAAGTTCTGAAGGTACTCCCCGCAAAGTCGCTACCAACAGCTTTGAAGTTCCTCCCTAAAGAACCCATGGGGACCTCCCTCATGGGAATATAATGATAAATGATGACATTTTCTCTTTTGATGCTACTCATGGAAGCCCTCCATGTGACCAGATGATCGAGCAGAAAGAAGGTCCTCCACTTGCTATGGTCCGCCCTGATGGTCCTCCCGGGGGTATACTCTGCAAACACTCTCCATGCAGTGGGACCAAAGATTATGATGGTAGTCCTCTCCATCATAGTCGCAACTTCATATGTCCTTCCCATAGTGATGTCACATCATGACAAGAAGGTCCTCCCCTTTCTGTGGCCTTCCCTAAAGGTCCTCCCAAGGGGTTATGTTGCAACGATGTTTCACACAGCCAGGCATCATATTATGGTGGTAGTCCTTACCACTATAATACTGGAGGTACTCCCCATAGAGAAATTAAGCAACAAGAAGGCCCTCCCATTGTTGGGGTACATTCTAAAGGCCATCCCTAGGGTTTTCACTGTATATATTCTCCCTACGATAGCTATGATGGTATTCCTCACTATCATGACAAATATGATGGCAGTCCTCGCCATAATGGCTGCCATTGTGAAGGTCCCCCCTGTAATGACCTTAAACAACAAGAAGGTACTCCCCTTGTAGAAGTCTGTCCTGAAGGCCCTCCACAGGATCCACACTGAACATCAAACCATGATGGTAATCCTCACAACTATGACATCCATTGCGAAGGCCCTCCCCACAATGGCTTTGAACAACAACAAGGTCCTCCCATTACAACAATCCACTCTGAAGGTCCTTTCCAGCGTATGCAATATGGAATTATTTTAGGTAGTCGAACTTCAATCCATGATGGTAGTCCTCTCCACATCAGCGCCAACTGCTAAAGTCCTCCTCACGGTGACATATCATATCGAAAAAGAGGTCCTCCCCCTGCCGAATCACGTACAGAAAAGACCTCCTATGCTGAGGCACTCAGAAGGGGTGAATCGAGCATGTCAGATTCCCAGTAAAATATCAACAACATATTTATTTAATAAAGAGATGGTCCGGGACTTCTTTCATAATCTAATCCACCTTGGAGATACCCACATAATGATTAAATCCATACCAGCCTCGGTAACTCAGATGAAACTGTCAAGGAGCATCTCAGCTGGGCTGATCAAGTGGAGGAATCGCTGGCGGAGGCACATGATGATGTATTGCACCTGAGGAAATAGCTGACCAAGGTTAATATACCAGTAATGTTTTGGCCCACAGCCACCTCTCAGTTCGACAAACCTATGGTGTTTTCAGAAGGAATCAATCCGCTCCAACATCTATACAACCCTTCACCGGTTGAAATTAAACATCATACCATACGAAGGGTATGTAGATCATGTCAAGATAATAGGATAGATCATGTGTCACATTGAATTGGAAGCCCTTCCTTCGTCGTAAAGACCGCAATCAGAGAGGCGCAAAAGGGACCTTGAGTCAACATGCCCCCGTGAACTGCACAAATTGCGTCACCTTATTGATGAGGCTCCAACGGGGGTTCACATACATGGATGGGGAGAAAATGGGATTTGCATTTCACTCCACTTACCATCCAGAAAAACCCATTCAGCATAAGGTCTTGCAACACCATAATTTCAAGACGGTAGTCAAATGAAGTCCCTATTCAGGAGAGGTGGCACATCTGACAAATTTAGGCCTTGAGTAAGTCTCAAAAGCATCAGGCTCGACAAGAGAGAGCCATTAAAAAACTCCTCAATCAGGATACTAAGAACATTCGGCAGGATTCTCACCTAAGAAAATCCAATTAGTGATCAGTTCTTGCCTCCCCAGAGGGGATTAATTCAAAGGTGAATTCGACACCAGGTCCAGCTCACCCTAGAATGGGAGAACGTGAGATCAGGCATGAAGTGATAGTAGCAGAAGCTGCTGAAACACGAGACCAACCCCAGCCTACAGGTCTTGGGGCATTTTTAACCACAAATTCCCCCCATAAGACCAAAAAAAATGGGAAGAGGCACAGCGCCCAAGGAACGGAGCCAACCCCAGCCCCCAGGGCTGGGGGCATTTTTACCTCAACAACAAACTCCCCCACAAGAATCAGTATTATATCATTTGGGGAGGATAGTAAAAAGAGGAGGTTCCTATCATGTCTCATCCATTGAAACATCATCCCCTACATGAGGGAGGCATGTCAAAAGGTCGAACCAAGGATCCTTCCACAAACCCCGAAGACAATCCTGGGACAGAAGGGGGAAAACAAGTATGAGGAGCAGAAGGTCATCTTCCTACTTTGAAGATTATACCTCCTCCACCCCGTATTATGTTTCTGTCAACATCGTGGATGTTAACCCCACAGATGGCACCGAATACGATGCAAATCCTAATGGATCGAGGGAATATGGTTCTGTTTAGGTTGTGATTCCCAATGATCCAGCAGGCGTGCACACCCAGAACTGTAGGGCCGCCATGAACCTGGCCACTCCGACAAACCCCCATCCACTTCCCCAATGAGTTTCCAATACAGATAGGAACAAAGTCCATGTTGTATTCAACTCGACTCCTTCTCTCAACACAAACAATCCTCTCATGGTCAAAGAGAGGTCCGCTCGTTAAGAGGTGGAAATGAATAAATTTAGATGGATTAACGTTGAGATACTCCAGAGGAACTATCCTTTCAAATATGTTCCTCAAGATGAGTCACAGTATCACTTCCAGCAGGTGCGCCTCAACAACAAGGGTTTTCCCTGGCCAACAAAACAAGGTCAGGCCCCCCGCCCAATGCAACACCTAGCCCGTCCAACTACCTGAACTTGGATTTAGATGTATACTAAGGATTCCCTCCACTCAGGAAGAAGGAATAGCGAGTACATCTAAATCCTAAGAAGGTACCACTGATGGCATAAATACCTCAGGTACCAACTGAGCCAACACCTCAAGTAATACCCCAGGTTGTACCTGTTCGGGATCAGGCCCAACTGGATGTAAACCAAGGTCTCTTCAACACCATTGATGCACTGATAGATCGATTAGAAGCAATGGAAGACCAGCACACTCCAATACATCCAGAGAGAAAGCCTTACCTAGACTGGGTGAGCAACACACCACCTCCACCGAACTTTGGGAGCCCTATATTCCCTATATTCAATGGATCAAGCGACCCAAAACAACATTTGATTCACTACATGTATTATGGCCACCCTATGATGGGATCACTAGAACAACAAGACGGAGTGAAGCTCAGATGCTTCATGTGAACCTTACAATGTTCGACCTTTGTATGGTATACAAGTTTTCTAGCTTAGTCAATAAAATTATGGGAGGATCTTTGGAAGAAATTCATGTTCCACTTCATCTCAACATTGCCAAAGATGATGGTTAGAGACATGATGAATTGAAAACATAAGGAGAATGGGAGGGTCCAAGACTTCATCGCCAAATGGAGGGGTCGGACCTACTCTCTAAACAAGTCACTGCCCAAGGATGAGATGTTTTCTATATGCATCGGCAACCTCTAATATGAGCTCAGAACACCACTCATACCAGTGAAATGCACCTCCAGATTCCTAGATTTATCTATTTCCCATAGAATCAAAAACTCCTTGCAGCGGACTAACCTCAAGTCCCGAATAGCCTCACAGGATCCTACAAATAGAGAAGGTAGAGCTGAAGTGTCCTCTATCTTGCTCAGGCCAGCCCCTGCACCTGCTCCACCACCTAGGCCTCCACTGAATCGCCACGAGCCTCCTCTGTATCAATGACCACCTCCTCTATGGAGAGATGATCAAACAGGACCTATGCGAAACCTATTTGAAGAATGAAGAAATAATTTTTACTTAATCTGAGGGGACCAAGTCAGTGGCTATTTCATATCCGCCATGAATTGTAACTTTCTCCACTTACTAGATCCAATAAATCTAGAAGAAGTCAGCCTCGACAACCGACCAGATTATTTTCCCTACCATCAGATGTTGGGACACAATATTCAATAATGTTTCATCTTCAAAGACCTCCTACAAAGGATGGTGGTCTCTGGGTAGGTCAAGCTAGGATATCCCCCCACAAACGTTGCATATGTTTTACCACCGACCCAGATAAGGGGGAGGATTGGTAGAAGGTCGTTACAAAAATGGAGCAGAAATTTGATGGGTGGATGTCATAGAAGATGGTCAACCAAGCTCAAGGCATACTCCGATCTCAATTGTAGCAATCGGTTGTGCTGCCAACAGATCCTAATGCAACATAGCTGTCATCCTCAGCCCCACAAACCAACACAAGTCGGTCATCCAGGCGTAATCAGATAGGGAAGAAACATGTAAAAGAGCATCAGTCTGTGACAGGGCCAAATCTAGCCTTTACAGTTGTAGATTTCGTGCCTTCAATCTTGAAACAATGGGCACTGACATGCCAAACGGCTCCATCAGAGACATCCAACCAGGCTAATCTGTCATTGAATGAGGAACTAATATTTGGTTCCTCCAACATCGTCCATTTAAGGGATCCATTATCTGAAAATGAGTATGGTTATGATCCAGAGTTCCTAACACCTGATCAGGGGACCGGAAGGAGGAATCTTAGAAGTTGGGGATACCAGGGCAGACAAAGTTGTGGCCAGAACCAACCCCACAGTTATACCCTGACTCAAACAATCGATATTTCCGAAACTCGTGGGAGAGACCTTCAATGGACCCAGTAGGAGAAAGAATATTCCACTACCCGACGAGCAGCCACTCTAGTCCCATTATTCTGCGGTACCCATCAAAGGAGGAACAAGTGTCTAGCCGCCCAGGGTGCACATATAAACTGACCAGATTTGGTTCCCAGAACATAGGAGTACAACCAACTCTTTCCCTATGACTGGTCCCTCCTCATTTCATGCTCCAACCCCTAATGTTCCCCTTAAAGAGCTCCCACAAATGGAGAAGCACTGGACTTTGGAGAAAAAGTATGATATCCTAAAGGAAATGGCCTTAGTACTAGCCAAGATATCAATCGTGAATCCCTGAGTTTGTCAGTATAACATAGGGAGGAAAAAATAGAATCCCTTCTTATCCCCTAGGAATTTCAAGACAAACTTGCTGCTGAAGAGATATATCGAATGGAGACAAGCCCGAATGAATGTAATGTAGTGATTTCCTTCACCGATCAGGATGAAGATTCCACCATGAAAGGACACATCAAACCCCCATATGTGTCTGGCATGCTGAATGACGTTGAAGTCTGGAAAGTCTTCATCAATAATGGCTCCAGAATCAACCTTATCCCACCATGAACACTTCGTTGGTTGGGATACAATGAGGAAAATAATACTCCCTCGGCAACAAATCTCTTGGGTTATGACAAGATCAAATAGAATCCAGTGGGACAAATCATGTTCAATACCCATTTTGGTGACCTCTTGGCCCATTCAGAGTTCCTGGTGGTTCAGAAAAACATAGTATTCAATGCCCTATTAGGATGGTCATAGCTGCATCAACACATGGCCATTCCTTCCTCCTAATACCAGTGTATCAAATATTGTGTCAATGGACATGGTGGGACATTGCATGTGGATAAGGCCCCTTTTGAGATCTCTGAGTCACATTACATCGATGGCGAATTTTACGATCAAAAGGGGAATACATCTGCAATTGATGGAATTGATTGGGTACCCACCCCAAACGGTCTGGAAGTGGTTCCTGAAGACCCCCTCGAGCAGATTAGTGAAGAGTATGTGCTGCCCATCAACCATGTTGAGAGAAGGAATTTGATTCCGGATGCATATTCAGCTCTTCTCAAGATCTCAGGCATGACAGCTGAGTATGACAACCCAAAAGCAACTATTGAACCTCAATATGATGAAGAGTGCTTGAGTAAGGTTGCCCACACCCCATCCTTGGAATCTCAAGATATCCCTATCGCACTCTCTAAAGAGGAAGAAGGACAAGACGCTTTTCACCCTCCTGCTTCTTCCTCTCCAGAGGTTTCCTCGCAAACAATTGAGTTAGAGGAAGTCGCTTCCACCACAGAGCATTCATGAGAAATATTACCTTCGAGCTCTGGAGATCCCACATCAAGATCTCTCTCCCCGTTAGAAGAAGAAGAGGAGGAGGATTTTGGGGAAGAAGAGGAAGAGTACCTTAGAGATTCCCCTCATTCATTCGAAGATGGTATCTCTACCACTGTTGATGAACTCATGGAAATAAACCTTGATAACCAAGAAGACCTGAGACACACTCTCATTAGTGAAACCATGTATTCCAAGGATCAATAGGTATATACCTCCTTCTTGAGGTATAATGGAGATGTGTTCACTTGGAATTACACAGATTTTCTAGGACTCAATCCCAAGGTGTTGATGAACCACCTAGGCCTTCCAAAAGATCATCGAGGCTATAAGCAAGCCGCCAAAGGGATACACCCCACACATGCATCCAAGATAGATGCTAAAGTATACAAGATCATCAAAGTAGAATTCATTTAGGAGGTCCAATATACCATCTGGTTGGCCAACATAGTCCCTGTCAAAAAGACGAACGGGTAGATCCGCATCGACATCGATTTTAGAGATCTCAATCGACACTGCCTGAAAGGCGATTTCCCAGTCCCAATCACCAAACTATTGATCGATGTGATGGCTGAATATGAGGATATATCATTCATGGATGGTTATTCTTGATATAATCAAAACAGAATGGCTCGAGATGATGAAGAAGCCACTTCCTTCAAGGCCCTACAGGGATTATTTTGCTACAAGGTCATTCCCTTTGGTCTGAAAAACATTGCCGCCACATATCAATATGCCATGAAATGAATTTTAAAACCATTACTGGGGAAGTTCGTCGAATGTTATGTTGATGAATTGGTGTTCAAATCATGACAGTGCTTAGATCACCTTTCAGACCTTGAGACCATCATTAGAAAACTTTAGCAACATATCCTAAAGATGAACCCCTTGAATTGAGCCTTTGGGGTTACCTCAGGGAGATTTATCGGCTTTGTCTTAAACCATCATGTAATTGAAGTCAAACCTGAGAAGACAAAGGCTATCCTTGGTTTTCCACCTCCCCGCAGTCTCGTTGATCTGAGAGGACTCCATGGACACTTGGCTTATATCTTACATTTTATTGCCAAACTCACATGAAAATGTCTGCCCTTTACTAGGTTGATGAAGAAGGGAGTTACCTACCAATGGACAGATGATTCCCAAGGGGGATTCGACAGTGAAAACAACCTTTATTACTTCATAAAAACCATTATTGATTCTAAGAACCAGTATTCAAATTTCAAGAAGAGCTATTTGGATTTGGTCTTCACGGTCCAGAAGTTGTGACATTATCTGCAACATCATAAAGTCCATCTGATCTCATGCAGCAATCTGCTGAAGTACATCCTCAGCCATCCAATGCTTTCCGGATGCCTATCCTAATGGGAAGTCATCCTGCAATAGTTTGACATCTGGTTTGTGCCTCATAATTCTATCAAGGGCCATGAATTGGTAGATTTTCTGGCAGAGCATCCCTTAATAGAGACCACCTCATCAGATGTCGAACTCCCCAACGAAGACGTCTTCTCTATGAAAAAGGATTCTAGAACGTGGGAAATGTACTTTGACGGCACATCCAGAAGCCCGACAGTTAAAATAATGGAAGAAACCAAGATTAACAAGGTGGGGCTGGGATTCATACTCATATCCCCTAAGTAAGAATTTTTTCCATATTCCTTCCTCATATTAGAAGGATGCACAAACAATAAGGTGGAATATCAGGCCCTCATTTCAGGTCTATATCTCACACTCCAGGCGCAAGTGTAGCACCTTAAAGTAAAAGGCGACTCGAAATTGGTCATCAAGAAAGTCAATGGTGACTATGCTATTAAGAAAGAAGAGATGATCCCCCTGTTCTACCATATCTGAGGTTTAATGGAAGTGTTCCCTATAGAACCGACATTGAAGTATGTTCCCTGGTCTCAGAATACCCTGGTCGATGCATTATCCAATGCATCCATAGCTCTAGCTGACCCAGACCTAGATGAAATAGTTATCATCATTTCTCATCGTTGAATGGTCTTGTTGTTTGTTCATACTAACATGGAAGAAATTGATGAAGTCAGCCCTTTCCCTGAGCCATATGCTCCTACTACCAGCTAGATGACCCCCATTACAAAATACCATCAGAGGGGAGAACTTCCATCAAATAGGGAAGTAAGAGAGAAAATATGAAGAAGGTAAGTTAATTTTGTCCTATATGGAAACATGAGCCAGTAGAAGGTCCTATACAAGCGAGGCCTTGACAGAGTCCTTCTCAGATGAATTAATGGAGAAGAGATTGATGTCATCATTAATGAAGTGCATGCTAGAGTGTGTGGAGCACATCAATCGAGATCTATGCTTTCCCATCAGATTCTAAGGCTTGGATACAATTGGACCGCCCTTGCATAGGATTGTGTGAACTTTACTACGAAATGTCACTCCTTACAAATTCATGCCAACTTCATTCATCAGCCCTCGGAGCTACATCACCAAGCTGAGTACACATGGTCGTTATCCATATGGGGAATGGACGTCGTGGGACCATATCCTCCTTCCACAGTCAAATAATTAAAATATATTCTCATAGTGACTGACTTATTTTCTAAGTGGGTAGAAGCTGCACCCCTTAAAGAAGTCGAGGTAAGAAGAATCGCTAGCTTCAAGAAATCCAATATCATCACTAGATTTGGTGCCCCTCATACAATACTGATAGAAGACGACACCAAATTATGATCTACCGAATTGGAGAAACTATAACCAGAATATGGTATCAAGACCAACTGTTTTTCTCGCAACCACACAGTGGCCAACAGATAGATAGAGGCCTTAAACAGGACCCTATCTAACATAATCCGAAAAATTCTGGAAAAATACAATAAGTCATGGCAAGAAAAAATTTTCCATGCCTTGTGGGCCTATCGAACCACAACTTGCACCACTAACTAGGATAATCCGTACTCATTAGTATACGGAACAAAAGCAATTCTTCCCATTGAACTCCAATTTCCATCACTCTGCATTTCCATTGGTGATGAACTATCTGGCGATGAGTGAGAGAAAAAGAAACATGATGAATTGGAGAGACTAGATGATAATCGGTTGCACACTTTGCACCACCTGGAAGTATATCACAACCAAATTGCATGAGCCTTCAATAAAAAGGTTTCTCTTTGGTCTTTCATCAAAGGAGAATTGTTAATAGTCCTCCAGACCCCAATGATAGCTTGAAAGAAGCCAATGAAGATGGATCCAAAGTGGGAGGGACCATATATCATACACAAGGTCTACTCCAATGGAGCACATTCCCTAGTCTATATGGATGGGAAGCTCCCCACCGCTCCTACAAACGTGGGATTTAGGAATAAATATTTCGTGTAACTATAAGAGAAGTTTTCATCCAAACTGAAGGACGTTAAACTACCAAGACTTGAATTTCATTACTTCACAACAATAAATGGCATAGTATCATGTCATTACTGCATGACATTAAACTGTAGGGTACTTCATATTCACATCATGACAATAAACTATGCCATTCTAATCCAAACATTATGACCCTAAACCAAGAGCCAATAATCCTAGTAGTGTGACCTCAAACTGTCCTGGATTTCCCCCTGAGGTGCATGATAGAGGCTCCCAGCCACATTCACGTCGGTTCTGCTATAAAATCAAAGCATGCACCCCTGTTTGGAAGAGACTACTACAGGTCTAAGGTCTGTGACCCCAAACTAAGAGAAATATGTCCTTATTTCATGATAATAAACTGCATAGTAAATCATCTGAGCTACAAGACGTTAAGTTAAAAATGCCTCATGTACTTACCACATGAGGTTAAACTACATGGTACATTGTTCATGCGACATGGAAATAAACTATTTTACATTGGTCCAAACTCTATAACCATAAACTAAGAGAAAGATCTTCTAGTAGCATGACTTTAAACTGCATAATGAGATAGTGTCTTCACCTGAGAAAACATTGATCTCCCGATATTCTTCATCTACTGTTCCACATTCAAAGAACTACATATGGCTTGATTCTTTCCCTCGTAGGATACGTAGAGACACCGGGATTTCTATATCCTGGCCCAGCCACCATGAAAAATTTTTCCCCCTCATGCGTGTGCGTTAGATTGGCGCAGGAAGCCCCTTCGAATTTCAAGGGATTTGAGAACTACGTGCAGATTGATTACTAACCTCATAGGATACGTAGTGATGCCAAAATTTCTGTATCTTGGCCCAACCACCCTCGAAAAAAATGATGACTCCCCATCCTTACCTCATGATGCTAAATTACACGGATCCCGTCCATACTGTAGGACGTTAAACTGCACGACACTCTTTTATTTTCATCTTAATTAACTTTCATCCATACCATATGACGTTAACCTACATGGAATAACTTTTCACATCGATTTGGTACCCATCCTTACTGCACAATATTAAACTGCATGTATTTAAAAACACTCACCGTCCTTACCGCATGAGGATAAACTACACGGCAATCATCCTTACTGCATGAAGATAAACTACACAGTAACTGTCCTTACCGAACGATGATAAACTGCACAATACAAGTCATAATCCACTCAAGATATGCAGTAAACCATGGATGGAACACTCCTTGCATGTTTGGATGCATCCTTCCCATGCATTAGACTCCATGACCTGGAGGATTGTCGATCTTCATAATCATTCATGGCCATCAGACATTGAAAGTCATCAACCTGGGGACACCATTTCATGACTATGCATACCATTCCCTCAGTGGCTCTGCATATTGATCGCCCTGGTCCCATCTACTAGAGGAAAGACTTCTCAGGACACACTCTTCCTATCTCCGTATGCTTACCGGACACATAGCCCCCATATAACATTTCCCAATGCAAAAAATTCTGGAGCAATGGTTTATATTCTTGTTCCATTCACGTCCAGACGTTTCCAGGGTGCCCCTACATGGTATTCTTACATATCCACCTATGGTTCCTATGACATTCTGCATTCACAACATAATGCCAGAGTTGTTCTGCTTTAAACCAACAGACAATTGCAATATGGTTTATCTCGTATTATTGGACACATCTCTCCCCATATTCCAGACTCTGTGTCATGAGCGATCCCGGATCTCCTGAATCATTTTTGGCCATCGTAAGTGGATGTTCATCGACCTGCAAACACATTTTCATTACTAGGAATACCATGCCCTCAGTGACTCTACAAATTTATCGCCCCTGGCCCGTCTACCAAAGGAAAGTCTTCCTTAGGCTACGATCTTCCTATATCCATACGCTTACTGGCCTAAGAGCCCCCACACCACATCTCCTGATTCGAGAGACCCCAAGATTACAGTTTACACCTTCACCCCCTTTCTGATCAGAGCACACCAGAGCATCCTAATTCGATTATCCCACAGGTAATCGTAGAATCATCCAACATTGGTATGAACTCTATGACTATTGAACTATGATTAGATCATCGTTACCACACAACGTTAAAACTTCCCGGAATAAAAGTGTACCCCACGTGCAGTTTAAGTCAGCCTAGGGAACTTCCTAAGCTTCAAAGACAATTGCGACCTAATATCTCCAACATGACCAGACATACCCTTTCCTTACATCATACTCTGTGACCCGAATAATCATGGATCCTCATAAATCTCCAAGACAATCATACATGGAAGGTCATCGACCTACAAACACCTTGTCATGACTAATCATACCATGACCTCAATAGATTTTCATATTGATCGTCGCTATCCCATCTACCAAAGGAAAGTCTTCTTCAGGTGACACTCTTCCTACCCCCGTACGCTCAATGACCCAAGATCCCTCATATCATTTCTTCTGATCCAAGAGGCCACTGAATTACATTTTACATTATCTTCATCCTTCCCACGTCTTGGACATGTCAGGGTATTTAGACCGAGTTACATTCTAATCAAGAGTGACCTTTACAGCTACGTCCATACCACATGACGATAAACTGCACGGAGTGCGTCATCACTACACGATGATAAATTGAAAAGGCTAAGTACCTCGACATACGAAAATGTCCCCAGTTACCAGAATTTATATAAAAAATGCCTGTTATCCTTGCCGCATGACATTAAACTACATGGTCTTGAATGGAATCTTCACGGGTTCAGCGTCTCACACCTATGTGAGAGGGAGGACTTCACCCATTCTTGGGATATTTAACCCAAAGTGCCTCTCCTGTGTCTAGAAATCCCCTCCTCATGAATCACACTTTGTAACCAGAAAAAACCGAACTCCCAAAAACCACCCCTAGTGGTCTTCAATCCCAACATACCTAGAGTTTCCCGGCTATCTGGAGAATACAAATATTGACCTAAGGACTCCTTTTCACAACGTTTCATACCATGCCATGAGCAGCTCTACATAATGAGGCTTGTGGCCCATCTGCCAAAGGAAAGTATTCCTTAGGAAATGCTTCTTTCTAAATTCCTCCTTGCCTCTAAGCCCTCATATACATCATGGGATTCATAAACTCTTTGAGCTACAGTTTAAAAATCTTTCCACAATCACGTCTGAGTGTGGCGGGACATTTATGGTTAAAATCATGAGAAATAGGGAAATCTATTCAATTTTGAATGAATGCCCCGGCTGTATGACTTTAAACTACATCAAGCTCTAAGCCTCCATCATGATGAACAAGTGTGTATATGAGTGGTCTCCTATCCATATCCATGATTCATATGGATGTCCCCAAACCCTTTAGATAGAATGTCCCTTTTATACCACCCCTAGTGGTCTTAATAATCCCAACTTCCATGAAGTTACCCAGCCATCATAAACATACATTCATTGTATTAAAGACACCTTTGTATGAAAAAGCATACCATGCCCTCAGCAGATCTGCATAATGAGGCCCATGGACCGTCTATGAAAAGAAATTCCTCCTTAGGTCATGATTTTACTACCTCTATAGGCCCATATGGCTCCTATGCCCTATGGCAGGCCCCGGTTGCAATTCAAACATGGAAAAAATTCTCCCATATACAACTGAAATGTATTAAGGCATCCACAATCAGTAAAAACCCCATCAGGGACCTCGCCCCAGCACTTTTGGTCAAAGTTGTTCGACCTAAAACATTAGTAATGATAGTCTTGTTTGCGGGACTTTAAACAGATCATAGAAATATGTATGAAACTCTTTAAGATGAAATCCCGCAAAGGGTATCTTAGAAAAAGGCTGAGTGCCAACTCGCCAGGTCTACACCTTCTATGGACTCGAAAAAACATTGAGCAATAAAAACTCAAGAGGCACAAGGCATGTTAGGTTTAAAACCCACAAAGGGAGGCCTAAGAAAAAGTTGAGCTATACCCGCTAGGTCCAAACTATATAGGCTTAGAATAAAATTAGGGTGTTATCATAAGAGACACAAAGCTTTTAGGTTTTTCTTATAAATCCCTTGAAATAGTAAAACAACGCTTGATGGATCCCTAGATCCAAGAAAAATTAGGAACTGGTTATTTTCATTTCAATTCGAATTTCCCGAACTATGGTTAATTAAGGTTAGGAAGATTTTTTTTCATTCAAAAACCATTTAAATTAATTCACATCACTATACAAAACAACAAAAAAGTATTGAGGAAAATAATCTTATGTTCTATTAAAAAAATGGTATATAGGGCCTCCACAACCTAGAGCCTCTTCTGATAGGGCATGATTATTATAGGAGGATTTCTCCAGACTCAAAAAGTTGTGTTAAGCTTTAGTGAGAATCCTTGATAGCTCGATGGAGACTTTATAGGGTGGCCGTATTGGCCTCTACACCTACTCTCAATGCTTCGGCCTCCTGTTCGGCCTTGAATATTTCCCTCATATCCTCCTCTATCTGTTGTTTCCCCCTCAGCAATTATAGCTATGACATGAGCCCATTCTCGCCTCAGCCACTCCTGCTCTTTCTTCAGTTGTTCTATTTTTCAACCCACCTGCTCTAGTTCATGATCCAGCTCCTCCACTTGATATCATTGACTTGGGATCTCACTCTTTAGCCTTGAGACTGCCCTGACATGATCATGAGATTTTTTCATACGAAGTTATCAGATCGCGGCGAGATAGGCTACAACTTCAATGGTAGAAAGGAAATACTCAAGTCCACCGATGTTCTCTTAGGTAGTGACCAATTGTTTAGTTATGTCATAGACACCATGATATTAGAAGCCATTGAATCCCTGTATTATTAACTAGTTGTGCAGTCTTTCCAATTTGGATGGCATATCAGCTGGGGGAATTTGAGAAATCAGCCTCCAGATCATTTCCCATGCCCTCTGACGAGCAGGTAAAAGGCTGGAAAGATCCCCTTGATCAGCCTCAGAATCAATCCCAGAGGATGAAATATATTCATTGATCAGTGTAACTAGAGAGGTATCCAATCTAGTTTCGACCGTACGTTCAAATGCGTTAAGGACAAGATTGGGGATATTGGTGTGATCGCTGATGCCTGTGGTTGTGGCCTTGGAGAACAGAAAAATAATAAAGTAAATAAGTACCCCTAATTAGAGAAGGGAAGAAAAGGAGGCTAGAGGTAATGAGATTTAGAATCTTACCCCCAATCCTTAATGTGATGGTGTCATCAAGCTATGAACCACCATTACCACCTGAAGAAGATGATGTTATGTCCTCAACCCATAAATGAGTTATAGGGACCCCTGGAGGTGTCCAAGACCTGAGGCCATTCCTGAGAGCAGTAGATTCCAAGGCGGTCCCCAAATGATTTCCCACATAAATTAATCTCATAGAAATTTTTCCCCAAGTAAACAGGATGATAGACTGCTCCATGTTTTCATGAGTCGGGGTAGTAGCCTCTCTCACAATCTCTTCCTCCACTGGACTGTGATCCATAGAATCTGGGGCAGCCAATTTTTTCAGATTTGAAGATTTTTCAGTGGCCTGGGGTGATGAATACAATTCTCCCACCTTAGTTATCATAAAAAGGGTGGCTCATCTTTCCTTGCAGCTTCAGAGACCATGTAATCAGCGGAAGTCTCAACCCCAAGTATCCCCTCCCCCATCAAATTCTCAGTTGTCGAAATCAGGATAGGGAAATCTATATCACTGGCTTCCTCAATAGGCCCTTACCCATTACCATGTTCAATGTGGTTGTAGGTAATTCCTCTATTATCAAAGGGGTAGGGGCCACAACTGCTTGGGCAGTTGCAGCCTGATTACTAATCATCTCTGCACCAATGCACACAAACCGTCAAAAATCGGCAATGTAAGAGCATCTGGTTTGATAATCAATGAAGAAGGAATAATGATTTCATGTGATTCCCTATCTGATATGTTTGGATTTTTGGGATTCCCATTGATGTTTCTTGATTTTACAAGTATATGGATCCCTGCCTGAGACACTAGGTGGAGCCGAAGAAGGTAATACCTTAGTTGGGTCTGCAATGGTTGCCTCCATATGCTCGGTCGTTCTAGGAGAGCCTTCCCCAACAACCCACATAGTTGTAGGCGCATGTTCTCCCGCTGCAGTACCTCGGGGGGTGTACTCCAGGGAAGGTATCACTTCTTGGGACTCCTTAGAATCTTGAGGAAAGAAAGAAGATGTTCGGATCTTCACAATATAGAAGGAAAAGGGTGGGGTATATATAAGTAAGATGAAATCTTCCTCCGTATCGGATGGAACAGAGTGTATCATCATTGGATCCACTAGATCCGACCCATAATTCTAGTTCATGAGTGAGTGAAAGTATTTATCCATGTATTGGAAGCATGAAACTACCTCACTTGGATCTTGTTCAACCAAAACATAAGAAAAAGAAAAAACTTCTCCAAGGCCTGAAAGCTTGAAAGGCACCTCTTGGATCAGCTTCCAGACTTCTTCATCAGATCCATTAGCCCTCAGGTCATCCCAAATCCTCCACACATATGGGAATGCACCTATAACAGGAACGACTAGCCTAGGGGGATCAACCTAAGGGGGTGGAGTAGGAATAGAAGCTAGCAGGGTTTTCATTATTCGCAGCTGCTTCCTAGGTGCCACCACTGCCCTGGAAATATTAGGAATTGCCCTTTTGTGGGACTCCAAGTTGAATGATGTAAATTCCCTTGCCTCAGTCATAGAAAGAAAACTGGAATCATCATCCCCCTTGTAGAATGATCACTTATATCTTCCTCCTCGTTGGTCACCAGCCGTAACATGGCTCTGACCCTGTGGGATGACACCGAGTAACCTCGGCAAGAATGGATGTAAACCTTGAGATATTGAAGATACTGATTTATCCCCTCTGGGTCATCATCATAAAGAATATGGTCGGGTGCCGATTCATAGCCTAGATCACTAAAAAACACTTCCCTACCCTGAAGATATTTTTATAGAGCATGGGGGTTTTGAATATGGAAGGATGACTGATTTTTGAACTTATCCCATTGCATCCAAGTCCTCGGGAAGGTATCTTCAATGGTTATGGCTAGATGACCCTTGGAAATAGTTTCAATAGCATGAGAAGAGACACCGTGATGTGTCAAAACATTCCCTGGGAGCACAGGTCCAATAGGAGTTCAGAGAACCTTTCATGGCTGAGTTGGCGCAAAAATCTCCTTCCGCTTTCCATTACCCTTTGACGATTTGGAGCTCTAAATAGTGGGCACCAATATTCCTAACTGGCCATCCAGGTATGACTACACCCATTAGTCGGTGTAGCTTTTGTAAAGGAAAGGCATAGGGTATGAAAAATCTAGAGTCATGACCTCACAAATAGTGTCCTCTTTGGTGAACATCAGCCACAACTGCCTGGAAACCATCAGATGACGATTCTCGCGAGCACCGTTGACGGAAGGGGGATATACAATTTGAACACAATCGAACTAGAGTTCGAATATTCAGGGTGCATACCCTTCACAGATAAGTTCCCTTCCTATGTGAGCCACTAATATACCCTCTCTTAGGGAAAATAGGTAGCCCCACTTGGTAAAGTCCTCCGATCCAAAATTCATGATCATGCCCGTCGGGGAAAGGTAGGGATGAAAATTAAAGATGTCATAGTCAGTGATTCAGCTTGATAACTAGTTCTTATTCTGGACCGTTTGATGTTCCATCTTATCATGGGCAGCCCATACCTCGGGCATAACCCCCCAGTCAATTGCAGGTATGGTCAGAGTATGGAACCTAGAATATGTAAGGGGATGATGAAAGTGTAGAAGTTTCTCACATGCGCCCCTATCCAACCCCAGAGGATTTGGAAGGGGCTGACCACCCAATTTGGCCGCTTCCCTTCAGTGATATGGCCTAGTAATCAGTAAATCATATACAATAACTAAATGGATAGGTTGATTCATTTTTCCGTGGAAAGATGTACCTCCATAACAAAGGTTGAAATCTGTAAACTGCCAGACTCACTCACAGGCAACAACCAGCCACGCAGGAACATAGCCATGAAGGTCGCTATTTGAAGCAACCGATCAATGTCTGACATGAGCTCCCAACCCCAACTGTTGAATTGAGCCTCTTCTAGAGATTCCCAGTAGGTGCTCCCCTACCTCAGGGTTTCCATTGAGGGATAGTACATGGGCTAACATGGATGGTTCACAGATTTAGTGTACATGTAAAATGATTTAATCCATTTGGTATAGGGGATGATCTATTTCAGAGAAACCTCTTTGGAGCAATTTTGAGCTTGATCGATGAGCTGCTTCACCAAAGGAGGAGTCCCCTCCTCATCATGCCATGAATAAGGGGTAGGTAGGAATTCATTATACATATGTCTGAGGATGGGGAATCCTGAGATCATTGAGATGTCCCAAAGGCTGATGCCTACCTCCCCATGGAATAAGTGGAATGTGTTGGTATCTGGGATCCATCAACTCAGTACCTATGTGGAAAGTGCATTAGTCTGATGGGTGTATGTTTGGGATACCCAGATAGATTCATACAGCCCCACGGTTCACAGTTCCACTTGGAACTCCTCACTGCGCTGGAAAACCCAGAAGGGCCACTCCCAATCCAACTTAAACGCACCTCTGACCCAAATATCTCGATACAATGACCAATCATGTTGTTTATTGACCATGGCATTGCACAAAATTCTTTGATGACAATGAATTAATCCATACTATTGACATTTCTCACCTTTGGGGACACAATAATGTGATTCATCATGTACCCAGCAGCCATGTCCTTTATTTTAAGATGTCCCCTATGCGAGATCACAACTCTAGGGATGGAACTTGATATTATCCAGGTCGCAGTTTGGTTGTCATGGGAAGGTATTGGGATCGATGTATCAGATAATAGGATGAACCCATAAGAAGACATGCTGTTCTAAAATGGGTATTCATGCGGAGTCTTAGTAACTAGATTGGATAAGGATAGATGCAAGGGGGGAAGTGAACTTTGTCCTCAGCAGAGATGGCCATATCATTCTGTCGTTGACTGACAGCCAAAAGGGGAGCAGTGATAGGCCCAACAACATTTCATGGAGGAACCATGTTTTATTTCTACATTAGGAAACCATACCAAGGTTTAGTACAAAGGACAATATTCATAAAATGTCCAAATATTTGGAAAAGTCTCCACAAAGAAAATGCATAGTGCGCCCCGTGTACCGACCCCGGATTTGGTTCACGATGACCATATTCCGCGAACCAGTAGTATGCGGAAGATACCAGCAACATCCTGGCCCATGGAGTCATGGCCAGCAGACAGTGTACCAAGATCCTATAGGGGTTCTCATAATTTTGGGCTTAAGTAAAGTTTGTAATGAGAATTTCAGAGTTTTAAGGATAATTCATGTCTGCGTACGACTGAACCGCATAGCATTTTCGCTACGCGGACCTCCATTTCTTAATTTTTAAATTTGTTAGATTTTATTTCGCAAGTAGGGGCGAGCACATATGAGGATCAGTTCGTGTAAGTTGAAGATAGTACGCAGATGAAGCAGTTCGCAAAAGAAGCTTTACGCAGAGGCGGTTCACGGAAGCAGGGAACGAGAGATATTTTTCCCAAAGGACTCGGTAAAAGACAAGTCACATAGACCCCATTATATAGGCGTGGTCCCCCTTCGGGTTCATATCTCTACCACAGTCCTCTCTAGTTTCAGGACCACTCTACATCGGAGTAGCCTCCTCTTCGTTCCAATCGGACCCCATTCCGATGTGGAGAATTTTTAGGGTCCTGAAAAATCTACAGAAGGGAAGAAAGATACTCTATTAAAATCAGTGGAGGAATCTACCCAATTTTCATCTATAATTAGGGAAAAATATGAATAATGTTCAGAAGAAAGATTGAAGTACCTAACCAGGCCACATGCCAGTTCATTATCAGTTGTACGTGGCCGGGTCGGCGAACCATACCACCCGTGGACACTATCATTTGCGAAACGGAGGCGAAGCTCCTATACAGGCATGAACCAAATAGCCGGCAGAGTGAGGCTGGACCGATCCATAACTGTGAACCACACCAGCAACAAACCAGGAGGACCATCCCCCCACCGGGCACCACGTCATTCGCAAAATGGAGGTGGAGCCCTGCGCAGCCGCGAAGCACCCCTGTGGACAAGTTGGTTCACAGGAGAGGTACATTCAATATAACACATGAACCTGAGGTTGACTAAGTCATCCATATGCCGGGTTTTTTGTCATGGACCTCAGAAAAAGGTGCCAAATGACCATAGATTCAACCATTCCCCACCTCTATAAAAGGATATCAAGGGGGATAATAAAGGGATCGACTGATTGAGGATCAGATTCTTGGCGATCGATAAGGCATCCGACTTTTGATAAGGAGGAGGATTTCGGGAGTTTAGGAATTCATGTACCACAAATTTCTAATTTGTGAACCAGAAAAAAGTATAAACTGGATATTAATTGTTAAGAACTGAAGAACGCATATGTAAATAGATAAATCACGAACCTAAAATTGGTAAACTGCAAACCATGGCCCCTACGCAGATGTACTCCACATGAACCTGGGAGCCTATGCCCCTTCATCGATTCAGAATGCCACGTAGCACCCTTCTACGCGGGAGAAGCCCTGACTGGCACTGCCCCCAGCTGCCATTGCTCAGGCGGACTCCGGCACTGCATACCAATTTGGAATGTGGACCAAACCTAAAGCTATGTACTACTCTGCTATGCAGGATGCCCCTCAGTATGCGTACCACACTAGTAGGCGGATGACCTCTCCATCCTCGTATAAACTACCTACGCGAAGGGTGCCACTCCTCATATAGCCATGTGGTCCGTCAAGGCCTTCAGTGTTTGCATCCCTCAAGTCAGGTAAGGCCCATCCGATTCTTTCAAATCTTAGAGAATCCCTTCAGTATCCTATCCATCAGCACCAATCCAAGACCTCTCCAAAAGCCACCGTACCAGCATGGTGAAACATTCAGGCACATTATTGCACCCTCCATAGTTCACATACACATGGTAGGCGGAGACAAAGGGGTTAAGTCATCCCTTTAATGGACATCCAGAGAATTACTAGGTTCAAATACCCACGGTAGTGCAGAGTCCGAGCCCGGGAACCCCATTCTGCCTCACCACTCTTTAGGATTGAGGGATCTCGTTCGCTTTTCCGTTCAATGAGAACTAGTGGTGAGCACTTCTCACCTCCCCTAGAGAGAGAGACAGGGTATCCCTCCTAGATTAATCCCCACACGATCTTCTCCAGATGGGAATTTCCTATCCCCATTCATCCAGGAAGGTTCATTGTTCTGCGCCCTCACCCACGGTCACCCCGGCCTCTTCTGCTACAGTCTCTCCCTCCCCCAGCAATAGGGGAGGATGCATGTCCATTGTCGAATATTTCACATCCTCTTGTTTATCACACCGATAATGACTCACGTGGGCTTAGAGATTTATAAGGATTACGACATCAACACAATTTTCAGACTACAAGAACTCGGATTTCAAAAAAAATTAGGATACGTATGACGCCTGCCAGAAGGCCTAAACTCAAAAGGGTTCCCATTCCAAAAGGTTCCACCCAATTATGTTCCCATCAAATGGTTATATTCCATGCGTAAGCCCCATACAAACTGACTACATGGGTTTTGATCCTTGTCTCCTTAGTAGGGTACATAGGAAACCTCCTTGAGGTTCAATCCCAACTCGGTCCACCTACCACATGTAATCCCCAACCATACCCCAACATGGGCTGCCATTTACGCCCTCGACAAGAAACCATTGTGTGTAATCCCTAACCCTACATAACTACGCAAACCTTAATTACCAACCAGCTGGGATACGTAGGAAACTTCCCTGAGGCATAATCCCAACTTCAAAGTCTGATACCCATATATCCTTATCAGACTATGTCCTCATGCCCCTAGTAGGACCATACCCAGGGCTGGTAAATCATTTTTCCTTGGGCCCTCTGGGCCGCGTCAGCATATGTCCCGCACCAACCTTGACTGGGCACTTGTCGCCTAGATGTCCTTGCTACATGACGTTAAAATGTAAATATGGGTCCTTGTATCATGAACTTAAATGATGATGTGTCCTCTTAAGTGGCATCAAACTACGTGGATTCTGATTCCTTTCACAATGATACGTAGGAAGCCCGTAGTATGGGTTCGATCTAGACGCTCAAGTCACTCTCTGTCCCCCTTAGATGACAATAAACTCTAGAGAACCTATTGATAAGGCCTGAGACCATTTCTATCTGAACAAACTCAAACTTTTCCAGAATTGTTAATCCAATGAGGGATGGTAAACCTCAGATGTAGACGATTCTGGATCCCGACATATACCCGTGACTTGCAACCCAGTGGTAATCCATGAATACCATGCTTTGGGATAATCCAAAGATTAGTGAACATATGAACACATCCTAAATCTTTAAGAGAGTCCCGGTATAAGAAATAATTCCCCCTAAAAGGGTGCGATGAGCCCGATTTCCCATCCTCTCGGCCAATGTGAGTTCTTAAGTGTCGTTGGCCATATCACCCAATGAGTTCCTTCCTTTGGAAATCAGGCCCATGGATCATTGGATATAAGGATCGTTGGAATTTTCTATCTCCACAAATAAAACCGTTGGCGACCAGGTAAATCCATAGAGATAGGGAACCCGATAGAAATGATTAAACAACACTGACTCCCTTTAATTAGACACGGGAACCGATCACGTACCCTTCGCCGCGAAACAAAGGTTTTTATGGTTTTTTTTTGTTTTTTAGGTTTATTAGTTGTTTTAATTGTTTTTAGGTTTTTAATGTTTTATTAGGGTATTTAGGGTATATATATTTTTAGATATCTTCAGGTATTTTTTTTTATTTTTATGGTTTTTAGGTTTTGTAGGGATTTTGAGGGGTTTTAGAAGTTTTTTAGTTTTTTGTCTTTTAGGGGTTTTATTTATTATATTATGATTATAAAGTGTTTTTATAATTTTTTAACTTTTTGAGGGGTTGAAAGGGATTTTATAGTTTTTAATGGGTTTTTAGGGGTTTTAAGATTTTTATGGTTTTAGGGGTTTATGTTCTTTTTAGGGTTTTAGAATTTTTTAGGATTTTTAGTGGTTTTATTTATTTTTAGGCTTCTAATTTTTTCTTAGGGTTTTTCATGGTCATAGGGGGTTTTACGTTTTTAGTTATTCTTTGGGAATTTTTAGTATTTTTATGGGTTTTTAGGGTTTTATGGATTTTGATGGTTTTTAGGGGTGTTTATGGGTTTTATTTATTTTTTGGGTTTTTAGGGTTTTCTTTTATGGTTTTAGGGTTTTTAAAAAATTTCATCATTTTTAGGGGTTTAAAAGTGTTTTTGAGTTTTTAGTGGGGTTTTGGGTTTTTATGTTTTCTTAGTGTTTATTATTTTTAGATGTTTTTATGGATTTTATGGTTTTTATGGTATTTTGGGGGTTTTCCTGATTTTTAGTATTGGTATATTTTTGGTGTTATAATTTTTTAGGGTTTTAAGGTGCTCTTATGTGGTTTTACGATTATTATGGTATTTTTCATTTTTAGGGATATTTATGGATTTTTAGGGTTTTAATGGGTTTTTAGGGAATTTAGGGATTTTGAGTGTTTTTAGGGTTTTTTATGGTTTTTATTGTTTTTATGTTTTTTTAGTTTTTTATGTTTTTCTTGGGATTTTTCTGGATTTTTAGGGTTTTATATGTTTTTATGGGTTTTTGGGGCTATTTAGGATTATTATGGATTTTAGGGTTTTTAGGGATTTTGATGGTTTTAGGTTTTTTTTTGTTTTTCTGGGTTTTGGATTGTTTAGTGTTATTTTTAAGTTCATTATTGTTTTTTAGGTTTTTTAGAGTTTTTAACTTTTTAAGGGTTTAAAGGGTTTTAGAGTTTGTAGTCGGTTTTTAGGGGTTTTATTGTGTTTTAGTGATTTTTTAGGTTTTTCAGATTTTTAAGGTTTTTAGGGTCATTATGAATTTTAAGGATTGTAGGGTTTTTATATTTTTTAGTTTCTTAGTGGTTTTATGTGTTTTTAGGTTTTTATGGTTTTCTTAGGGGATTTATAGGATTTTATGGGTTTTTATATTTTTAGGGATTTTATGGTTTTTTAAGGATTTTTATGGGTTTTTTTTGGTTTTTATGTATTTTGAGGGGTTGTAGGAATTTTTATGGGTTTTATCGGGCTTTCTATTTTTAGGGTTTTAAAAGGTTTTTAGTGTTTTTTGTGTTTTAAGGGTTTTATGTGTTTTTAGGGGTTATTATGGGTTTTTTGGGTTTTACAGATTTTAGGGTTTTGGGAGTTTTTGGGGATTTTAGTTTTTTTAATGTTTTTTATGCTTTTAGGGGTTTTATGTTATTTTTGGGTTTTAAGGATTTCTTAGGGTTTTTTAGTGTTTTAGGGGTTTTATGTTTTTAGGGAAATTTAGGAATTTTTTAGGAATTTTTATGTTTTTAACGAATTCTTAAGGATTTTTTAGTATTATTTGGTTTAGTGTGTTTTTATGGTTTCATGGATTTTTTGGGTTTTAGGGTTTTTTTTAGTTTTTAGGGTTTTTTGGTTTTTTATGGGATTTAATTTTTTCATAGTTTTAAAGTATTTTAAGACTTTTTAGTTGCTTTTAGGGTTTTTTAGGTATTTTGGGTTTTTAAGGTTTTAAGTGTTTTTATGGTTATTTTGGGTTTTAGTGTTTTTAGGGTATTTTATGGGTTTTTAGGGTTTATTTGGTATTTAGGGGTTTAAAGTGATTTTAGGTTTTTTTGGTTTTCTAATATTTTTTTCAAGGTTTTTGGGAATTTTTATCATTTTACGGACATTTAGGGGTTTTTTCATATTTTTATGGGCTTTAGGGTTTTATGGATTTTGATGGTTTTAATGAGTTTGTATGGTTTTTAGTTATTTAAGATTTTATTGGTTTTAAGTGTTTTAGGGTTTTATGGTATTCCTAGGGGTTTTAGTGTTTTTAGGGTTTTTTACATTTCTAGGGATTTTTATGGTTCTTATGGCTTTTATATATTTGAGGGTTCTTGTTTTTCTTAGCGTTTTTACGGGTTTTTTTGTTTTTTAGGTATATATGGTTTTTTGAGTTTTTAGGGGTTTTAAGTTTTTTAGAGTTTTTAATTTTTTTAGAGTTTTAAATGGTTTTTAGAGTTGTTAGTGATTTTTTAGGGTTTTTGGGTTTAATGATATTTTATGTTTTTAAGGTGACTTTAGGGTTTTTAGAGTCATTTATGGCTTTTAAGTGTTTTAGGTGTTTTTAGGTTCTTTTTATGTTTAATTATTTTAAGGTTTTCTGAGGCATTTTCAGGGTTTTTATGATTTTATATGTTATTAGGGATATTTTGGGTAATATGGATTTTTATGGATTTTTAGGGTTTATATGGATTTTGTGGTTTTTTGGGGGGTTTATGGTTTTTTTGTTTTTTAGGGTTTTATGAGTTTTTTTTTGGGTTTTTATGGTTTTTAGAGTTCTATAACATTTTTATGGTTTTAATGGGTTTTTAGAGTTTTTAGTAGAGTTTATGGTTATGTGGGTCTAATTATTTAAGTATTTTAGGGGGTTTTATTATTTTTAGGGGGTTTTGGAGTTTTTAAATCCTTTTTTGTGTTTTTAAGGTCTTTAGAATTTCGTGATTTTTTATGGGTTTTACGTGTTTATATGGTTTTTAGGTTTTAATATGTTTTTAGAGTATTTAGGGATTTTTATTTTTTTAGTTAATTTTTGGGATTTTTAAAAATTTTAGGGTTTTTAGGGTTTTTATGGATTGTGAGTGTTTTGGGTTTTTATGGGTTTAATCATTTTTTGGTCTTTTAAGTGTTTTTTGGTTAATAAGGTTTTCTTAGGTTTTATAGGGATTTTTAGTTATTTTTAGGCATTTTGTGGTTACTTTGGGTTTTAGGGTTTTTTAGATTTTTTGATTTGTTAAGTTATTTAGATTTTTTCACGTTTTTAGTTTTCTTACATATATTCAGGATTTTTATGGGTTTTTACATTTTTACAGATTTTAGGGATTTTTTGGATATTTATTGTTTTTAGGGTTTTAGGTATTTTGAGGATTTTTTGGAGTATTTAGGGGTTTTTTGGGTTTTTGGATTTTTTATGTTTTTTAGGGTTTTATGGTTTTTTAGAGTTTTTTAGCATTTTTACCAGTTTAAAGGGGATTTAGTGTTTTAGTGGTTTTTAGTGTTTTTATGGGTTTTTAGGGGTTTTAGGGCTTTTTAGGGTTTTACCATTTTGTATGGTTTTTTTGGTTTTGAAGGGCTTTTTATGTTTTTAACGTTTTCATAGAGATTTTAAGGGTTTTTAGGGGTTTTATGTTTTTAGAGATTTTTAGGGATTTTTTAGGATTTTAAAGGTTTTTATGGGTTTTATGTTTTTTTTGTTTTTTAGGGTGTTTGAGTTTTTTAAGGTTTTTAGAGTTCTTTAATGATTTTAGGGGTTTAAAAGTTTTTTAGATTTTTAGTGTTTTTTAATATTTTTATGGGTTTTTCATGGTTTTTAAAGGTTTTCAAGGGTTTTTATGGGTTTTAGCCAGTTATGTGTTTTAGGGACCTGTTAGAGTTTTAGGGGTGTTAGAATTTTTTGGGTTTTTAGGGGATTCATGTGTTTTTAGGGTTTTAAGGTTTTTATAGATGAATTTACGGCTTTATGATTTTTTATGATTTTGGGGTTTTTATGGACTATTTTAGATTTTATGGGTTTCCATTGTTTTTTGGGTTTTTATGGTTTTTAGGGGGGGGTTTTGGTTTCCATCATTTTTTATAGTTTTTCGCATTTTGGGGTTTTTAGGTATTTTATGTGTTTTTAGGGTTTTAAGGATTTTATATGTTTTTTCAGGGATTTATGGGTTTTTAACAATTTTTGGGAATTTGAGGTTTTTTTAGTTTCTTGGGGATTATAGGGATTTTGAGGGGGGGGGGGGGGGGTTAGGGTTATTAGGTTTTTATGGTTTTTGTTTTTTTTAGATTTTTAGTGTTTTAAAATATTTTATTGTTCTTTATGTTATAGGGTTTTAAATGGTTTTTATAGATTTTAGGGGTTTTAGGGTTTTTTTACAGTTTTTAGGGGGTTCAATGATTTTTCATGGTTTTTAGGGTCTTTTAGGTTTTTTAAGGTTTTTTATGTTTTATTGGTTTTTAAGGGTTTTATGTGTTTTTAGGATTTAAAGGTTTTCCTGAATTCTTTCATGGTTTTTTGGGTTTTTACATTTTATGTGATTTTTATGAATTCATTACGATTAATATGTTTTTTAGGGTTTTTAGGAATTTTGAGGGTTTTTAGGGGTTTTAATGGTTTTATGGTTTTATTTCAGATTTAGCATTGTTTAGGTTTTCTAGGGGTGTTTTGTTTTTTAGGTTTTATTTGGGGTTTTCTGGTTTTCTTAGGGGATTTATGTTTTTAAGGGGTTTTAGAGATTTTTTATGTTTTTAGGGTTTTTAGTCATTTTGAATATTTTTTTATTGTTTTAGGGGGTTTTTTAAGTTTATTAGTATTTTATGTTTTTTAGAGTTTTTTAATGTTCTCAGGGGCTCAAAGTGATTTTAAATTTTTAATGGTTTTGGGGTTTTTATGGGTTTTTAGAGTTATTCTGGTTTTAGGGGTTTTTTATGGTTTATAGGGGATTTAGGGATTGCAGGGTTTTTAGCATTTTTAGATTTGTAGGGGTTTTAATTGTTTTTATGTTTTTAAGTATTTCTTTCATTTTTTCAGTTTTTTAGGTTTTTTTATATTTTTAGGGTTTTTAGAATTTTCTTTCTTATAATTTTAAGGGATTTTGAGTGTTTTTAGAGATTTTATGTTTTTAGGGGTTTTTTTTTGGTTTCTTGTGTTTTAGTGGATTTTTTGAGTTTTTTATGGATTTTATGTTTTTTAGAATATTTTAACATTTTTAGGTGTTTAAATGGTTTTTAGAGTTTTTATGGTTTTTTGAGATTTTTTGGTGTTTAATATTTTTAGTGTTTTTATGGTTTTTAAGGATGTAAGAGTTTCTTAGTGTTTTCAGGGTTTTAATTTTTTTTTGGTTTTTAATGTTTTACTAGAGTTTTAAGGTTTTTAGGGTGTTCTAATGTTATTAGGGGTTTTTAAGACATTTTTAGGATTTTTATGGTTTTTTTGGTTTGTTTGGGATTTTGAGGGGTTTTAGTGTTTTAGAGTTTTTTGGAGTTTTATTGTTTTTTGGGTTTTAAGGGGGTTTTCTAGTTTTATAGGGTTTTAATATTTTCTATAATTTTTAGTGTTTTATGGGGTTAAAAGGATTTTTAAAATTTTTAGTAGTTATTACGGTTTTTGAGGTTTTATGTTTTTTATGATATTTGGGTTATTTATTATTTTTAGGGTGTTTAGGGAATTTTTATGATTTTTTTTATTTTTTAGTGTTTTTGGCATTTTTTATGTTTTTAGGGGTTATCGTAGTTTTTTTTAATTTTAAGGTTTTTTTAGTGTTTATCAGGCTTTAATGGTTTTGGTTCATTTTTATGTGTTTTTTGGGCTGTTTTTTTGGAGTTTTATGGTTTTTTGGGTTTTTAGAGATTTTGATGGTTTTTAGGTTTTGTGGGGGTTTTAGGTTTTTTTTTTGATTTTTTTGGTATTTTATGTTTTTGTGTTTTTTTATTATTTCTAAGGTTTCTGATAGTTTATTAATTATTTTATGGGTATAGAGGGTTTTAAAAAAAATTAGTGGTTTTATGAGTTTTTATGTGTTTTTAGGAGTTTTATAGTTTTTAGGGGGTTTAGGGTTTTTGGATCATTTAGAACTTTATAGGGTTTTATAATTTATTTTACATTTTTACAGTTTATAAGTGTATTTTGATTTTTATGGTTTTCTTAGAAATTTTCAGGGTTTTTTGGGTTTTTAATGTTTGTAACTATTTTTGGGGACTTTTTTTGTATTTTTATGGGTTTTTAGTGTTTTTATGGTTTTAGGTATTTTTAGGGTTTTTAGTGTTTTCATGTTCCAGTGGTTTCTAGGGTATTTAGAATTATTTTGGTTTTTAGGGGTTCTAAGTGTTTTTAGGTTTTTTAGGTTTTTTATTGTTTTAGATGGTTTTTAGGGGTTGTTCCATTTTAATAATTTTTACTAATTTTTAGTATTTTTATGGTTTTTAAGGTTTTTAGTGATTTTTGTTGGTTTGTAGTATTTTTAAGGTATTTAGTGTTTTTATGGTTTTTTGTGGTATTTTGGTTTTTTATATTTTTATGCAATTTAATGTTTTTATATATTGTTATTTTTTAGGGGTTTAATGTGTTTTTTAAAGTTTTTTGCGGTTATTTTAGGGGTTTGATGGGTTTTAGGATCTTTATAGTTTTTAAGGTTGGTTTATGGTTTCTATGGATTTTAGGGTTTTTACAGTCTTTTTGGGGGGTTTATGGTTTTTATCTTTATTTTTAGGGTTTTTTTTTGTTTTTAGGTTATTTATGGTGGTTTTTAGGGGATTTCAAGGTTTTTAGGTTTTTTTTTAAATTTAGGGATATTGAGGGTTGTTTTTAGATTTTTAGTGTTTTTTATGGTTATTAGGGATTTTGATGGTTTTATGGTATTTTTTTAGGGTCTTTAGGGTTTTTATTATTTTTTAGGGTTTTATGGGTCTTAAGTTTTATTGGTTTCAAAGGGTTTTTAGGGTTTTAAGGTCTTCAAGGTTAGTAACATTTTTAAGGATTTTTAGGACTTTTAAGGATTTTTCGGTTTTTTGGGTTTTATTGTTTTTTATGTTTTTTAATGTTTTTAGGGGTTTTATGCTTTTTTACAGTTTTTAGTGGGTTTAGGTTTTTATGGGAATTTAGTGGGTTTTAAGGTCTTTCTAAGTTTTTATATTTTTTAGGGTTTTAGAGTTTTAGTGTTTTTATAGTGTTTTCAGTGTTTTAGGGTTTTAGGGGTTTTAAGTGCTTTTATTTTTTAAAGGTTTTCTTATAGATTTTCAGGATTTTAGTGTTTTTTAGGTTTCTATAATTTTTTAGTTATTTTTAGGATTTTTATTTTGTTTTATGGTTTTTATGGATTTTGATATTTTTTAGGTGTTTGGGGCATTTAATATTTTTTCTGGGTTTTAGGAGGTTTTTTTATGTTTTTGGGTTTTTAAGATATTTTAGGGTTTTAATGTTTTTATGGTTTAAAATGAATTTTATAATTTTTAGTAGGTTTTAGTGTTTTTAGGGGTTTTTAGTGTTTTTATTATTTTTAGGGGGTTTTAATGTTTTTAGGGGTTTTTATGGTTTTAGGGTCTTTTTAATGTGTTTTACTATTTTCAGGTTTTTATGGGTTTTAAATGATTTTAGGTTTTTAATCTTTTCATATCTCTTTCATAGATTATAGGGTTTTTATATTTTTAGTGTTTTTTAAATATTTTTTAGTATTTTTTTTGTTGTTTGAGTTTTTATAGATTCGATGGGTTTTCATGGTTTTTAGGGTTTTTAGGGTTTTATTGTTTTTAGGTTTTTAGGGGTTTTAATTATATAATGGTTTTTAAGGTTTTCTTATGGGTTTTCATGTTTTAGGATATTTTTATATTTTCTATTTTTAGTATTCGTTGGTTTTTATAAATTTCAGGGATTTTTTAGGGGTTTGAGGATTTTTAGGGGTTTTAGGGTTTTTATAGTTTTTTTTGGGATTTTAGGGTTTTAAGGGTTTTTAGAGTTTTGTAGCATTTTTAGCGATTTAAAGGTTTTTTAGAGTTTTTAGTGGGTTTTCTTTGTTTTAATGGGTATTTAAGGTTTATAATATTTTTAGGGGTATTTTGGGGTTTTAAGGTTTTTCGGGTTTTAGGGTTTTTAGTGTTTTGTGGGTTTTGTGGGTTTTAAGCACTTTTAGGATTTAAGGACTTCTTATGCGTTCTCAGGTGTTTAGGGGTCTTTATGTGATTATGGATTTTTAGTGATTTCATTAAGGTTTTTAGGGATTTTGGTAAGCTCTACGGTTTTTTATTTTTATAGGGGTTTTAAGGTATGTTTTTATTTTTTGTGGTTTTTTGAGTTTTTTACAGTTATTATGGTTTTTTATATTTTTAAATGTGTTTAGGGGTTTAGAGGTTTTTATAATTCTTAGCTGTTGGGGGGTTTTTATAAATTTTTACGTTTTGAGGGGTTTTATGGTCAAAGGGGTTTTAGGGTCTTTAAATGTTTTTTGGTTTTTTTAAAATTTTTATTTCTTTAACAGTTTTAATTTTTTTTATAATTTTAATGTTTTATATTGTGGTTTTAGGGGTTTTTATTTTATTATGTATTTTAAGTTATTTTTAGTTATATTTATATTTTTTAGGATTTTTAGGGATTTTGAGGTTTTTTGGGGTTTTGGGGTTTTATGGATTTTTTTTTGTTATTGTTATTTTTTTTTGCAATTTTTGCAGTTTTTATATATTTTTACAAGAATTTATGATTTTAAAGAGAATTTAGTGTTTTTAGTATGGCTTTAGGGGTTTTATGGGGTTTTTAGGATTTTATAACATTTTTATATTTTTTAGGTATTTTAGGTTTTTCGGGGTTATAGGGTTTTCTTAGGGGGTTTCAAGGTTGTAAGGATTTTTAATATTTTAGTTATTTTTAATATTTTTATGGGTTTTTTCTGTTTTTTAGGGATTTTTTGTGGTTCTATGTTTTTAGGGGTTTTTGAGTGTTTTTATTTGTTTGGGTATTTTTGAGATTTTTTGTGTCTTAATTTTTTTAATAAGTATTTAATATTTTAGGGGTTTAAAGTGTTTAAAAGTTTTTAGTGGTTATAAAGGTTTTTATGAGTTTTATGGGTTTTTATAGATTTTATGGATTTTTTATTTTATAGTGGTTTTAGGGGTTTTAGTGTATTTTTAGGTTTTACAGTTTTAGTGTTTTTAGTTTTCTTGGTGGTATTATGTTTTCTCAGTATATTATTTTTCTATTAGGGGTTTTCATGTTTTTAGGGTTTTTTAAATTTTTTAGGTTATTAAGGATTTCTTAATGATTTTTATGGGTTTTTAGGGGTTTCGGCGATTTTGAAGGTTTTTTAGGTTTTAGGGTTTTTATTATTTATTTTGTTTTATAACATTTTTTGGTTTTTAAGGGTAAAAATTGTTTATGTGTTTTTATGTTAATATCAGGGTTTGTTAGGGATTTTATTTATTTTTTGTGTTTATAAAAATTATATGTGCTTTTAGTGTTTTTTGGGGATTTTTGGTTTTTAGGGTTTTCATGGTTTTGTGGGTTTTTTTTAATTTATTTCAAGGTTTTATTGAATTTATAACAATTTTACGTGTTTAAATTGTTTTTAGAGTTTTATTGGGTTTTAGGGTTTCATGAGTTTTTAGGGTTTTATGGTTTTAGCGGGTTTTAGGGGGTTTTAGTGGTTTTTAAGTTTTTAGGGTCTTTTTAGGGTTTTTTAGGGATTTTAGCAGTTTTAGGTTAATAGTGGTTTTAATTGTTTGTAGTTTTTTAAGTTTTTATTATGGTATATCAGGGTTTTTAGGGATTTTATGTTTTTATTGATTTTTATGGATTTTTTTTGATTGTATTGGTCTTTTGGGTTTTGATTGTTTTAGGGGTTTTTTAGGTTTTTTGGGTTTTTAGCATTATTTATGGTTTTTGGGGATTTTATGTGTTTTTAGATTATTATGGTCTTCTTAAGGGTTCTTAGTGTTTTAGGTTTTTATATATTTTTAGGGTTTTTATGGACTTTTAGGGATTTTTTGGATTTTTATGGGCTTTATGGGTTTTATGGTATTTTTGGGGTTTTAGGGGTTTTTTTTTGCGTTTTATAGGAATTTTAAGGGTTTTAGAGTTTTTTAATGTTTTAGGGGTTTAAGGGGATTTTATAGTTTTTAGTGGGTTTTTAGATTTTTTATGAATTTTTAAGTTTTAATGGTTTTTATTATTTTTATATTTTTATGGTTTTTAAGACTTTTAGTTTTTTTATGTTTTCAAGGGTTTTAAGTATTTTCAGGTTTCTAATGTTTATGTAGGGTTTTTCAATGTTTTTAGCAGTTTTTAAGTTTTTAGGGATTTTAGGGATTGTTATTTGGATTTTTATGGTTTTTTGAGATTTTAGGGATTTTACGGTTTTTACGGGTTTTTAGGGTTTTTAGATTTTTTATGGTTTTTTGGTGTTACTCATTTTTTTTTGAGATTTAGGTTTATTAATGGTTTTTAGAGTTTTTATTTTTTTTAGGATTTTTAAGGTTTTTAGATGTTTTATAATTTTTAGGTGTTTTAAGGATTTTTTTGGTTTTTATAGGTTTTTAGTGTTTTTAGATTGCTATGTTTTTTTAAGATTTTTTATGTTTTTAAGGTTTTCTTAGGGTTTTGTTTTGGGTTTTTTGGGTTTTTTTAATTTATAAGTATTTTTAGGTATATTTTTAGGATTTTTATTATTTTTAGGTTCTTAATGATTTTGAGGGTTCTTGGGGTTTTTATGGTTTTTGGGGGGTTTAGTGTTTTTTTGAGTTTGTTAGTGTTTTAGTGTATTTTTGAGTATTTTTAATGTTTTTAGGGGTTTAAAGCGATTTTAGAGTTTTTAGTTGGTTTATGTAATGTATGGGGTTTTATTGTTTTTATGTTTTTAATGGTAGTTGTGTTTTATAAGGTTTTAGGGTTTTAGGGTCTTTTAGGGGTTTTTAGGTTTTTTATCAATTTTTAGGTTTATAGGGGTTTTAAGTGGTTTTTTAGGTTTACTTAGGGGTTTTCTAGTTTTTGTTTTTTTTTGTTTTTAATGATTTTTACGGAATTTTTAGAATTTTTGTGTATTTTTGTTTTTTATAGATTTTAGGGTTTTTTATGGTTTAGGGTTTTTATGGACTTTTTGGGGTTTTGGGGTTTTTTTGAGTTTTTTGGGGTCGTAAGGTTTTTGAGAGTTTTTTTTATCATTTTCAAGGGTTTAAATGGGTTTCAGGGTTTTTAGTGGTTTTTAGGGTTTTTAATGGTTTTATAGGTTTTTATGGTTTTTAGGTATTATTATGTATTATTATGTATTTTTTTAGTTTTTAGGGTTTTGAGGGTCATTTTACGATTTTTATGGATTTTAGAATTTTTAGGATTCTTAGGAGTCTTTAGTGTTTTTAGGTTTTTATGGTTTTCTTATGGTTTTTCAGGGTTTTAGGGTTTTTTACGTTTTTAGGTATTTAAGAATTTTTAAGTATTTTTATTGTTTTTTGGGTTTGTATGGATTTTGAGTGTTTCTAATGTTTTAGGTTTTTTGGGGTTTTTATGGTTTTATGGAGTTTTATTATATTTTAGATATTTTTGAATTTTTTATAGTTTTTTAGAGTTTTGTTATATTTTTAGGTGTTTAAGGGGTTTTTATAGTTATTTGGGTTTTTCAGTTTATATGGGATTTTAGTTTTCTTAAACATTTACAGGGGTTTTATGGATTTTAGTGGTTTTAGGGGTTTTTAGTGTTTATCATGTTTTTCAGGGGTATTAATTATTTTTATATTTTTAATGTTCTCTTAGGGTTTTCAGGGGTTTTCAGTTTATTTTTATTTTTATGTACTTTTAGGGAAATGAAGATGTGAGGGTCAGGCCATTCCCGACCCCCCCCCCCAATTTATTAGAGAAAAGGGAAAGTCAGAGCATACAAGGGAGGGGAGGGGTCAATCAACCCACACCCAAAAACCATTAACAACCCCGAAACCAAAAAAGAAAGAAGAAGAAAGTCCCAAAAGAAAAACAAAATCATTCAACATCGCCACCGAAGTCATCAACAGTAGTGTCATAAGGGACACCCTTTGCATTATATCCATAAGTCGCATCATCTCCAAGTGGATATCCATCAGCACTATACCTAGAGGTGTCATTCGACTCCACTGACTCCCATTCTGATGATTCATATTGCTTTAGGAAGGCAGTGTAATACTCTCTGTGATGTTACTGCTCTGAATTCAGCAGTGCCTTGACAGGACGACCTCCCCTGGTAGAGGAAACTGCCGTAGATTTTCAAGAGGCTCTCGTGGACACTATCTTAGGAAAAGTCGAATAGTCCTTCCTTGGCTTCCTCCTTCGGGGATTTGAAGAGACCCCTGCAGGTTTGTTTTCCTTCCCATCTAAAACAGCCACCTCAAGCAAGGACTTCTCTTTGATGATCATAGAAAAATTTCAATTCATCATTCTATGATCCTCCTGGAAAAGATCCTGGTCAGGGATGAAGGAGGCTTCCTGATTAAGGGAACAAAGGATCCCACACTGCAGTATGCTAAGAATCACCAGGGCAGGTTCCTCCATTGATAGAAGTAGGGGATACCACACCAGCCAGGGCCAGCTGCAATTGTCCCTCCTCCCTTGTCATCTTACTTTCACTCCCCTGCCAAAAAGGCGCGTTCTGCAGCTCCTACCCATGCAAGCCCATACATCCATGCGTGTCAGCTAGAGTCTCTTCATGTGCCTCCATGACTGGCCCCATCACCTTCTCATGTGCGGAGGCATCCATCTGTTTGGTATCTTCCCCCTTCTCAGCTCTCTCCCCCTTCCCACATGCCACCACTTCCACCCACGGTTCCCCTTGATCAACCACCTCCTCCAACTTGTCCATTGTCCCTTTTCCTCCACGATCTCCTGCTAAGTCATAGGACAGTCACCTCTAGAAGTCCCCCTTAGCACCGCCCCTGGGAAAACCTCTTCCTACTCTACCAACACCCTCTGCTCAACAACATCTCCAGGTGCAGCAACATCCACCTCCGTCTCTACACCAGCGGGTCGAGCAACTCCATTAATCACCAAGGAAGCATCCCCTCTAGTCTGGCCTGAAGATCCTGGCTCGGTCTCACTATCATTCTGGGCCACACTGCCTCCACCACGCCTAACAACAACGACCTGTGCCTCACTCAGCACCTGTGCATCCAACCTCGCATTCCCAGCATCAGCAACCGGAGACCTGATCCCCTCTTCCCCAGGAAACTTTCTTACTTTCTCCTCATCTACAACAACCTCATCACATTGATGCAAAATCACATGCACATCCCTTTTCTCTTTCACAACTGCACCACCCAAGTTCATAGTAGTGTCCAAAATTGTCATAACATCATTAGGGATTTTGATGTTTTTATGGTTTTTAAGGGTTTTTAGGGATTTTAGGGTTCTTAGTGTCTTTTAGGTTTTTAGGGTTTTTAGTTTTTTTAGGTTTTTATGGGTTTCTTAGGGTTTTTCAGGATTTTCAGGATTTTTTATTTTTGGAGGATTTTTAGGGATTTTTTTAATTTTATGGGTTTTTTATGGTTTTAATAGATTTTGAGGGTTTTAGGGTATTATACATTTTTTAGGGTTTATTTGGTTTATTTAGGTTTTATTTAGTTTTTAGGGGTTTAAAGGATTTTTAGTGTTTTTAATGGGTATTAGGGTTTGATGGGTTTTAACTAAATTTTAAGGGTTTTAAGGGGCTTAAAGGGCTTTAGTGTATTTAGGGTCTTTTAGGGATTTTATCATTTTTACGCTTTTTAAGGGATTTAGGTGTTTTTTGGTATTAAGGTTTTCCTAGAGTTTTTCTAGTTTTTAGGGGTTTTTAACATTTTTAGGGATTTTTAGGGATTTTTTTAATCATTTTTATGGTTTTTAGGGTTTTGATGGTTTTTAGAGTTTTTAACTGTTTTAGGGGTTTTTATGTTTTTACATTTTTTATGGTTTTTATGGACTATTAGTTCTTTTATGGTTTTATGATTTTCCTTGGGGGATTCATGGTTTTATAGGGTTTTAGGTTTTTTTAGAATTTTGATAATCTTTTCAGGGTTTTAGGGTTTTTAGGGTTTTTATGTATTTTTTGTGTTTCATTATTTTTTATGGGTTTTTTGGGTCTCTAGGAAATTTTATTTAGTTTTTTAGGGGTTTTAGGGGCTTTTATAGTTTTTTAACAATTTTATTTGTTTAATGGTTTTTTAGATTTTTCGGTGGTGTTTTGGGTTTTAATGGGTTTTTTGTGGTTTTTGATGTTTTTATTGGGTTTTAATATTTTTATGGATTTTTACGGGGTTTAGGGACTTTTAGGATTTTTAGGGTTTTTAGAGTTTTGTTATGTTTTTGTTAATTTTTATGGATTTTTTAGCATTTAAATTTGTTTTTGAGGTTTTGATAGATGGTTTTAAGGATTTTTACAGTTTTTAGACTTTTTAGAATTCTTAGTTTTTTAGGGGTTTTAATTGTTTTTATGTTTTAAGGTTTTCTTAGGGGTTTTCATGGTATTTAGGGTTTTTTACATATTTAGGAATATTTATGGATTTTTTGGTTTTTTTGATTTTTAGGGTATTTAGGGAATTTGAGGGGTTTTAGGGTTATCAGGGTTTTTAGCATTTTCAGAATTTTATTGGTTTAATGAGTTTTTTTGTTTTTAAGGTTTTTTTAGGTTTTTTAGGGTTTTAGGAATATTTACTTTTTTAGGGATTTTTAGGGATTTTTAGGATTTTTAGGGGTTTTTTTTGGGTTTTTAGGGATTTTGAGGGTTTTGGAGTTTTTGTAGTTTTTTAACGATTTACGGGTTTATTTGTTTGAAGGGTTTTAAATATTTTTAGAGTTTTTAACATTTTGGGGGGCTTAAATAGTATTTATATTTTTTAGGGTTTTAATGGGTTTTAAGGATCTAGGGTTTTATTTATTTAGGGGATTTAAGGGTTTCTCATGAATTTTTAGTGTAATTTAGGGTTTTTAGTATGTTTTAGGTTTTAGGGGATTAATGTATTTTTAGGTTTTTAGTGTTTTCCTATGGGTTTTTAAGATTTATGGTTTTTTACACTCTCAAAGAATTAGAGATATTTTTTTTTATTTTATGTGTTTTCAGTGTTTAAGGGATTTTGAGAGTTGTTAGGGTTTTTAGGGGTATTAGGGTTTTTTGGGGTTTTATGTGTTTTTATGGTTATTATAGTTTTCTTAGTGGAATTTAGGGTTTTTTTGGGTATTTTATGTTTTTAGGGATTTTTTGAGATTTTTAGGATTTTTATGGGGTTTTAGGATTTTTAAGGATGTTGTGGGTTTTGGGGTTTTAATGGTTTTTATTCTGTTTATCTTATTTTTGAAATTTTATGGTTTTTTAGTTTTTAGGGTTGTTATGTTTTTTAGATATTTTTTAATTTTTAGGGGTTTAATTGGTTTTTAGAGTTTTTAGTGGTTTTATGGGTTTATGGGTTTTCATTACTTTTAAGGGTTTCAGGTGTTTTTATAATTTTGGGGGGTTTAGGGAAAGGAAGATGCGAGGGTCAGGCAATTCCCGACCCCCCAAAATTTATTAGAAAGGAAAAAAGAGACACAAGAGACAAGGGAGGGGAGGGGTCAATCAACCCACACCCAAAAGCCCTTACAACCCAAGACAAAAAAATACCCCAATAAAAGAAAAATCAAAAAAGAAAAAGACAAAAAAGTAGAAAAAAAGAAAAGTCCCCAACAGTGCCTCCCGACCAAACATCAGCTCACATCGATCAGCACCAAAGCCAGCATTCATTAGCACCAATGCCAGCAACACCAAATCCATCACCATCAATTTCATCAGCCCATCATCAACCACCAACAGCATCCGCGTCTCCTTCAGCACTATCCCAGACCAGGGTCTCTCATTCCAGCATCCATCATCACCTAAACAGCCATCCTCTAGCACATCTCTACTCACCATCCAGCAACCAGCATCACCGGACCCAGCATCCAGAGCATCCAGACCAAGCATCTCAAAACGACCAGTCACAACCAAAAAACCACAACACCATCGATTCACAACCAATTCATCCTCATTCACACCAATTCCAACTGCCATCATGTCCTTCCCAGAAGGATCCACTTCCAGTAACACATGACCATCAGCACCAATAACATCGACATCCATGCATCCCAGTCCAGCAACAAACATCATCCAACACCAAGGTTTCAGCCAGCCAACATTCACTTCAACACCTCGTGAACAAGCAGCATCACAACTTCTTTTGGGGGTTTTAGTGTTTTTTATGTTTTGAGGGGTTTTATGTGTTTTTGATTTTTTTTGGTTTTCATAGTGTATTTCTTGGGTTTATTGTTTTTCTTCTATTTTTTTGGGATGTTTAGGGAATTTTAGTATTTTTATGATTTTTAGGGGTTTTAAGGATCTAATGATTTAAGGTTTTGGGTTTTTTTAGGGTGTTTAACGTTTAGTGGTTTTTAGGTGGTTTATCTGTTTTTAGATTATTTTTTGTTTTCATAGGTATTTTATGTTTTTTGTATTTTTTATGTTTTATTGGATTTTTCGAGATTTTTTAGGATTTTTATGGGTTCTTAGTTTTTTAGGGATTTTAGGGTTTTAGGGGTTTTAGGTTTGTTTGTTTGTTTGGGTTTTAATGGATTTTAGAGTTTCTTAAGGTTTTGAGGGGTTTAAAGAGTTTTTAGAGTTATTAGTGGTTTTTAGAGTTTTTATTGTTTTTAAGGGCTATTTTATGTTTTGTAGGGGATTTCTGGTTTAAAGGGGGTTTAGGGTCTATTAGGGTTTTTAGGGGTTTTAGATTTTTGGGGTTTTTTGTTTTTTAGGTTTTATAGTTTTCTGAGGGTTTTTAGGGTTTTTTATGTTTTAAAATATTTTTAGGGATTTCATTGGATTTTTTTTTGTTTTTAGGGTTTTTTTGGGATTTTTAGGCTTTTTGGGATTTTATTGTCTTTAGGGTTTTTAGCATTTTTTAGGATCATTAGTGGTTTTAATATTTTTTAGGTTTATTTGGTTTTCTTATAGGTTTCCATGGTATTTCATATTTTTGATGTTTTTATGGATTTTTTTATGTTTTTTATGTTTTTTACGGTTTGTAGGTATTTTGAGGGATTTTAAGGGTTTTGGTGTTTTTAGGGGTTTTTTGGTATTTGTGCTTTTTTGAGTTTTTGGATTTTTTATGGTTTTATATTTTTCTAGGGTTTAATTGTTTTTAGTGGTTTTAGGGGTTTTAAGGAAATGAAGCCTCAAGACAAGATGAACCTGATCCCCCCAAATTTATTAAAAGATAGAAAAAACCAAAAAGCGTTACAAGGAGGGATTGAAAAACCATGTGGGCAACTCACCCTTCAAATTAGACTCCACAAACCATAATCAGAAAGATGAGGCAAAAAAAGACCACATCGAGTACATCTCCACAATTGTCTGCTTGGAGAGAGAATTTGCAACCGAGTTCACCTCTTGATAAGCATGTGTGACATTGAGGTTCTGCCCTTGACAAAGGGTGAGGCATTCCATCCATTGGGGAAGAATCTTCCAAGGGACTCTCTTGGACTTGTTCTTGAGAGCCTCCACCACAAGAATTGAGTCCGATTGAAGCTATATAAGTCTCCATCCAAATATAACAGAAAATTTAATCACCTTTATCATAGCCCAAAATTCAGCTTCAAGGGCACACCCATTGCCAATAAAGTTATGGAAACAACCTTTAATGAAACCTCGATGGCTGCAGAAGACACCGCCACATCCCGAGGGGCCTGATACTCCCAAAGCTTCACCATCTGCATTAACCTTAATCCATGAGGATATTGGGGGATCTAGTGGATGAACTTGACAGCATGTGGTTTTTTGGTCCTTCCAGAAACTCCAAGAATCTGTAAAATAATAAGATCATTAACATCATTTTCCAATTAACCTGTCTTAATATGAGTCGTTTCATTAATTATCATATGAAGTGTCAAGACATCTCCATGGAAGGAGATTCGTTTCTTATTCAAAGAAACTAAATTCCAGGAATCCCAAATATAGGAAATGATGGTATAAAGGGTAGTGAGCAGAAAGTGATACACCTACTTACTGCAAGACCAATTAACCAGGTTGTCCAGCTGCTCAAAAAATGTAATGTTCAAGAAAAATGGGAACCAAAACAACTTCTGCAAGTAGTCCAAAAACATAGCTGCAATCTTGCATTGAAGAAAGGTATGCTGGATAGTTTACTCATCACAAAGACAAAGAAAATAGACTCAGGCTAGGCTATGCCCAGCCTTTTGGAGTTGATCCTGGAGCGGCAGCCGATTTTTCCAAAGTTTTCAAAGCAAGAGGTGATTAGCCGGAGGAATGTAATGTCTCTTGAAGATTGAGAGACAGGCTAGACGAGCTATTCCCCATGCACATTTATACTGATAAAATTCCTTCACATTATGCTTTCCAACAATACTGGTTTTCAAGATTAAGGTGTCATTATCAACAAAGGTGTATCTTTGAATCTTCATGAGAATGTCTTCTAGAAGGGGAACATCAAATTCACCCAATCGATGAATGAACCTAGCAATATATATGCTTCTTAAATTAGAGGTAGGCACCAAAAAGTCCATCAGAGGCTGTTTGGTCCATGTAGTGGACCACATCTTCAGATCCGAGTGCTTTGAAACAATCCATTTCGAGTGATCAATAATTACCTTGTATGAAACTTGGATTGCAACCAAAACGAGGATGGAAAATATCCTATACACCCATCACAAAGTTTCATCACAAACCACTACCAACAAAATCTCTTTCCATCATAATTTGTGTCAAACAATCCCCAGGTAAACATGGAAAGGATGGAATCATTAAATCTTTTGAGGACATTGATGCCAATCCCTCCCAGGTCAATTGGATTTGTACAATATTTCCAATCCATAGAGACAATTTTTATTTCACTAATTCAACCCATCTAATAAATGTTTCTAATCGTAGCATGTTGGTCTTTAATGAGGTTAACCAGCCACCTGTAAATGGAGAAATCATAGGTGAACATATGGGTGATAACTGAATTGAGGAGAAAAACTCTCCCAGATTACGATAAACACTTCCATTTCCATTTAACAAGTTGTTGGGTGATTCTATTCACTATGCTCTGAATATAATAGCTCTTGAACCTTGCAAAAAATATAGGGACTCCCTAGTAGACAAAGGGAAGTGATCCCCTCTTTAATCCAAGGGATGTAGCAATTAATAACTATCGAGAGGGGGGAACCACCTCCCTAAAGACAATATAGGACTTACTCCAACTGATGGATTACCCCGCCACACATTTATAGTGACGAAAAATAATTTGAATTGAGGACAAGGTCCTCTTTTCAGCCTATCTGAAGAGGGGGATTCCTTCAACATAGAAAAGGTGAGATGGAACCTAAAGGTCTCTCCCTGCCTTAATTTGTTTGAAAAGACCAGCCTGCATAAAATCAATGAGGCATCGGCTCAAATAGTCTTCAACAATATCAAAGAGAATAAATGATATTGGATATCCCTCCCAGACTCCACAAGAGCATGGGAAGAACCCCTTAGGGGAGCCATTAATAAGATCAGAAACTCTAACACTACTCAAGATAGATGCAACCATCTTGAAGAAACTATATGAGAATCCATATTTGTAGATAAAATGGAAAATGAAGCTCCACTTAATAGTTTCGAAAGCCTTTGAGATATCTAGCTTTAGAGAAAAATTACCGTGTGTTGAACGTTTCCTCATAATATTGATACCCTCCAAGGCTGTAAATAAGCAGTTCTGTATGTTCCTCCCCAAAAACAACCCAAATTGATTTGGGGTAACATGCTCCCCCATAAATTTCCCCATCCTCTTGACTATAATTTTTGTGATAATTTTGGGGATAGTATTCCCAATAGTGACAGGATGAAAGTCCTTAATGTCAATAGAATTTTCCTTCTTAGGAATCAAAGAATGGAAGTTTGAGTTGGAGCCATGCTGGAATAAGAATTTTTTTTTTAGTTTCCACATGCAGTATATCTTAGTAGAACATGAAAAACTTATTTCTAAAACCGTCTGGTCCCAGTGCACTTTCCCTTTTCAAAGAAAAAAAAAGAATATCTTACTTCCTCCTCCAAGGGAGAATTCATTAAGACTTTATTCTGCCACTCATCAACACATGGTAAAATGGAATCCATCAATGTTCCCCACCATCATCAGTGTACATCCCCTTGAAATAGTCCACCAAAACAATGTAAATGTCAACCTCATAGGTGAAGTCATACTTATGAATGTAGACAACATTCAATAATTTCATTTCCTTTATTTATTTATGTAATCAGTGAATGAATTTATAATTTCAATCCCCATCTTTGATCCACCTGATATTGAAATGATTCTTGGCCAACTTATCCTTAAGTGATAGATGATATTTTAATTTTTAATGAAGCTACAGGTCCTCCCAAGAGAGCATGAACAACTGCTGGTTGGAAGTTTTGAGGGAGGCAAGATGAAGTTCAGCAGCCTTAATATCATCATCCATCCTAGAAAATGTCGTAGTGCTCTACTCCATATGTAAAATTTTCATTTTACTAACTATGGAGATCAGAATAAAATAATGACTTCCTTGAAAGGGGTTATCCCACCCATTAATAAAAACTTCCCTGTTACCTAGAATCATAAGCCAGCATTGTTGAAATTGAAAAGAGAAGTTTATAACATTAGAGAACACCTCGTGAAAAAAAATAAGCGGGTTGTGATCCAAGTTGAACATGGGGAGGGTTAACTCAGAGATATCAGAAAAAAGACTTTTATCACTGATCTGATAGAAACACCTATCCAACTTACTGGACTTTCTTCCATTAATTGTGAATCATCCCCATGTCAAGGAGGATCCAACAATGGGAACTTCAATGTGGTCAAAAGTATCTCAGAAGTTAGAGAAATCCTCAGCAGCTAGGCGGGATAAGTTTGAACTAATCTTCTCATCCGATCTCAAAACAGTGTTAATGTATCCCATGATAATTCAATTGTGATCAGTGGACTCATACAGTTGATCCAACGTCCTCCATAGGACCCTTCGCGTAGTGTATGAGCATGAAGCATACACAAAGGACAGAGAAAAAGGAACATCATTAAAGTTGATTGACATGGTGATGAATTGAGGACTCTATTCAAATGACAACTACTGGACATCATCATGTTTCAAACAACATAATGTATCTAGACCATTCTCATTTTAGTCTTTAGAAACAATGGAGTAACAAAGGCTTCCCCAATTGAAGCCCTTACAGTTATCAAATGAAATCATAGGTTCAGCAATTAAAAGAATTATAGGCCTCTAGGAAGTGAAAAAATGTTGAAGGGATGAGGTAGTGGGAGAATTCCCAAGGCCTTGGAAATTCCAGAACATGATCCTCATTGATTAAGTGGATAATTGAAACTCCCGTGAGGCAGGTTCATAGATCCTCATACAGAGGGTGGATCACTCCCCTTTACTTATCCTTTTCCCCTTTTTTCATGTGTCTGACTATAGGATTCTTCTTAGTATATGAGTCAGTGATTTCCATAATCCGGTACTTCGAACCAGAAACATCCACAAGCTGAGTACCAATGTCAGGGGGCTGATCACCATCATCAATGTTGGATGTTCCTTCAATCTGATCCCCAGCCTCATCAAACTGATCCTCAACCTCATCAGACCAGAAGCTTCCACTGAGAGGTGTGAATTTGTTCAGGGGAAATAAATATTTAGTAACGGACCATATCGGGGTCCTCCTAGTAGCCTTTCCAGAAGACATAGTCGTAAAGGAGTCATCACTTCCAGAAAACGTTTCCTTAGGTGCGAACTCCTTCTTAGAATGTCTTTGTTTAGCTGCTAGGACAAGATATTCCAAAGGCGCCACCATAGCAGAACCCACCTGGGAACCTGGGGTGGAGATCACCTCATTAGACCCTAGAGAAGGGTCAGGTGCATCGACATTGATTAGGGTGGTTTTAGGGGATGTATTTTAGTGTTTTCTATGTTTTATAGTCTTTTTATTGTGTTTTAGGGTTTTTAGTGTTTTAGGACTTCTTCAGTGTTTATGTGTTTTTAGGTTATTAAGGATTTCTTAAGGTTTTTAATGTTTTTATGGATTTTTAGGCATTTTTAAATATTTTTATATTTTTTGTGTTTTTAATGATTTTGAGGGGTTTTAGGGGTTTTTAGGGTATTTATGGTTTTTATCTTTTTTTTTCATTTTATGTTTTTATAGGAATTTGTGTTTTTCTTAGGGGTTCACTAGATTTTTATGGTTTTTTGTGTGTATTGTGATTTTATCACTTTTTTAGGATTTTTATAGTTCTGTTATGTTTTTCGGTATTTTTAGGGTTTTATAAGTATTCAGGGTTTTAGGGTTTTTAGGGTTTAATATTTTTTAGGGTATTTAGGGTTTTCTGTGTTTTTTTGTTCTATGGTATTTTTTTTGTTTTTCAAGGTTTTTAGGTTTTTTATGTTTTTATGGATTTTTTTGGATTTTTAGTATTTTTATGTTTTTTAGGGTTTTAGGGATTTAAGGTTTTTTAATGTTTTTAGGATTTTCAGGGTTTTTATGGTGTTTTAGGGTTTTATGATTTTTTTTAGTTTTTTTGGGTGTTCATGTTTTTTAGAGTTTTTATTTTTTTTTATGGGTTTAAAGAGTTATTAGAGTTTTTAGTCGGGTTTTAATGTTTTTATAGGTTTTTAGGGTGTTGAGTCTTTTTAATGTTATTTAAGGATTTTTACGTTCTTTTAGGGTTTTTAGGGTTTAGCATGTTGTAGGTTTTTATGACTTTAAATATTTTTTAGATTTTTAAGGTTTTATAAGGGTTTTAGGGTTTGTTACATTTTTAGGGATTTTTATTGGTTTTTAGGGTTTTTTATTTTTGGATTTATCAGGTTTTTAGGGGTTTTATGTGTTTTTAGATATTTTAAGGTGTTCTTAGGGTTTTTTAGGTTTTTTAGGGTTTCTTATGTTCATAGATTTTTATGGTTTTCTTATGATTCTTATGGGTTTTAATATTTTTAGAGATTATAAGTGTTTTATAGTTTTTTGGGGGTTTTTTTGTTTTTTAGGTTTTCTAATGTTTTTAGTTTCTTTTAACATTTTTATAGGTTTAAAGGGGTTTTATCTATTATAATGTTATTTTGGTTTTTTATGTTTTTTTTGTTTTTAATGACTTTAAGGTGGTTTATGTTTTTAGTGGTTTTATGGTCCTTTAGTGTTTTTATCCTTTTTTAGGGTTTCAGTGGTTTTAATTGTTATTATCTTTACAAGGTTTTCTTATGTTTTTTCTGGGGTTTTAATGGTTTTTCAGTTTTTAGAAATTTTTTGGGATTTTTTAGTGTTTTCTATGATTTTATGTTTTTAAGGAATTTGAGTGTTTTTAGGGTTGTTAAGGGTTTTTAATGTTTTTAGGTTTTCTAGAGGATTTAAGTGATTTAAGGTTTTTAATGTTTTCTTTGTATTTTTAGTGGTTTTAAATTTTTAATTTTTTTGGTGATATTCTGAATTATTATGGTTTATTGGATTTTTTTTGGTTGTTAGGTGTTTTGATACATCTTTGGATTTTTTGGATTTAATGGTTATTTTGGGGTTTTTTAAATAATTAGGGATTTTCAAGGGTTTTATAGTTTATAATGTTTTAGGATATTAATGGTATTTTAGAGTTCTTAGTTGTTTTATGGTTTTTTGGGTTTTTAAGAATTTTCAGGTTGTTTATGGGGTTTTTGGTTTTTATGAATTGTTTTGGTTTTTAATTTTTTTATTTTTTATTTTTTATCATTTTTAGGGTTTTATTGGTTTTAAGTGCTTTTTGGTTTTCTTGTGGGTTTTTTGGGGTTTTACTGGTTTTTAGGTTTTTAGGGACATTTAGGTATTTTGTCGGCAATCTATGGTTTTTAATGGGGTTTTTTGATTTTTATGTTTTTAGGGTCTTTAGGGTTTTTACTTTTTTTTTGTTTTTAGGGGGTTTTTTTAAGTTTTTAGGTATTTTAATGTTTTTAATCGTTTTCAATGTTATTAGGGTTATAAATTTCTAATTGAGTTTTTATCTTATTTTATGGAGTGTTTTGTATTTTTTAATGTTTTTAGGGTTTTTATGTTTTTATGTTTTTTTGTAGAGGGTTTTAGTTTTTAAGGGTTTTAAGAGTTATTATTTTTTTAAGGTTTTCTGAGGGGATTTCAATGTTTTTATTTTTTATGTTTTTAGGATTATAAGTGATTATTTATATTTTACAGTGTTTTAGGGACTTTGAGGGATTTTATGGGTTTTTATTGTTTTTTTGGGATTTTCAGTTTTTTTTGTTTTTATGGTTTTTAGAGTATTTTAATGTTTTTAGAGGATTAATGGGTTATAATAATTTTTAGTTTTTTTAGTGTTTTAATGGGGGTTTAGGGTTTTTAAAGGTTTTTGAGGGGTTTTATGGTTTTTAAGGTATTTAGGGGGTTTTTATACTTTTTAGTGTTTTTAGGTTTTTTAGGGGTTTTATGTGTTTTATGTTTTTATATTTTTATTAGGAATTTTCTGGATTTTTAGGGGTTTTAACTTTTTGTGGATTATAGGTCTTTTTTAGGATTTTTATGGGTTTTTAGGTATTTTGATGGTATTTTGGATTTTTATTCTTTTTTTTGTTTTTAATATTTTTTTTGAGTTTTTTAGGGTTTTTAGAGTTTTCACTGGGTTTTTAGGGATTTTTACTATTTTTATGGTTTTTTTTGTGTTGTTTTGGGATTTTTAGGGGTATTTGGGTTTTATAAGGGTTTTAGTGTTATTATCGTTTTTCTAGTTTCTAATAGTTTTATGTGTTTTTTAATATTTTATGTTTTTTGGGATTTTTAGACCTTTTTTAGGATTTTTATGGGTTTTTAGGGGTTTTAAGGATTTGAGGGTTTTTATGTTTTTATTTTTTTGGTTTTTTTATTATTTAAGGGTTTTTAGGGTTTTTTCAGTTTTGAGGGTTTTAATTTTTTAAAAGTTTTTTATCACGTTTAGGTTTTTATTGTTTGTTAGAGTTTTTAGTCATTTTATTAGGCTTTATGGGTTTTTATGTATTTTTAACGTTTTAGTTGGTTTTATAGTTTTTTAGGTTTTTAGAGTTTTTATGTTTTTTATGGTTTTTATCTTTCTTAGCTTTTTAGGGGTTTCAAGTGTTTTTAAGTTTTTATGGTTTTCTTAGAGGTTTTAAATGTTCTAGGGTTTTTCACATTTCTAGGGATCATTAGGGATTTTTGGGCATTTTATCATTTTAGTGTTTTTGGGATTTTGAGGGGTTTTAGGGTTTTTTAGGGTAGTGTTTTTATTGTGTTTGGGGTTTTTAGAGTTTTTTTGATTTTTTAGGGGTTTGAGGGTTTTTAGAGTTTTTTATCAATATTAAGAGCTTAATGGGTTTTTATATTTTTATTGGTTTTTAGGGTATTTTTGGGGTTATATGGGTTTTTTGGTTTTTTGGGGTTTGTGGGTTTTAGGGGATTTATGTATATTTGGTTCTTTTATTGTTTTAGTTTTTTTTACATTTTATGTATTTTTTTGTTTTGTTCAGGTTTTCAGGGTCTTTAGGGTTTATTCATTTTTAGGGAATTTTAGGGACTTTTAGGACTTTTGTGGTTTTTAGTCTTTTTAGAGATTTTGAGATTTTTAGGGTTTTTTTGGTTTTTGTGGTTATATATGATTTTTAGAGGTTTTTAGGTTTTTAGGGGTTTAAATGTTTTTAATGTTTTTAAGGATTTATTAAGGTTTTTGAGGGTTTTATGGATAAATGCATTTTTTGGGATTTTTTTGTATATATTAATATTTTTATGGTTCTTTAGGTTTTACTGGAATTTTGGGGGTTATAGATTTTTTTGGGTTTTAAGGTTTTTTGTTTCCATGGTTTTTAGGGTTTCATTGATTTTTTTTGGGTTTTAATGGTTTTTAGAGTTTTTTACATTTTTAGGGGTTCAAAGGGGTTTTGATGTTTTAGTGGTTTTTTAGAGTTTTTATGGATTTTTAGGGTTCACTACTACAAAACACGGATTTAACAGCAACAACATTTGACAGTGCTAGAAAAATGCGCTGATAATGTGCACCTTTATCAGCACTAAAATAAGCTCTGGTAAAGGGATAGATTTTCAGTGCTTTTTATTAGAGCTGATAAAGGGAACCCTTTATCAGAAACATTTTAGTGCTGATAAAAGGGAACCTTTATTAGTGGTTTATTTTAACACTGATAATGGTTATCGCTTATCTGCTATTTTTTAGTGCCGATAAAGGTGCACAATAAAATGAAATAATTTAAAAAATAAACATAAAAAATTTAACAATTTCATTAATTAAATAATTATTGTTAAAAATTAATAAATTGAATATACATACATATATATATATATATATTAAAAATTAATAAATAATATATATTAAATATATAGATATGTAAAATGAATAAAATGAAATAATTAGCCAAATAAAAATTTAAAATGAGTAAATTATGAAAAATATTAAACATTATATTATTTAAATAATCATTGATACAAATGAATAAATGTAATATACATATATGAATATTATTAATATTAATAAATAGTATATATTAAATATATATATAAAATGAATAGATTATAATAATTAAACAAAAAAATAATAAATTATAAATTATAAAAAATTTAAAAAAATTATTAATGAAACAATTATTAATGAAAATTAATAAGTATAACATGATAAATTTAATGTATTATATGTTTTTAATCGGTAAATTTTATGTATTTGTTTTTAATACTATTTTTGTTAGGGTATTCATTTTTAATATTATCCTATTTGTTATTTTGTTTTTGAATTTGATCATTTTCAATTATTTATTTATTTATAATTTATTTAATATGTTTTAGTATATTAAATATGTATTCATATTTACTTATATATATATATATATCCATTTTTTTGAATTATATATATTAAATTAATAAAACTTATCCATTTTTTCAATATTTTTAAATTGTACTCATTTTGAATTATTCAATTTCCCTCATTTTTAAAATGCTTGTATTTAATATTATATATCCACTAATAATGTTAAAAATATTTCTTATAAATATAATATTATAAATAAATATATTTATAAATATATATTTACGATATTTATAAATTTAAATATTTATAATTATTAGAAATAAATAACTACTATTTTTTAAATAAAAATTTATATAATTATAAATATAAATATATTTATATTTATTTAAATAATTATAAAATTATAATAAATTTATTTAAATAATTATAATTATAAAACCTTTTTCAGCGCTTATAAATTTAGCTATGATAAAAGGGATATTTATCAGCACTTTTATGAAAGCGCTGCTACAAACACCTCGATCTATTTGAAAAAACCCTAACCGCAACTTAATCCCTCATGATTTTCAAGCTCTCACGGAACACCTCTATCGCTGGCGTGACTCCTATACCATCCCTTAAACAAATCAAGGCTAGAATCCAAAGTATGATATTTTCTACTTTTCCCCTATAGTTTGATTTTTTGGGTTCCATGTTTTGCGTTTTTACACTGTTCTTAACCACAATGAGCCCTAAATCTCATCTCCTCACCACTGAAATAGAACGAGTAGTTCTATTTCATATTTTTCCTCCATAGAAAATGGTTTTGAAGAAAGATAATGATTTTTTCATATAGTATGATTAGTTGACATATGTTTATGGGATTGTATGGATAAATAAAATATATTTTTCACCACAATATACTGAAAAGTTAATGTTATCTATATCCCTTAGCATTGAAAACATGACATTAGTGATCTAGAAGTGTGTCTGAGGTGTGGTGATGACTGGAATTCGGAACTATTTGGGTATACTAGGTCAAAAATGTTACAAAATGGAATCAGAGTGAAACTAGGGGTATTGGTATTCATTATATCAAAATGAAAAAAATTTCCAAACATAAGATATAATCCATAAATATGTTTGGATAGAATAATTATTTTTGATACTTGAGTTACCATAAGAAGTCTAGGTCTTTTTGTTTATTTTTGTCTTGACCTATATTCTCGAGTCTCATGCATCTTATTTATGAGTCTCTAGGTAGGAATCAGTAAAAATATATGGAATGAAATGTTCTTATGTGTCATTGTTTAATATTTTTTTCTAGAATAAATTATAAATTTATGTTAATAAAAAAAAGAATAATAAAAAATTAAAATATTATTATTTACTTAATAATGATGATTAGGTTTATAAAACTTATTAATTGATTGAGTTTATTTAGTAACCCCCTTTATTGATACAATTAGTTAATTTTTTCATACTTATATTTATAATGATCCTTCTAAAATATTTTTAATTATACTTATTGTAAAAAATAATTATTAAAGAGGAAACGAATGATAGAGAGGGGTAGGGGTTCACATTAAATATAGATTATTTTTTACCTATTTTTGAAATATTATTCTTTTTATAAGGGGAAAATTATGTGATTCTATAAATTAATATACAATATGTCACCACTATGACCCCTAGATCTACCAAGGAAGGAGCCAATGAACATACTATGTATGCTAGAAATTATATTTATCTTCATGTCTTAAAGGTAATTTTAGATCTACTTCATGCTATGTGATATAATTTTCAATGACAATAACATGTAGTATTTATAGTTCATCTAATATTTTTTGGTAATATATCATAATAATAAATTTAAGAGAGAATTTAATATATTCATTTCATTTATAAGAGTAAAAAAATGTAGATCAATAATGAGTATAAGTTGAAAAATTGACCCTTTAATGTGATGAAGGTTATTGGAGGGATCTTATGGCGGATAAAAAAAAATCCAAAAAATTGAAGGTGAGGAATCCTTGAATAGACATAAGTGATGTCTAATATAGGTGGGGTGAGATTAATTTCTTCAATACTATTAGAGTGGATGTATTCTAATTCCCCTTCAATTGAGGATACTTTTTGATTGGTTCCATCAATGTAGGTTCGTAGACTCTTTAATCACTATTACCTCTTTTATGTGAATCATTTCTATCAATTTCGTTAGTTGGGGATACTCTAATGGTCCTTTTGAGCTATTCCTTCTAGTAAGGGTCATTAGATATGATTGGTAGATTATTTATGGATAAGTAGTAATTAGATGATGCTATACAAGGTTCTTTTATAGTGATAGGTACAATCCTAGTATATTATAATCTTGTTGATGGTCTTAGGAAACACAAGCTTCATATTGTTAATTTTTGAGTATCTCATATTTACTCTCGGATTGAGATTATAACTTATTCATAATGTTATTAACATCAATATTCCCTATAATTAAATATATGGAAAAAATAGTAATCACTTTGAATTTTATTTATGAGTCAATAAGGATTATTTTTGGTAAGATAAATATACAATATAATACACTCCATGAATAAAAGTCCATAATTGCTTGCATCTTGCTTGAAAATTATTACTTCCTTGAACAAAGATATAATATATCAATACGAAATTACCAATAACCTTCACTACCATTATTTAACCCCTCCTCAAACCCTTTATTTCCTTCCATCACTGGATGATGAATTGTACTTCCTCTTTCAAACTAGCCTTCCTCCAATTACTTTGGTTCCAATGTTCCTTGATGACACACCTACCACTTATATTATACTCACTGATCCCCATCAAATCCACTTCCATATCTTTGAATAATATATCTCCCAACTCATTATTAAATTATTTTAGCCTTTCATCCTCCTAATTTAATACTTATAGGAACACAAAAAAGGAAACATAAAAATTAATCAAAACATAATTAATAATTTTTTTGGTTTCTTGATATGCATTTACTTATGCAGCTCACTCAGTAATATTGACAACACTTCATAAAAATTTACTTTTATTTTCACTTTTGTCATGTTAGATCCTATTATAATTAACAATACATGGACAAGAATACTAAAATGATGATTCATCAAATATGACTCTCGAAGGCATTCCTCTCACAATGATTAGATATCTACGACCCTATATTTAGCCGCATCTTTAGCATACATTCTATTGGATGCTTGGATAAATGGTCAGTTGTCATGCTCTTCAATCCACCTCACATAAATACCACCAAATGTTTTTGTCTCCTCTAATCCCTACAAAAAAATGAAACATTTTAGAGTAAGTAACAAATAATAAATGTTTGTGAGTGTAAGTAAAAGACTGCGAGCGGAATTAATGTGGATTAGAATGTTCATTCATTCATTTTCTTAATATAATATATCAGAATATATAATTAAAATTGCATTTAAGTTATTTTTTATCCATAGTGGAAACTTAACTCTCATATCCTGAAATGTTATTATTGAATTTTTTTGAGACACATCAGACATCTCTTATATGTTACTTGAACTAAAATGATACGTATTAATCCAAAATGATCATGGGATGACTTTTGGTAAGAGTTTTTTAAGAAACATAGGTGTATTTACACAAAATATGGGATATAAATATCAAAAAACAAAATTCAATAATAACTATTTGGGTGGTATGTCATCAGGAAAATTTTGAACCGCAATGATGTGAGGAAGGATGGTTTGAAAGAGAGTTTCAAATCCATCATCAAGAGAAGGAAGACAATCAATGTCTGAAGATGAACTAAATAACATTAATAAAGGTTAGTTGTACTATAGTATTGAAGTATTATATAATTTTTCAATTCAGTAATAATTCTTGTGAAAGAAGTATGAAAATGTGTACTTTTAGGCATGGAGTGTATTGTATTGTTATTATTCAAGTCGAATTAAATTTTTGAATACTCATCAAGACACAGTTTTATGAAAATGTTGATGTTACCAATCCCGAGAAATAATAGACTGTTGTTGATGAAACAACAAAATTATTAGGGGATCAACAACATATTGTTGAAAAAAACAACAATGATGAAAAATCATAGTTTTGAATAAAATTATCAATTTAATAAGTCATGGTTTAAAATTTTTTGTTGGTTGGAGTCAACACGGGCAAACTATTGACCCCAAAAATTCAACTTTTATTAGTTATCTTGGGGCCATAATCGGGAAGAATGTGTCAATTGATATTGAATCATAGTGACACGTCCAAACTATAATGAAGGAAACCATTTGGAATGATATAATGGTAATGTTAAAATATAATTTCTCTATTTTCCTAAAAAATTATAAAATGAAATGTTTAACTTGTTTTCATTATTCATTGTAGACATAATTTATTTTGAATATTTCCATAACAAATTTTTCTTAATGGACACTATAAAATACCATAGAGGCTTCCAGACTCTTTTGGTGAAGTTTCATCTTAGGGATGATGAGGGGAAAATAAATCCCCACCCACCACTTAGCAATGCACACATTATAAACTACGAAACATAGACTTCTTTCATCAATAATCTCAATGAGAAATCATTTTAGGTGAATTACAGTCGATAATATTTTATTTTACATTATTTATTTTATCCAACTTGATTTAAAATTGTTAATTTATGAAACTACAAAAGAGTTTTGAAAATAAAGAATGTGCATCGAACCCAATGTACCCTTATCAAAAATGAAGGATGGGGTTATCATCATTAGAAAATAAATTGGTATATATTTAAAATCAAAAATAAATGTTTATTTATGTGATATGAAACTACATGTGTTCCTTTGTTTTTATGCATATTGATGAATCAAAATCTGAAGCCACTTCCATCCCACATCATGTGATATGGAAGGAGGATCATGCAAATAAGGTGGGTTAATTAGTTGATGAAAACACAAAATAAGTATAGGAAGTATGTGTAAATATTACATAATTGTTATTCATTATGAATTATAATTATATTACATAAAAATAAACATGTTTATAATTTTTAATATGGTTTAGACACTAGAATCAATAATGCTCGAACCAGAAGAAAAGCAATTATCAGTATCTTTGAAGCAACCTAAACTATATGGTTGAATTAGAGGATTAGGTTTTAGATTTTCTCCTTGAACATATTTTGAGAAGATAAAACTACATAATGATACCTATAATATGGTGAGATGAATACATACACAAATTGACTCACTGCAATATATTATTTTTCATTCTAGTTTGACAGACTAATGTATAAAAAAGTATCAAAGTGAACCAAAGGTGGAGAAAAGATCCCTACATGAACCAAATGATCCCACTAGCTTTGAGGATATTCATTCCCCAAACTGCATACCTTACCAAAGGTAATCTATTTTTTCATTAACCTTTTTCCAAAATGTGAATCAAATAACTTTTAATAACATGATATTACTAAAATCTAATTGGGTATTGTTGTATGTGATTTGTATCTGTCAACACCCACGTACCACCGTGTTGTGATGGGTACAATTTATAATATATTGGGAGACTATCTAAAAAATTATTCCAATTGAAAATACCACATGATAGTGGGGATTGAGGTAGCTTATGAGTTGACTGCGGAGTTTTTTGTTCCACTTTATGGTCCAAATATTACAACTATCAAAGCTGCTGTTGGAGATTTCATAGCATGACTATCTAATATTATAAATATTCATGAGGTACTTATTTCAAAAAAATCATATGAAAAACACGTAATGTTTGATAATAAATTTTTTTAAGTGAGGTATGATATTAAATTTGGGTAAAACAGTGGAGAAACGGAAGGTCGAATCAATAAAATCGAGTGAATCGACCAAGAAAACCAAACAACCTACCAAGAGTACCTTCTCCCCGCCAATTCCAGAGAAACATTTATTATCATTACAACTTCATGAAGAGAACACGTTTAAAAATAAATATATGTCTGAAATTGAATATAAGGAAAAAATATAAGTAGATTTCTTCACATACATAATTGGTCTCGAGGCTCTAACTGAGATTATCAAGAATTAATGTATAGTATTCTGGGTTTTGAATACATACATAAGGTATATTTTCATAATAGGCCTATCCAGATAGTAAAATAATATAGTTATTAAAGTTACTAATTTTTCATATTTTTTATATGTGTTTATATCACAACTATATAAATGAAATATCGTAGGAATCACAATTTGGATTCATTAATCCTTGTATCATTTCTAAAACAAAACTTACTTTGGAGAAAAATGAAATTGAGAAGAAAAAAGTTCAGTTACTCCAAGAATTTAATAAAAAATCATCAGAAGAAATACTCTTTTCGATTCCTACAATGAAAAGGTAAAACTCCACAATCTAATCACATAAAATTTATTTTTAATTTTTTAATTACTTAATTTTTTTGTTTTTTAGGATGCATTGAATAATGATAAAAGTCAATATGTAAACCTAGAATATTTATTTTTTGGATCAAATGCATGGATATAAAACCAAATAAACATACATGATGTGTATTCCGAATTTATAATACAATGTAGTCAACATTTTATAGGTAAAATGTGATTTTTATGTTCATTTGATGCTTTAAAAAAAATTTATGATAGGGAATCCACTTAATATAGGATAGATCATATCATGTTGTCAGTATCTAAACGGATAAGACCTGTGAATTAATACACATGGAAAAACATTAGGTCATATATAGAAATACTTAACTATCATAACATTCCAAAACAATTTACTTATTTTGTTCAATGTTTATATAGTGTTCAAAATAAGATAATGACACCGATAGTGGACATTATGTTTTCAAATTTATGAGAGAAATCATAAATCATGAAAAGAACAAAATCCCCCAAAATGGAATTTCTAAAGGTAATTAAAATTTCATTAACTATATTTCATAATCATTTTTTGTTTAAATTTTCTCAATACGACCAGTAATTTTGATAACCTATTTACTCAAAAGAAGAAATCAATTTTTTAGAGTTGAGTGGGCAGTGTAATTTCTTTCAGAATGTATGCTGACAAAAAATATAAGTGATTACATGCTATTTTTGTGATCTAGTGTGAGTTATGGACTAGTAAATATATTTTGGTTGTGAAACATTAGTTAAAAAATGCTTAAATATTATTTTTTATCATCTTCACAAAGAGAAGAATATTGGTGGAAATAAATTTGTTTAGAAAAGCTGACCTGTAGAAAATAAAATTATTTGGAAATCACAAAGGTATAGGTGGAGGTGGATGTAGGGGAAAAGGTGAAGGTGGAGGCAAAGTGATAGGTAGAGTTATAGTTGGAGACTGACGTGGGAGAGGAGGTAGAAGTGAAGGCCGAGGTAGAGGCTGTAGTGGAGGAGGATAAGAATCCATGGCTTATAAATAATAAAATTGTTGGGAAATGAAGTAAAATGAAGATCATACCATTATTGTGTTTAATAAAAATTGTTTAAAGGTGAACAAAACACTTGTAACATAAGATAATATCCATTGTGTATGTTTTTAGGTGACTTATTTAAATAATTTTATTCACCACTTTTCTTGAAAATTTGGGACAATGATTCATAATTCATTTGTGATGTGTATGAATCAGTCTCATGTAAAACCCACACATGATGCCACCTGTGTGGCTCAAAGTTCATGTTTATATTTTAAAATTAATTTTTAGAAAAAAGACACATATGGAATAATCAAAATGGGAGAAACACATTCTGATTATTTTGATACTTTTGTAAAGTGATCCATAATTCATTTGGGATGTGTAGGAATCATCCGCACCACAGTCAAACGCTTGTTGTGACAAGTTTGACTCTAAATGATATTATTATTCAAAAGTGAAATTAATTTTTGTGTAAAAAACAACTAACATACTAAAAAATGAACAAACACATTATAATTTTTTTGATCCTTTAAAAAAATGATCCATAAGTCATTTCTGACATGTAATAAGTAATAGCACCTCAATTTGGCACATGGTGTGACTGATATGACTCAAAGTGCATCTTTTTTATTCAAAAATGATATCAATTTTAATAAAAAAACAACTGACATACTCAAAATCATCCAAATTCATTCGAATTATTTTGGTGATTTAGGATAATGATCCATCATTAATTTCTGATTGGTATGATTCTATGTTCATATTTTTATTCATAAGTGACATAAATTTTAGTAAAAAACAATTGACATTCTAAAAACCAATAAAAAACATTTGGATGATTTTTTTATTTTATGAAAGTGATCCATAAGTCATTTGTGACATATATGAATAAGCCTCACCTCAATCTGACACATGGTGTGACCGGTATGACTCCAAGTGTCTGTTATCAGTTTAAAATTAACATTTTAATTATCATTCACTAAAAACTGAGAGAACATTCTCGAATTGTCTTGATAATTTGGGAAAATGATTCATAATTCACTTGTGACGTGTATGAATCAGTTTCATGTCAAACCCACACACAATACCACATGTGCGGCTCAAAGATTGTGTTTCTAGTTAAAAAATTAAATTTTAGTAAAAAAATAAGTGGCATACTCAAAACCAAGGAAACACATTATTATTGTTTTAATACATTAGTAAAATGATCCATGAGTCCTTCGGTGTTTTCAAGAATCATCAAAACCTCAATATGATGTACGGTGTGACCTCTATGACTCCAAGTGCATCTTTTTATTCAAAAGTGACATTTTTTAGTGGAAAAAACAACTGAAATGCTCAAAACCAAGAAAAAACATTCAGATTGTTTTAGTACTTTAGAATAATGATCCCATAGTCATTTTTGATGTTTATAAATCAATCATACCTCAATCCAATGCATGCTATGATCGGTATGACTCCATGTGCGTCTTTTTATTGAAAACTAACCTTAATTTTAGTGAAAAAACAACTGACATACTCAAAACTTATCAAAAACATTCATATTGTTATGGTACATTAGGATAACAATTAATAATTCATTTGTGATGTTTATGAATTAGTCACACCTCAATTTGACTCATGGTGTGACCGATATGACACCAAATATTCCTTTTTATTCTAAATTTACATTAATTTTAGTAAAAAACAATGGAATACTATATTATTATATACTTTTATTGATTTTTTGTTATAAATTTTATTTCATTTAAATTCGATATTTTTAGGTTGTTTTTGTCCAGTTCTATTTTTGGGACTTTTATTGATTTTTTAGGAATTTAATGGGGGGTTTAGTGGGTTTTTTTGATATTTTAGTGTTTTTAGGGTTTTTTGTGTTTCTAGGGTTTTAAACGGTTTTTTTTTTAATTTTTTTAGTGGTTTAATGTGTTTTTAGAGTTGTTAGTACTTTTTTAGGGTTTTTATTGGTTTTTAATGTTTTTTATGGTTATTAAGGGTTTTAGGGTTTTAGGTGTTTTTTGTTTTTTTATGGTCTTTTTAGGGGTTTAGCAGTTTTAGGGTTTCTAGTTGCTTTAATTGTTTTTAGGTTTTTAAGAATTTCGAAATCATTTCATAGTTTTTTTGGGGGTTTTACATTTTTATGGATTTTTTATGATTTTTATGTTTTTATGTATTTTAGGTATTTTTAGAGTTTTTAGTGTTTTTAGATTTTTTGGATTGTTGGTGTTTTTTTTTGTATTTTAGGATTTTTATTTGTTTTTAGGTTTTTATGGTTTTCTTATGGGTTTTCATGGTTTTAGGGTTTTTTTATTTTTTGGGAATTTATGGGTATTCATTATGATTATTACGGTTTTTAGGGTTTTTACAGGTTTGGAGGAATTTTAGGGATTTTTATGGTGTTTAGGGTATATATGGTTTTTTGGATGTTTGTGTTTTGTGGATATTTTTTAAAGCTTTAGGTTTTTTATATATTTTTCATTTTTTTAGATTTTAAAAATATTTTTTAGTTTTTAGGGGTTTTATGTGTTTTAGGGTTTTTATGGTTTTTAGGGGTTTTATGGTTTTAGGATTTTTTAGGGTCTCATTAGGGTTTATAGGTTTTTTTGGAGTTTAAAGTATTTTTATGTTTTAAGGTTTTCATAGGGGTTTTAGGATTTTTTTTTTGTTTTAGGTAATCTTAGGGATTTTTTTGGACTTCTATGGTTTTTAGTATTTTCCTAGATTTTGATGGTTTTGATGGTCTTTAGGGGTTTTTTGTTTTTTTGTTTTTTTTTATTTTTAGATTTTTTTATGTTTTTTATGGATTTTAACTTTTTTGTTTTTTAAGGTTTTAATTGGGGGTTTTCAGGGTTTTTATAGGTATTTTGCTATTTTATGGTTATTTAGGATTTCTATGGTTTTATGGCGTTTTTAGATTTTGAGGGTTTCTAGGGTTTTTTAGATAATTCAAGGTTTATATTTTTTTGTATCATAGATATTTTGTAGAGTTTTTTAGTGTTTTGAATATTTTTTAGAGTATATTAACCTTTTGAGGGGTATAAAAGGTTTTTAGAGTTTTTAATGGTTTTATGATTTTGTAGGGATTATAATGTTTTTATGGGTTTTACGGGTTTTAGTGGTTTTAGGGACTTTTTAGGGGTTTTATGGTTTTTACCATTTTTTAGGTTTTTAGGGTTTTTTGTGTTTTCCAATCTTCAAGGTTTTCTTATCGTTTTCATGGTTTTTAGGGTTTTTTACACATTTAGGGATTTTTATGAATTTTTTAGAATTTATATGGTTTTTTGGGTATTTAGTAATTTGGAGGGTTTTAGGGTTTTTTATGGTTTTCATATTTCCTATGGGTTTTTAGAATTATATTGGTTTTTAGGGGTTTTAAGTGTTTTTATGTTTTTAGTGTTTTTTGGGTTTTTATGTTATTGTTTTGTTTTTTATGATTGTTATGGTTTTTATGTATTTTGAAGGGTTCTTGGGTTCTTTATGGATTTTAGTTGTTTTTGAGTATTTTTGTTTTAGGGGGGTTTTTATGTTTTTTAGGGTTTATAAATTTTTTTAGAGTTTTTAATATTTTTTTGGGGTTAAAGGGTGTTTAGAGTTTTTAGTTGTTTTTTAGGGTACTTAAGTGGTTTATGGGTTTTAGGTTCGTTTGTGGTTTTTATGATTTTAATAGTTTTTAGGTTTTTTATGGGTTTTAAGTGTTTCTAGGTTTTTAGGTTTTTAAAGTTTTCTTAGATGTTTTCAGGGTTTTTAGGATATTTTACTTTTTTATGGATTTTTATGGCTTTTGAATGATTTTTATGTTTTTTAGGGATTTTGAGGGTTTCGAGGATTTTTAGTTTTTTTAAAGGGTTTTAGGGTTTTTAGCGTTTTTAGGTTTTTAGGGGTTTAAAGTGTTTTTATGATTTTAAAGTCTTTTAGGGATTTTTTAGTTGTTTAAGGGGTTTTTATGTTTTTAGGAATTTTGTGGACTTCTTTAGATTTTTTTTATTTTTTGGATTTTAATGGTTTTGAGGGTTTTAAAGGTTTTTAATGGGTTTTATCATTTTCTAGGATTTTAAAATGTTTTTATGTGTTTATATGTTTTCAATGTTTTATTTGTGGTTTTTAGGGTTCTAGGGTATTTTATATTTTTAGGGACTTTTATGAAATTTATAGGATTTTTTTTCTTAAGGTTTTAGGGATATTGAATTTTTTGGGTATTTTACACTTTTTATTATTTTTATGGATTTTTATGTCATTTTGGATTTTTTAATTTTTTAGCGTTATATGTATTTTTAGAGTTTTCACATTTTTAAGGACATAAATTGGGTTTTAGGTTTTTTAGTGGTTTTTATTATTTTAGGGGGTTTTAGGGATTTTTTAAGGCTCCAAGGGGTTTTATGGTTTTTAGGGGTTTTTATGGCTTTTACGGTCTTTTATGGTTTATAGTGTTTTTGAGTTTTTAGGGGCTTTAAGATTTTTTTATATTTTTAAAGTCTTATAAGAAGGTTTCAAGGTTTTTAGGGTTTTTTTATATATTTTGGTATTTTTATGGTTTTTTAGGATTTTCATAGTTTTTATTTATTTTATGGTATTTTGGTGTTTTTAGTGTTTTAGAGGTTTTTAGTGTTTTTAGTATTTTTTAGGTTTTTAGGGTTTGAGGTGTTTTTTGGATATTATGGTTTTATTAGGGGTTTCTAGGTTTTTTATGTTTTTTTTTGTATTTTAGGGAATTTTTTTTTATTTTTAAGGATTTTTTGCTATCAGGAATTTTGAGGGGTTTTAGGGTTTTTATAGTGTTTTTGATTTTACATTTTTTGAGGATTTTTTTTGGGTTTCTGTGGTTTTTTAGGTTTTTATATTTTTTTTAATGTTTTTAGTTTTTTCAAGGGTTTTTAGAGTTTTTAGTGGTTTTAGGGTTTTTATTGGTTTTTAGTATTTTTTTTATCTTTTTTGGGGTTTTTTTGGGTTGTAGGGTTTTTGTGGGTTATTGAGGGTTGTTATGTGTTTTTAGGTTTTTAGTGTTTTGTTTAGATTTTTAAACACTTTTTTGGGATTTTTATGTTTTTATAGATTTTTAATGTTTTTTAGGATATTTTTTGGTTTTTTAGGCTTTTTAGGGATTTTAAGGGTTTTTAGTGTTTTAGGGTTTTAAGGGTTTTTAGCGATTTTACTATTTTTTTTAGTTTTTATGGGTTTTATGTGTGTTTAGGTTTTTATGTTTTTCTTAGTGTTTTTAGTATTTTTAGCGTTTTTTTTTTGTTTTTAGAGATTTTTATGGATTTTAAGGATTATTATTATTTAATATTTTTTAGGGATTTTGATGAGGTTTGGGGTTTTTTTGAGTTTTATGGTTTTTATGGTTTTGTAGTGTTTTTTGACATTTTTTTGGGATTAAAGGGTTTTTAGATTATTTAGTGGGCTTAAGGTTTTTTAAGGGTTTTTTGGGATTTGTATGGCTTTTAGGGGTTTTATGGTTTTAAGGGTTTTGGGGGTTTTTTGTGTTTTTAGGTTTTTAAGAATTTCTTAGGGTTTTTAGGGATTTTTGGGGTTTTTAACTTTTAGGGATTTTAGGTCTTTTATAGGTTTTATAGTTTTTAGGTATTTTGAGTATTTTAGGGTTTTATGGTTTTTAGGAATTTTAGGTCTTTTAGTGTTTTTTGGTTTGTAATGGTTTTATATTTTTTATGTTTTTTTGTTTTTCTTAGGGTTTTTAGGTTTTTTATGTTTTTATTGATTTTTTTGGATTTTTTAGGTGTTTTATGGGGTTTGAGTGGTTTTATGGATTTTGAAGGTTTTTATAGTTTTTATGGGCTTTATTGTATTTTTGTGTTTTTAGGTTTTTTTATTTTATTTATAGGTTTTAAGGTTTTTAGAGTTTTTAATTGATTTTAGGGTTTTATTGGATTTTTTGAGTTTTCAGTGGTTTTAAAGTTTTAAGGGGTTTTAATTTTTTCTGTGTTTTTTAGGGGGTTTTAGGGTTTTTTTGGATCATTTTAGGGTTTTTAGAGTGTTTAGCATTTTTTTTATTTTTAGGGGATTAAATTTTTTTTTAGGTTTTTGAGGTTTTCTTAGGGTTTTAGGATTTTTTACATATTTTTTTATTTTTTGGGCTTTTTAGGATTTTTGTTGGTTTTTAGGGATTTTTAGTGATTTTGAAGGATTTTTAGGGTTTTATATGGGTTTTAGGGATTTAGGAGTTCAGCTTTTTTTAGGTTTTTGGGGTTTTGGGTGTTTTTTTTGGTTTTTAAGGTTTTATTCAGGGTTAGGGGTGTTTTAGTTTTTATGGATTTTCTATGAATTTTTTTATAATTTATATGGTATTTTAGGATTTTTAGGTATTTTGATGCGTTTAAGGGTTTTTTAGGGAATTTATGTTTTGTATGATTTTTTATGGTATTTTTTTGGGTTTTTAGGTTTTTTTTTGAATTTTTAGTGTTTTTATGGTGTTAGAGTTCTTAACGTTTTAAGGGTTAAAAGGGTTTTTATTGCTTCTCGTGGGTTTTTAGTGTTTTTATGTTTTTTTGGGTTTTTTGGTTTTTAGGGGGTTTATGGGTTTTTGGCGGTTTTAGGGGTTTTAGGGTCTTTTTAGGTTTTTTCTAGGGTTTCTTTATTTTTTTGGTTTTTTAAAGGTAAAAAAGAAATATACATCAATGGAATTGGTAATTTTTTTGGGTTTTATGGGTTCAAGTGCTTTTTTCTTTTTATGGTTTTCTTAGGGGTTTTTAGGGTTTTTAGAGTGTTTGACATTTTTAGGAATTTTTAGGGATTTGTTACGATTTTTATGGTTTTTTTGGATTTTAGGGATTTTGAGGGGTTTTAGGGTTTTAGGGTTTTTATGTCGTTTATTTTTTATAGGTTTTTCAGGTATTTTAAATGTTTTTAGAGTTTTAATGTTTTCATAGAGATTATTAGGATTTTAATGGTTTTTTCTGTTTTTTGGGGAATTTTAGTGTTTTTCTAGATTTTTATGGTTTTTAGGGTTTTTAGGGATTTTGAGGGTTTTACTTTTTTTGGTTTTTCAAAGTTTTTTGGGTGGTTTTAATGATTAAGGGTTTCTTATAGTTTTTAATGTTCTTATTGATTTAAAAGGTTTTTATAGTTTTAAGTGTTTTTTAGGATTTTTGTAGTTTTTAGGGAAGTTTATTGTTTTTAAGGCAGAAAAGGTGTGGGGTCAGACAAAGCTGGTACCATGATTTATTAAAGAACATTAAAGTAGAGTATAAAGCATTACAAAGGAGGCTTACATATCCTAGTGTGGGTCATCCCCTTCATGTCTGAGTCAACTGAAGACAAACAAAAGCCTAGAGTCCTGAAAGACCATACCGAAGTTCCTTCATCAATCGATCTCTTGGAAAGACCATCTGCAACCCAGTTTGCCTCCCTATATGCATGTGAAATGCTCAAGGTAAGCGTCTTGGCAGCATCAGGGCACTCGATCCAGTGCTGGAGAAGCCGCCATGGTACAAGTCGTGACTACTTCCTGAAGGCCTCCACCGCCATGATGAATCAAATTCAATCCAGAGCTTATTCCATCTGAAATGGGTTTCATATTGAATCACTTTTATGATGGCCCAAAGTTCTGCCTCATACGCAGAACCGCTCCCAAGGAAGTGGTAAAATCATCCTTTTACAAAGCCCCGAGAGGTACGAAATACCCCCACCATGTCCTGAAGGACCTGGCGCACCCATGGCAGCACCATCAACATTGACCTTGATATAACCTACAATCGGAGGGATCCACCTAATAAATTTCAACATCTTCGGTCTTCTGCATCTCCCTAGAATTCCAATTCTGCGCAAGACCAGGAAGTCATTCATATCATTATACATCTCCCCATCCTGGATACCTGCCTCAGCATGGATAGCCCTGTGAATGCTTACAACCCATTCATTGAAGGAGCCTGTTTCATTCCGATGTGCCACCACATTTCTGGTAAACTAAACATAAGAGAGCAGTACCGCCACCACTGCCAGAAAAAGATTTTAAAGCTGTGGGCTTAGACCGACCTCAGTTACCGCACCAAGAAGAATCTCCAGCTACTATTTCCTACTCAAATTAAGATGAATTCCAAAGACATCCTGAATATAAATCCATTGCTCAGAAGCCATACTACAGTGTGTGAAAAGATGACTACTAGTTTCCTCCGCTCGCAAGAAAATGTTACGGCCTGAAACGATCTGCCATCCGACCAGTTTTAGCGCTCCATGTAGAGGCGGTCTTCCTTTCCATATTTTCTATAGGAAAATATGCCTTGAAGGAGGAATAAACGACTTCCTAAATTTGGAAAGACACGCTGGAACAGAGGAGCTATGCTCACATTTGTGCCGATATATTCCTTTGGTATCAAGAATTCCTCACCGATCAGGTTTCCACACTAAAGCATCAACATTGACAAATTTGTATCTCTTTATTTCCATGGCTATCCTGCTCGGAAGCATGCAAGCCATGCTTTCAAAATTCTGCAAAAAACATAGAAATTTGCATATTCTCCATGCTGTCTGGTGGCTGAAGTATTGTATTTAGCGGAGTGTCCAACCAAGTACTGGTCCAGCAATTCAGACCAGATTGCTTCGATACAATCCACCTTGAATTGAATATAATATCATGGTATGCTGCCTTGATGGAAGGCCAAACCGAAGAGAGAGAATAACCAGCGGATTCATTCATCAGCCTGCAGACAAACCTATCATTTAGGAAATCCAGACCGTCATTTCTAGAATTGATCAGATTCCAGACAAAGTTACCCAGTAGTGACTCATTGAACTTCCTCAAGTCCTTGATACCAAGGCCACCCATATCAATTGGTTCAGTACACATTTTCCAGGCCACTGTGACAAGCTTCCTATCATTGATACATCCTGTCCACATGAAGTTCCTGATTTTCTCTTGCATTTTCTTAAGCACACTGACCGGCCACCTGTAAATCGAGAAGGTATGCAGCAGCATGGTTATTAAAACCGAATTGATCAGACAAACCCTTCCTGCTTGTGACAGAGATTTTCCTTTCCACCGGGAAAATTGGTTGATGGCTCTTTCTGCAATCAATTCAAAATGAGAACATATTGGCTTGCCCCAAAAGAGAGGAACCATGGTTTTTAAGGGGTTTTATGGTTTTAGTGGTTTTAGTGCTTTTAGGGTTGTTTGGCTCTATAGGGGTTTTAGCATTGTTTTAGATTTTTAGGGGTTTTAATTGTCTTTGGTTTTTTATATTTTTTTATGAGTTTTCATGGTTTTAGGGTTTTTAAAATTTTTGTGGATTTTTAATGTTTTTAGGAATTTTATGGTTTTTTGGGATTTTAAGATGTTTTAGGGGTTTTAAAGATTTCTATGTTTTTTATGGGTTTTATCATGTTTTAGGTTTTTAGAGGTTTTATGTGTAAATAGTTTTTAAATGTTTTCTTATGTGTTTTCATGGGTTTTTATGGGTTTTTATGTTTTTATTTATTTTTAGTGATTTTTTGGAATTTTATGTGTTTTTAGGGTATTTGGGATTTTGAGTGTTTTTAAGGGTTTTAGGTTTTTATGGTATTTTTGGGTGTTTATGTTTTATTAGGGTTTCATGGTTTTAAAGTTTTTTTAGTGTAATTTTTTGTGTTTTTAAAGGGTATTAAGAGTTTTAGTGGTTTTTAGGGATTTTTATGGGTTTTTATTATTTTTTACTCTTTTTAGGGATTTTCGGGTTTTTCGGGTTTGTAGGGAGTGAAGTATTTTTTGGGTTTTTAATAATCTTATGTTTTAAGGATTTTAAATTGTTTTTTAGGTTTTTTATGTTTTTCTTAGGTCTTTTAGCGGTTTTATGGATTTTTATGTCTTTTTTTATGATTTTTATGTTTTTTAGGTTGTTTAGGGAATTTGATTGATTTTATGGGTGTTTAGGTTTTTAGGGGGGTTAGGGTTTTTAGAATTTATATGTTTTTAGGGATATAATGTGTTTTTAGTTTTTTCAGTTTTTCATTGGTGGTTTCATGATTTTTAGGGTTTTTATGTTTTTATGGATTATTTTAGTTTTTTTACGAGTTTTATGGTTTTTATGGAAATTTTGGATTTTTGTAGTTTTTAAGGGTTTTAGGATTTTTATGGATTGTAGTGTTTTTTAGTTTTTAGGGGTTTTAATAAATATAGAATTATTTTTTTTATTTACATACTCTTTTAGGAAATGTGTGAAACCACACAACCCTTAAAACATACTAGTCCATGACTTGAAACACTCACAAAACAAACATATGCAGAACAACCACAAAACAAACAGCCCAGAACGAAACTACAAATCATAATACCCGTAATCATCTCTACATCCCACACAAGAGTCCCCTTCTATAGTAGATGATTCCCATTTAGAGGTCGATTTATGTCGCCTCAAAATATAATCACTTTGCTCATGGTTTCTCATCTGGTCCAGTAAAGGTTGCATTGGGAAAGGTTTTTTGATCAAGCTATCTTTTTTAAAAGAAACAATCATGCCTCTATCCTACTTAAAGGAAGATTTGGTACTCACCGGTCACGGTAAGTAAGAGTAGTCCTTTCTTGTTCTTCTTCTTGGTGTAGCAGATAGAGTTCCTTTACACTCAGTCATCCTTTCATTCCCCATCTGTATAATGTCACTGTAGGAAAGGTTGGCTGGACCACACACATTTTCTTTATTACCCCCAGAAACATCTCTCCCTTTGTTATTCAAGGAATTATACTTAAAAACTATATCATTCCCCCTCCTTGGATCCGGCCTGTTACTATAAATCATGGAAAGACAACCAACCGCATTAGCAGCCTCTTCCATGTCCCTAGGGACTTCCTCGTGGCCCAACTTTACAGCATTGTGCCCTTTCACACAGTCCCCATCGGCATCACCACCGACAAGAGAATCATCATCCAAACCCTCGTCAAGCATGCCATCTGAAATTCCCTCAAACCTGTTGCTCAATGTTAGGAAGGGCTTGGCAGAAGGGTCTAAGCCTCTGGAACCCCCAGCACTGTTTGGACTAACCAGGTCCAAGTTGGATCCATTTACCCCTACCCATTGTACCTTAACCGTTTTCTCCACATCCTTGTGTTGCTCCAAATAATTATCCTTATAAACCGAACCATTCCCCTTCTGAGAATTGCGATTAGATTAGCCCTCCAAATCCTACTACAGCCTGCTGAACTCTTCAACTACCATTAGATTAACCTGAGTTATCATAGCACTTGATGTTTCAGAACCATGAACATCCTCTATCGTCACCTTGTAGACACTATCCAGGAGGTCCTTCACTGCAGGACTCGACGGATGAGGACCCCCATCTTTGGACCCCGAAGCCTCCTTAACCAGACCGGGCATCACACCAACCTCTGGGTCCTTACCCGGTAAAGTATCTCCTTTTCTTGTAGAAACCCAATTCCCCATATGACTTAACTCCTACTCATGAGTAGAGCTTTTCCTATAACAAACCATCAAAGAGTTTCCCAAACACATGCAAGATGGACTGAACTATATCCAATTTTCATAAATCACCTGTTGCTTACACCTATAATCCTCCCCAATAGTAATTCACACATAATGGAAGGGAAAACGAGAAGCTTCCATTTCAACACAGACCCACGGGTTAAACGGGTGGCACACGACCTCAGTGTGGCTATCAGAGAAAATATATCTTCCTATGAGGTTGCCTAACATTCGAATCACCAAAGGGTTCTGAAAAGGTAAACAAAGATTGGGAAATCTTACCCAAACCACCGTAGAAGGATAATCACGATTATTTTGAAAATCAAAGGACCATCATAGGAGGAAGAAACAAAATCCGTTGAAGCTTTGAGGTTCCCTCAACCATGCCTTAATGAGATCCGCCTCCGATTCAAACCTAATAATGATATGGTGGCTATCAAGCAAGCCATCAGTCGCTCTTTCTTGAAGGTCCCATGAGCTGAAGATGAACTGGTCAAAAGCATCGACTAAATGTCTCATATTCTTAAAACGAGCAACCAGAGTCCGATTAAAGAGTGATAAGGTTTACGCAAACTCAGAGTACGAGATCTAAAGGATAGGAAGGCCATCAAGAAGATCTAGAACATTCAGGCTTAACAATGCTTTCAGGAATGGAGGGAGAAATTATGGGTTGGAGAAAGGCCAGAAGAACCATGTTCTCTCATGGGATGACGATTCCCCCTCCCCCACCAAGGGGGAAGGAGCCACCGCTGGCGCCGTCGTCCCCTAAGAGAAGAGATCAACCCCGAAGGGCTAGGGTTCCCGGACTATTTTAGGGGTTTTAATTGTTTTTAGTTTTTTAATCTTATCTTAATGGTTTTCAAGGTTTTTCTGTTTTTTACATTTTTAGGTATTTTTAGTTATTTTTTAGGAGTTTTAGGGTTTTAATGGATTTATCAGATTTTGAGAGTTTTTAGGATTTTTTATAATTTTAGGATTTTATGGTATGTTTTGGGTTTTTAGGGTTTTGAGTTTCTAGGTTTTTTAATATTTTTATAGTTTTTTTGGAATTTGTAGGGGTTTAAAATGTTTTTAATGTTTTATTTGTTTTTATTGGATTTTATATGGGTTTATGGTTTTTATTGTTATTACTATTTTTTAATATTTTAGGGTTTTTAGGATCTTTTATGGTCTTTTATCGTGTTTAGGGTTTTAGAACTATTTATCTTTTTATTGGTTTTAAGTGTTTTATGTTTTTAAGATATTATTTGGACACTTCATGATTTTTATAGTTTGTACATCTTTGGATATTTAAAGGGGTCTCAGTATTTTTATCATTTTTAGGATTTTTAGCATTTTTAGGTTTTTAGGGGTTTTAAGTGTTTTTAGGTTTTTTTTATTTTCATAGTTTTTTTCATAGTTTTTATATTTTTACATTTTTAGGTAATTTTAAGTATTTTTATGATTTATATATTTTTAGGGTTTCAAGGATGTTGAGGGTTTGGGGTTTTGTTATGGTTTTTAGGTTTTTTATGATTTTTTGGGTTTTTAGTATTATTTTTTGTTTCTTTTAGGGTTTTTATGATTTTTTGTTTTCTCTAACATTTTTAGTGGTTTAAAGAGTTTTTAGTGTATTTAGTGGTTTTATGGTTTTTAGGGTTTTTAGGATATTTTAATGTTTTTAGTGGTTTTGAGGGGTTTTTTTGGGTTTTTAGCATTTTTTTTTGTTTTTTGGGAAAGGGAGGTGCAGGGCCAAGCTATTCCTGGACCCCAAAATTTATAAAAGAAAAACAAAGAAAAAAAGGGAGGGTGGGGTCAAACGACCCACACCAAAAATCCCTGACCCCCCCCCCCCAAACCAAATCCCAAAAGTCAAAAAAGACAAAGAGAAGGAAGAAAGAGTTACAAATAAACTTCTCCATCCCCATAAGGATCCCCATCAGCACCATTACCAGAGGAAGAATCTGACCCCACCGAATCACATTCATAAGATTCATATTGCTTAAGGAAAGCGGGGTAATACTCCCTAAGATGTCGGTTCTCCCCATTCAGCTGCACCTTCCCAAACTGACCTTCCCTACCATGAACATCTTCCTTAGCTTTGCAGTCCTGGGAGGAGGCTCTGGTTG